>ML685821.1:13784811-13984403 GCA_007922175.1 Pelusios castaneus
ACACACACACACACACACACACACACACACACACACACACACACACAATTCCCTTGTCTTTCTACAGGTTGAGTCAAATTCTTGCACTGCAGCAAAAGCTGGGAAATGCACCAACATTCATCTATTCTAAGGTCAGAAGAGATCATTGCAACATCCAGTGAGTCTCACCTCCAATAGACCATAGGCCATAGCAAAGGGCCAGTCTATTTTTTGTCAAGGTCCAGAGTCTAGAGAAAGTAATTTTCAAAAATAACTGTAATGATAGTAAGTAAATAAAAAAGATTTCAGAGTCCATTCAAGAGCACCTGGCAGTCTAGATATGGCCTGCAGTCCACCTAGTGCAGAAGTCTTCAATTTGTGGGACAGACCCCAGAGGGCTCTAGAGGAATGTTGAAGGGGGGGAGGTGCAGTCAGGCCAGGGGGTAGGGAGGGAGAACCACCTCACCCCGAGCTCTGCTCCAGGCCCAGCCGCAGCCTCAGCCCTGGTGACCCAGCTGCAGTGCCAGGTCCTGGCCTCCGCTGCCCCTGCCACAGTGCCTGGCCTTGCCTCCAGGGAGCTACAGAGCCATCCACCATCTTCTCCCTCGCAGCCCAACCCTGTCCATGAAGCCCAACCACAGCACCCACTTTCCAGTCTTGGCATCCAGTTTCTACCTCAGCCCGTGGCCTCAACATCTGGATCTCAGCCACTATAGTCACCAGGGCCCCCTCCCGAGGACAGCCTTGATTCCATCCACATCCCCTCAACTGTGACCCGATTCCCATCCGCAGTTCCAGCCTGACTATGGCCCCAGCCAGGGGGAGCATTGGGCAGTCAAAAGTTCAAGGACCACTAACCCTACCATAGAACTTTCTTCCATCTGTCTTCTGTGCAAGACATGGTGGTTATTTCCCCTTCCCCCCAAAGAAGACATCTGGATACTAAATGACTAACTGGGATGTATGCATAGCCAGAAATGTACTACTGCTGAGTGAGTTAGAGAATCTGCCACATGCCAATTTCTTTAACTAGCCAAGGCTGGGATCTAGCAGAGGAAAAGTAATCAGTGCAATTAAAAGACTACTCTTTTTGTGTTGCCATAATGTTTAGTCCCTGCTCTAACGCCCTTCATTTACTTTAAATGGACATTGTCACTGTATTTTTAAAAGAGCTTTCCACAACCGATAAATCATTCGAAGCTGGAAAGTGCTATTTGCTTATTTACAGAATAGGTTTCCTGCCACACAGAGAGAATTCTTATTGAGAGGTTACTCATGAGCACTACATTGCACACAATGGTTTGTTATTTGTGGGACTGCTCTGCTAGGCATTAATTTGACTGTCATATTATATGTATATAAATAAAATGAATGAAAGAACTGTGTAAAGAATGGTAGGTCAAATTTTGGGCATCTCCACATTTATTTAATCTCTTCTTAGATTTCAGTTTGAAAAAGTTATTTAAAAAAATATTGGCCCTGATCCTCTGTGGGGGTGAATCAGCAGAGCAGCATTGATTTCAATGGAGCAAAGCCAATTTACACCAGGTGAGGATACAATCCAAGAATATAAAGACACTTATTGAACAGGCATATTTATTTCCTCATCTCTGTCAACTCTTCCAGCACTGAAGAGCTCCAACCAGCATTTGAAAAGAACAAAGCACAGTGCCTCATGTAAGACAATAGAGGTCATTATGACTAATACGATCGGTTGCAAAACCTGCAGAAACACATCAATCTTGCTCCCTCCCGCAGACATGTGTGTGTCAAGTTTTCCAGCCTCTAGAAGAGTTAGAAGGATGATAAAAGCCCAGGAACTAAAATTGATCTCACACTGGCTGATAAACATTATTAGCCTGAGGTCATTGATTTGAAGCCAAGTGCTGCTAACGGGTCATGTTTTCAGATCATCCCTTCTCCATGTTCATCATGGTAAAGGGAGGTAACTGAAGAGAAGGCAGCTCAAACAAAGCAGGTATTGTTGATTGTGATTTCAGAAGAGCAGAGGATTCACATCTCCCGAGTCTAAGGTGAGACAAAGGAGCAAACTTGGTACAGAGGAACTGGAAGAGTTACACAAAAGATCTGTGACAGGGAGACACTTCCAGTGTGCCTCCTATCAGCTGGGTTTGGTGCTGAAGTCTTTTTTCCTGCTGAGGGGCACCTTCTGTAAGTTGCTGGCATCACTAGTCAAGTCTTCAGTAGTTCATCCCTCCAGCCCGCTCACACAGTCAAAACTTAAAAAAAAGAGGGAGAACCCTTTCCACAGTAACAAAGAGTATCAAAGTGCCCGTTTGCCCTCTCCAGGGTCTCCAGCTCCATCTGGACTCTTTAAATCCAGTCCTTCATTCAGGTGTCTAAAGGAACCTTACCTCCTACTCAGGGCTAAGACCACTTCACCAGCGGGGAAATGCAGACCCACCACCCACTACTCCAGGTTCCAGCCCACCAGGGACCCTATAAACACCAACCATGTACTTACTGCCTCCCTTCATTAGCTGAAGTCCCTTTGCCTCCGCAGCTCCACCTCTTGCCTTAAGGTTACAGTTCTCAGGTCCTCTCACAATCTCAGGTCCAGTAAACACAGCCCCTTATACTCCTTTGTCAGCAACACCTTCTTTCCCCACTCCCACTTCCAGACAGGAACTGCACTGTTAAACCCCTAACCACCAACTCCACTAGTGTTTTCTTCCTCTGATCACCCTCACTGTTAAAAAATTGCACTTAATTTCCAATTGAAGTGGTCAGCCATTGGTTCTTGATAACCCTTTTCCCCTAAAGCAACAAGTCTTTTCGTAACCAGTGAAGATACTTAGTAATCAAGTCACTTCTCAGCCTTTTTTTATGATAAGTTAAGCAGAGTGAGCTCTGTCTCTCACCAAAAGGCATTTTTTCCAGCTCTCAAATCATTTGTACAGCTCTTTTTTGCACCTTCTTCAATATTTCACCATGAATGGAGTTGCCATTACACAGCACTTTTTGAGGAAATTGCGCTTCCAGAGGAGGAGCGCTGAATGACACAGCTTCATCTGCCCGTGCACAGTAACTTCTGGGCTGCTAGTGGGGGAAGGGCTGGTATTTCTGTCTCCATGACTGGCGGTTAAATTTTTAAAAGAGCCTAAATTACTCAGTTAGCCTAAGTGGTATTGGAAGTGTTTGTATGGAGGGGGTTAAAATGCCATATGAAGATAGGTCCTTGGGAGTCCAGATATCCCAAACTTCAAACCACAACCGTCCTGGCTGAGTTATGGGTTTACCCACCTAGTAAGCAGCATTATTGCTGAAGAACACCACAGGGTAAATACATGATAGCTTTGCTGAGATTACAAGGCTTACGTGTTCTTAAGTGGCTTTTTCCTATCTCCTTTCAGGTAGCTCTGTGTTCTTAAAAGCTTTCCCCAAAATTCTGTCGGAGAGGCAAATGATCTCACCACTTCTCACTCCAGCCTAAACAGATGCTTCTAATGGTCCCTTTTCCACATCCATAAAGTTCTATGAGACGAATATAGCAAGAATAATTAGTTGTAACTGATTTCCGTACACCCAGCTAGGCTTTGCCCTCTGTTCACTTCTTACCATCAAACTTCTCTAGTCTCAAAATTTCTTTGATACTCATAGTACACAAAGCTAAGGAAGACCAGACCAGACTGCAGTTCCAGTATTACCAATCCCAAGCATTTAGGTGCAGGCCCGTATGATGCAATAGACACAGTAGGCACTGTGCCTAGGGTCTACAAAAACTAAAAGCCCTTTGAAAAAAATTTTGACCATTGTTTTTTATTTGTATGATAAAAACTGTAACAAAGATCTCTTCTTGAATAGATCTGTATATATCAAGGATAGGCACAGTGTATACACATATCATAATGTCACACATACCATTTTCCGATCCGAAAAAAATTATTCAAGGTAATTTTGATCACTCATCTACCCATAGAAATTGATACACCCATAAAAATGCATCCACCGAAGGGCCTATGAAACAGAAGTGCCTAGGGCCTACAAGGATCTTAATCCGGCCCTATTTAGGTGAAATCCTGACCCTCCTGATGTCAATGGGAGTTTTGCTATTGACGTTAAAGACTTCAGGAAATTACTTTCTATATTTAATAGGTATTGGGCTGACATCCCCAAAGCCTGTTGGTTAACCACTCAGCAAATACAGACAGCATGGGAAGCAGCCATGCAACTTTTCCCCCACACTGCCCTGTATTCTTGCTCTGCCATACACCTGATCTGTGCATAAATGTACAGCAGTACAACTACATAAAATATCTATAACAAAATCCCTAACCATGTGAAAGATGGATCTTTGAAACCTTCCCTATAAACACAAAACTCAGTCTAGGTTCAGCAAAAGGGCTGCAAACTTTTCAAACAGCTAAAACCCAAATTATGATTTTTGGATCAAAACCAAAAGGAATTCTGGTTTGACCGTGTTTTGATGCAAGTTTATTGGCGCACTAGTATGCAAACATAAGCAATATATCTGAACTGAAAGAGAAGAGGTTCATGTGAATTCTTATAAACCCAGTCCACTAAAACAAACAAGGAGTCCTCTTCCAAAGGGGTAGCTGTGTTAGTCTAGTTCACCAAAACAAACAGAGTCTTGTGGCACTTTTAGAGTATGTCTACACACTAGAAAAAGTTAGGTCAACTTTATTAAGTCGACTTAAAAAGGTTGACTTTAAGTCAACCTTTTTAAGTCGACTTAACAAAGTGGACTAACTCAACTTAACTTTAAGTCGACCTAACCACCCTTAAATCAACTTAATAAAGTTGACTTAAGGGTTACTCCACATCCACACCGTCCTTAAGTCGACTTTCAATGTATGACACAGAATCAGGTCAGGCTGTAACAGCAAATCGAAGTATATGTTAAGATTCAAACACTGGGGAACAGCATATAGAGGAAGGTGAGGTCAAATCACCTGTTGTAATGAGAAAAAAATCCATAGTCCCTGTTTAACCCTGAGGCAACAGAATCAAATCTACATATGAATTCCAGTACTGCCGTTTCTCTTTGAAGCTGTGATTTGTTATTCATTTCTTTGAGCATAGCTATTAACAGGTCATCAATGGAGTGAGCAAGGAAACTGAAGTGTTCCCCTAGTGGTTTTTGAAAGTTGAGATTTCTGATGTCAGATTTGTGTCCATTTATTCTTTTGTGCAGAGACTGTCCTGTTTGTCCAATATATAAGGCGGGGGGCATTTCTGGCACATAATGGCATAAATCACATTGGTGGATGAGCAGGTGAATGAACCTGGCTTGATTAGATCCTGTGATGGTGTCTTTAGTGTAGATATGAGGGCAAAGTTGGCAACATGGTTTGTTGCAGGGATATGTGCCTGCTTTAATGTTTCTGTTGTTTGGTCTGTAGTTGCTGGTGACTTGATTGCCAAAGGCTCTCAAGTCAAATGCTTTTCACCAACATAAAATCCACATGAACATTGTAAAAGCTTATAGTCAAGATTTTCAAAAGTGAGTTCCTAAACTAAAGTTAAGCTGTTGAATCCATATTTAGGCATGAAAATAAATGGTCTGACTTTCAAAAGGACTGAACACGCAACAGCTCCCACAAAGATCAATGGGAGCTACTTGTTGCAGAGTGCTTTTGGAAATCAGGCCACTTATTTAGCCTCTTAAGTCCATATTCAAGCACCTATCTTTAGGCAAGCACTGCACCCCAACATCCTATATCTTTCTTAATTGCTCAGATTTATCAACTTACTGCCAGATATTTTGTTGCTGCTTTTCCCTGGGCAACATAAAGCTTCTTTAAAAATAATCAGAAGAGTTCTCGAACCTGGGCGTAGCCAGCCCCCGTTTTCTGACTGGGCCCCTGAATGTACAGGGTGGGCCCAGCCACAGGCAGCTTCTGGTCCTGTGAGCAGAAGCTGCCTAAGACACTCCATTTCCTAGGTAACAACTGGAGCTCTTGTGAGGGGGAAGAGGTGGCAAGCCAGCCCCACAGCTGTGATGGCAAAGTTTGTACCTCTGAAGGATGCTGCAGTGGGTGGGCTTGATCTGCAAGTGGGGTAGGCCCTGGCCCACCCAGGCCCACCTGTGGCTACACCTCTGCCTCAGACTGTTAGCCACCTGCGCAAAAAAATCCTGCTGATGTGGGGTCTGCAAAAGCCCCTGGATTGAGGAATGAGTAGAAAGAGTATTGGACCAAGCAGGGTCCCACTGCGCAGTGTAGTAGGAAGCTGTAAGGACTGACCATGCTATTTGGCAGCATATCACAAGGCTGCTCTCCAGCAGCAGAAAACATGTCTTATGTTTGCTGTGTGTTTAATTGCTGTCAATATTTATGGAGTAATTATGTCCAAATAAGTCAAGAGTACCAAGAGGCACCATCTTTACTGACTGGGACTGTGCCCATTTCATTTCCCTCGAGTGACATTCTTTGTCACTCAGAATGCTAAACCCTGCTGTTCCTGGAGTCAGTTTCTTCATCATTCCCAATCCCCCCAGGGCCCGTAGTCATATATTGCACATATATGCAGTGTGACATTTATAAGACACACACAGATGTTTCAGGAATCTTAAAAATGAACATCAAACCCCTGAAGTTCCTGGTTCAAGTGCATAGAACCTGCACTGCTACTTTGGGTGCAGATATATACAAACAAAGTTGGTTCCTTAAGTCCCTTTCCCTAACTAAAATAAGAGAACCCAGGGGAGGTGGCTTTGCCTGTTTGCAACAGCTTTTACACTGTCAACAGTGTTTCCTTCAGTTCTTCCCACAAGTCACTGTAAGCTAGTTGCCCCAGCAACTCCTTTTCCTGATATTTATATATCCTGAATTTCATCTTCAGGCATAAAACAGTTCCACATCCTGAAAGGGAGCACTCTCTATTGGCTAAAAAGGGAATTGGGAGTGAGCAGATCTGGATTCTTCCCCATGTTCTACACGGTATTCCATTGTGAACATAGGCAGCTTTCAGTGTCTCAGTTTCCCCAGCTGTAAAATGTGAGACAATTATAGTTACCTGCCCAACAGGGGTCTTGCAAAGTTAAAGGTGCGTTCAGATCCTCACAGGGAAGGAATTATAGAAATGCCAAATACCATTATCACAAGATTTAAAAGCTAATCGTCCTTCCAATATGCATTGTGTTTCTGGACCTCTTCGAACCCCAGGGTTGAACTCATTACCTTGCAAACTTTTTAATAGGACACCAAATCGTCCTTTGAGCTGTACCGGGCACAGGTTCTCTGGAGCATAGCGTATTGTAATACCTCTAAAGGAAACAGGAGGCTAGTTAGCTATAGATGAATAATAACTGGGCATTTGTTTAACAGCTTCTGTGTTGATGAATAATTGATATCTTTATTACAGTTGAAGCACACACACACACAAAAGTGCTCTAGCCAATACTAACGGTACAGCAGCTGTTTCAATGAGGGGAATGCTGTATAAAGATAATTTCTTTCGGTCCCTCAATGTCTTTGCTGGCTTTGGGATGCTAAGACAGCTAAAGGCAAAAAGACAATGGATGCAAAAACCACTTTTTTTGTCCCAATAATAGTTGATATTTTATGGAGTCACTTTAAGTTGACCTTAGGAATAGGGAATGGTGAACCAGTCTGGAATTACCAAGTACAGTCTCATGCTCCAGGTTATCAACTGATCAGCAAGGGATCAGGAGGGAAAGCAGAATACCATAGGCGCATTAGACATAGGGCTGAAGCATGGACATCTGATGTCACTGGAAGGAGGGAGAATTCTGGAACTGAAGGGGGTAAAGAAACAAACCTATTTTCACTTACTTCAAAATTTTTCATGAAATCTTTCAGTTTTTCAATGAAACAAAAAATATTTTCAAGTTTTGATTTTCCAGAATGACCCAAAATCCCCAATTTTTCACCAGGAAAAAAAAACCCAATAACCCAATACCAACATTTTTATTTTGATCAAAAATGCATTTTTCAGAAAAAAGAAAGAGTCCAAAAGAAACTAGTTCAACCAGCTCTTCCTGGGGGAACAATGGAGGGGGCAGCAAACTCTTTCAAACCTCTGAATTTATAGGAACCTATACCTCACTAAGGGTGCATCTACACTTGAAAATTAAGTCGACTTAAGCTTGCTTAAGTCGACTTAATTTATCCCACGTCTACACTACAGTTTCCTTAAGTTGACTTAAGCAGCAGCTTAAATCGACTTAAGGAAATTCAAAGTCGACTTCATAACACCTCGTATAAAGTCAACTTTGAAGCTTAAGTTGACTATTTAAGTCGACTTAAGCCATTGTAGATGTGGGGTAGCCCTAAGTCAACTTTATCGACTTAGTGCATGGGTCCCTTCTCGCTGGGACCACTCAGGTCCCGGCAAGAAGGGACCGCGGGGCTTGCTTCCTTCTCCCCAGGACCCACGCTCCAGCTGCTCAGCAGCTGGAGCACGGACCCTGGGGAGAAGGAAGCCCCACGGTCCCGACCAGGAAGGAGAGCTGGAGACCCGCGCTCCAGCTGCTCAGTAGTGGACAGCTGAAGCATGGATCCCAGTAAGAAGTAAGCCCCGCGCTTCCTTCTCCCCGAGACCCACGCTCCAGCTCCTCGGCAGCTGGAGCGCGGGTCTCGGGGAGAAGGGAACCCCACTCTCCCTCCTAGCCGGGACCCTGCGGTCCCGACCAGGAGGGAGCGCGGGAGACCAGCGCTCCCTCCTGGCCGCGACCACTCGGTCCGGCTAGGAGGGAGCCCAGGGCTCCCTTGGCCAGGACTGCTTAGTCTGGCTAGGAGGGAGCCCCGTGCTCCCTCCTACCCGGGACTGCGTTCCAGGTTCTGGGAAGCCTTCGGGCTTCCAGAACCTAGAGTGCAGCAGTGCTGGCAATTGCCGGTGCTCCAGCTCTTTAAGAACGCCCTGGGCTTTCCTGATCAGCTGGAGCGCCAGCAATTGACAGCTGGAGCATGGGTCCAAGCCCGTGCTCCAGCTGCTCAGCAGCCAGAGCGCGGGTCTCCAGCTCTTCCTCGTGGTCCAGGCTAGGAGGGTTCCCTTCTGCCCAGGACCTGAGAAGTCCTGAGCAGAACAGAGCCGAGGGGTCCGGGGCACAAGGGAGCTCCTTGCCCCCTTCTCCCCTGGACCACACAGGGGCTTGCTGCCACTTTGCAAATATCTGATACATAATGGCAAGAAACTCCATAAAATAATAGTGACTTCATATCCTGCCAGATCACCCCTCTCAATTTCCTGTTTCTCACAAGGTGTCCCTTAGCCCCAGGAAAAGAACAGCAGAATACATTGGCTTTGCAGTGTGACCTGAAAACCAATGGATTTGGGCTCTGGCAAGTTGAAACAGGGAGCTAATTCCACAGCTGAGGATCCTTCAGGGGGTAACAGCTGCCCCTAGTCTCCAGTACAAGTCAAACAAGATGGAATTAATTCCAACTTATTGGCTGAGGTCCACTGCCATGACAGGACATAGTGAGGGACGTGACCCATGAGATAATCAAAGCCCAAATTATTTGGGGGCATTATGAGTAAATCTTAAATTTCTCCGGAAACAAAATGGTAGTCAAAAATAAATCATGGAGCACCGACATACTCCCTATAAGAAATATCTCTCAAGTGGTAAAACCAGTAAAAATTAAAGAGGTCATAAGGCTCAGTCCCATATACAACCTATGACAGCAAATACATCCTGAGGTAATAAAGAAATGAGTCGTTGTGACCAGGTCTGCCTATGAAAGAAGAGAATGCCGCCTGTTCACTAAGCAGTTGTTGAAAGCCATCTTGGCCCCCTACTACCTCCTTCATGATCAGCTGCAGATCCAACAGGGACTACGGCTGCAAAGAGCAGGCAGTTGGAGAGAGCCATTTTTCCATCTGTGCCAAGTCCTGTTACTGATTCCCTCAGCCAACCAGCATAGAATCAAAGAAAGTGAAAGGGACCATGAGAGGTCATCAAGTCCAGTCCCCTGCACTCATTGCAGGACCAAGTACCCTCTTAAACCATCCCTGACTGTTTGTCTAACCTGCTCTTCAAAACATCTTATGATGGAGATTCCACAACCATCCTAGGCAATTTATTCCAGTGGTTAACCACCCTGACAGTTAGAATTTTTTTCCTAATGTCCAACCTAAACCTCCCTTGCCGTAATTTAAGCCCATTGCTTCTTATTTTATCATCAGCAGTTAAGGAGAATAATTTTTCTCCCTCCTCCTTGTAACAGCCTTTTAGATACTTGAAAACTGTTATCATGTCCCCTTTCAGTCTCCTCTTTTCTAGACTAAACAAACCCATCTCTTTCAATCTTCTTTCATAAGTCAAGTGTTCCAGATCTTTAATCATTTGTGTTGCTCTTCTCTGCACTTTCTCCAATCTGTCCACATCTTTCCTGAAATGAGGCTCCCAGAACTGGACACAATACTCCAGTTGAGGCCTAATCAGGGCAGAGTAGAGTGAAAGAATTACTTCTCGTGTCTTATTTACAATACTCCTGTTAATACATCCCAGAATGGTGTTTGCTTTTCTCGCACCAGTGTTACACTGTTGACTCATATTTAGCTTGTGGTCCACTATGAACCCCGGATTCCTTTCCCCGGTATTCCTTCAATCTTATCTTGTATCTTGTAGCCTCAGTCTTACCTTGATTGACTGCAAGTAACATCTTTCCAATGCCTTTACCTTCAAATGTTATTTGTAACTCTAGTTCCTCTAGCACCTTGTGAATTTCTCACTCCCATGCAGTTCTAGTGTGTTACCTTGCCCTTATGCTGCCAAACCCCCCATTTTTCTTGCACTGAGCTGTTCTAACTTCATGATCCTGGATCACATTGTAATTCCAGTTCAAGCACCTCATCTCAAAGCAAGCTTGCCCAGATAACTGAATTCCAAGGCCTTGGGACATTGCTTTTACATCACAGAATAATAAACTAAACAGCTGCCCTGCCATCTAAATGGATGTGGACAGCTGGTTGATGTCCTTCGAAAGAGCAACATTCTGAACAATCATTCTTGCAAAACACTCCACGGCTTTTGACTGCAGACTTAGCCATGATTTTCTCTCTGTTGATTATTTTCCTCCCTGTGAGAGGACGACAAACATGCTTAACAGAGAGTTTAGTAGCCAACATCCAGTAACTTTGCATCTGTTCCGATGAAGTCTATTGCTGTTGCTCATGATCTCAGGGCTGATATCTTTCATAGCCTGCAACCATGGAAGGGGGACATGATCAATAACTAGTAGAAAAGGAGTTTTTGAGGAGGTACAAAATAGTAGAGAGACTATATTTCCCATTTCATGCTTCTTTTTTTAGCACAAACACTTGAAAGAGATTTCTTCTCAAATAAGCAATGAGGTGCCCTCCAGTGTTGTTCTCCGGAGATGGGGCTGCTCCCAAACCCATCCTCAGAGATATCCATTTCAGGATAAAGTCTTTGGAGAGGACAATTCATTACAGCACAGGGTCTCTCTGATTTCTCCAAACACATTCTAGACTCCAGTTGCTTTCCTGGGGATTTTGTCTTTCTCTTTCAGATCACTCAACCTCTGCTCTTTCTTCCTGGATGAGAACCTGACCACAGAGATCCATGCATTTATCACTTCCAGAGCAGACTGCTTCAGCTCACCCTATCTACAAGTGCATTCAGAATGCAGCTGCAGGTCCTTAGGCTGCCAGGAGCACATCGGGTGCGTCTACACTTACAAATGAAGTCGACCTAAGGAGGCCTAGGTCGACTCAAACTACTCTGTGTCCACAATGGGCTTTCCTGAAGTCAATCTAAGCAGTTCCTTAGGCTGACTTAAGGAAAAGTTAAGGCGACGTAATAACACCTCCTTTTAGGTCGACCTAACGCTTAAGGCGACCTCATTAAGTCGACCTCAGCCAGTGTAGATGCAGAGTAGCCCTAAGTCGAGCTTCATAGACTCCAGACCTTCCTCCCTGATCTCCCTCCCAGAGTTCCTGGAACAGGAATAGCCTGCCCTGGCCAACCACAGGGCAGGACTCACCCCTGACCACCCTGCTGCTTGGGAGCAGGGCAGAGCAGAGCAGAGCCAGCACCGCAGGCGGGCCCCATCCTGGAGCCATCAGGACATCCTCGACCTGCTGGCCATTTGGGGGGATAAGGCAGTCAGCTCTCAACTGCGAGGCAGCCATCGCAATTGGGAGGTCTATGCCTCCATCTCCCAGGCATTGGCTGCCAAGGGCCACACCCGGGACACCCAGCAGGTCTGGGTCAAGATCAAGGACCTCGCCAGGGCTACCAAAAAAGCCTAGGAGGAGACATTCCGGACAGGGGCAGCCCCCACAAGCTGTCGGCATTCCCAGCAGCTGGATGCCTGTCTGGGCCAGGAGAGCGGTAGCCTGCCAGCCCACACCATCGACTCTGCCGAGCCCCCCTCCCTCGATGACGACCAGGAGGAGGGCTTGAGGGATGAGACTGTGGTGCTGGAGCAGGAGGATGCCCACCGGAGGGTCGAGCAGGGGCTGCAGAAGGGCGAGCAGAGGCTGCTCGAGCACATGCTCGACCTCATGGAGTGGCAGACCCAGTCCCTGGAGCGCTGGAGGAGCACCTGTTCCCTCAGGCCCCGCCCTGTGCCCCAGAGGCAGCCCGGGACCCACCTTCTGGAGGCCACTAGCAGAAAGAAAGAAAGAAAGAAAGAAAGAAAGAAAGAAAGAAAGAAAGAGAAAGAAGCCCCAGAGCACATATCATTAAAATAAACCTTAGGACAGTGTAGACATAGCCAAAAAGTAATTCAGTGAAGTGGGAATCCTCCTCAGTTTTCTTTTCTTTTCTTTAATCAAATATGAGGCCTCAGGCACCCTAGCTCTTCTCCCCACAGAATTATTTTGGCTTCTTATCTGAATAATGGCCTGTGTGACATTCTCTGCTGCCACACTTCCCATGATGCACCCCTCCAACCCCCCCAAGTCGACTTGCGAGTCTAGCGTAGACTCTCTACGTCGACTTGGTACGGTCGACTTACTACAGTCAACTTAGCTTTCTAAGTGTAGACATAAACATCAAGTCTAAGCAGGCATAGTGTGAATTATATGATAAGTTGTCCATAGGCATCCAAGTAGTATACACATTTCTGATAACTTTCATCCCCTGTATCTGTGAGTATTCTTCCTAGCAGTCACCACATAAATCTAGCTTAGCTTCTTGCTCACTACTGGTGTCCAAAAGCAGTGCAGAGACATTTTTGCATTCGGCAACAGGTGGGTTCAACACTTGGTACCATCAACTAATGAAATAGCTGCCTTGTGACCCTCCCCCTACAAGGCTACATTTCAGAGCACCCAGGCAGCTGCAGTACTTGAGTGAGGACCAAATTTTCAGAACTTCTGGCCAGCCCACCCACTGTTTCGAAAATTCCTTGTGTCCATATTGAGTACTCCAATCCCTTGCTACGTTCTACCTTCATTGTATTGTGACTCAGTGGTTGAGCTAAGAATGCAACCAAGGGTTCCCAGTCCCCTATTCCAACTACAATATTCCCTCATTTAAACACAGTGTGCATTCATTGTTTTCTGCTTATATTTTTGCACTGTAGTCTCTATGTAGCGATCTTTGCTTGCATAAATCTTCAGAAGCTTCAGTCTCCTGCACAGTGAGCCCTACCGAAAAAATCAGGGCAATTTTGACAGAGATGTATCAAAAACAGATTGCCTGCCTTAAATCCTCCTTCTTCCCATATGAAAACAATTTTCTAGACAAGAGGATTATTGCAATAGGTGGCATTCTCCCCGCCCACATATTTCTCTCTCTGATTCAACCTGCATATTTTCTCTCTACGTCAAAGCCACTGTCAGGAGCAATTTTAATAGAGTTCAGGCCACTCATGAAGTAACCTAAACAACAACGTATCTATAAAAATGCAGCAATCAAGTGCTTCATTTTCAGAACAGAAGAGAGTCAGACATGACCTCTGAACAAGCTTTCAAGGTAGCAACAGAATTGGCTATGCTACTCAGGCAGGCAGCTACAATAACAATAGGATAGATGGAGTCACCAGTGCATGCTGTCTCCCAGCCTTGGTGGAGGTGGAAAAAGGTGCTCAGAAGCCATTTATATGATGAAGGAGATGAAGACACAAATAGAAAGAGTTTTATAGAAGCACTCACCACAGAAAGGGGTTCTGAATGACACAAGGTAGTCCTAGACCAGCCAACAGAGTCCTGTGGCACTTTTAAAGACTAACAGATTTATTTATCGCATGAGCTTAATAAATCTGTTAGTCTTTAAAAGTGCCACAGGACTCTGTTGTCTTTCTACAATAGACTAACACGGCTCCCCCTTTGGAATTTGACTAGACCAGCCAGTGATTCCTTGAATAAGTATCTCCTTGTTCCCCAAAGCACCTTGCAAATAAATAGGCAAGATCCTCAGCTGGTATAAACTGTTTCAGCGCCTTTGAAGTCAAACACATTGCACTTACGAGGGCAGGTTTTGACGTGTCCAAAGCATAATGAGTGGCTCTTACCTTCCCTGAATATTGGGGGGATTTGGAGACAGATCTGAGCTGTGTAGATTGGATCCAGTTGTGGGTCCAAATGTGCACAGAGATGGAGGGTCTTCAGATCTAGTGTTCTGAGTTAGGTTACTTGCAGCCTGAGATTTAATATTTGTGAGATCCCTGCGGGAGCCCATAGAAGGTGTTCCTCAATCCCCAGCATACATCCAACTGAATCTGCACCAGTTGTAGGGGTGCAGACAGCAGAGGAGTCCCACGTGCTACACTTCCATCTGCATCTGCACCAGCCTCATGGAGAGTGTTGGGCACAACAGAGAGGCTTCTAACAGCACGTACCATGCTGCTGCCGGCCTAACAAATAGAAGATGCTGGTCTTTAAAACTCTCTGCCACATTATGCTCTATTTTCATACCCTTCTAACTCACCCACCATTCCTGTCAGCCCCAGAGGTCACTCTGGCAGTGGCAAACATCTGCCCATCCCATTGGCTCATTGCTCTTTCTGTTCCGATACGTGGCAAAACATTCTGTACCTCACTGCTGGCAAATCTAACCACATCACAAACAAGGAGGAATTTGCATAAGTATTCAAAACATCTGGAGGTTATGCCACCACAGCAATGAAATATGCACTTTCTTTCTCACATGGTGCCCAGAGGCAAACAGGCACCCTGTTGGGCCAGAGGAGGATGTGCGATAATAATCTCAGTTCCCACATAGTCAAGGTTAGGAATTCCAGGCTAAAAAGTGATTGCTAGGCTCGCAGCAGTCTTACCCATTTGCCTAAATTGCATTTAGTTATTCTTCTCTCGCAGAGGGATTTTTTTCTCTGAGGAACCCCTGCACAATTTTACACCCTCTCTACCTTCCAAGGAAAGTGGAAAGCCTGAGGTTTTTCTTTACTCTGCTCTCTTCTGCTTCCCTCTGCCCTATTCACCAGGTTTTTATTTCACCCACCACACCCAGGCATGAATTCTGCTCTTAAAATAGGCCCCAATTCAGTAAAGCACTAAAGTACATGCTTAATTTTAACATAATGCTTTGCAAAATCCGGGCCTACTTCACAGGCAGAATTCATGCCTGTGCAGAGGGTCAACAGAAAGATCCCATTTGAGCCCTGTCCTGAGGTTCTACGTCCTGGTCCTCGCTACAAGAAAGAACTTCATCCTTGGTGATCAAGAACAGCAGTGAGGCTGAAGCACTCAAGAATTATCTTCTGGGCTATGTCTGTCCCTCAGGTGGGTGTGTGCCCTTCAGCCTAGGCAGAGACATGAGCTAGCATGCTGAAAATAGCTGTGTGACTGTTGCCAAGAAAGTCAGGCGTACTTGTACATCATGCCCACTGCTAGCTTGAGCAGAGCTAGCCCGTCTGTCTACCCTGGCTCGGAGACAGGTTCCCAGCAGCAGTGTGGACATGCACTTCATGGCCTGAGCAGGCAGAACCCAGCTCTTCATGATTTCTCTCTTCCCCTGAATGTCACTTTTGCAGTTGCGGACCGTGGAGGCATAGTGGAGTGTGCCTGGACACAGCACCCATAGATGTAACTAGAGCGGAGCGGAAAGGCTCTGACTGAACATTTTCCCAACAGAAAATGCTGAGCCAGAAAAATCAAAATGTTCCACAGGAATGTGTCAATTCTGATGACACTGTAGACCAAACTGACTGGTTCCTGATGGTAATCTATCTGGCAACTCTGTGGGATCAGGGGATTTGTTACCCCTGGTTAAATGAATAATCACCGTGGAGACTATAGATTATTCTCTCTGCAACTGAGACTGCCTTGGTTTTATCTGCTGTACAGTGGGACTGTCATCCCAGACTGGGCCCTCTGGGTGCTGCTGCAATAACAACTAATAATAAACAATTGGCTACTTGCATCCAAGCTGCTGATCCGTTTGCAACTGAATGCTAATTATTGCATGTATGTAGCACCTCCTATCTGAGTGCTTTACACACATTAGCTGACATTGCCAACACCACCACAAGAGATGAGCATTATCTTCCCCATCCCACAAACGGGCAGAGAGGTGAAGTCACTTGCCTTGGCGTTGGGCACACAACTAGCTAGCAAAGCCAGGAACAGCACTTGGGTCTCCTGACATTTCTTGCTCTCTTGTCAAATAGTATTTAGACATTTTTAGCATCTTTCTAATTAATTTCTTTACTAATATTACTTTTCACTGTGTCTTTGTAAAGAACATTTCACTATCCCAATATTACAAACAGGCAAAACTGCAATTCTGAGATGTTTCGGACTAGGTTTTCATAAGAGGTCTGTACTTTTGGATGCTCAGCACTGGATACCTGTTCACTGATTTGCAGGCCTGCTGCACACCCAGAATTCCTGCTGAAGTCAAAACCTCGCTGGAGCTAAGTGCATTTGAAAATCAGGAATGAAGCGTCCACAGGTGGTCAGCCAAAAATTGACAACACCCAACCCAAGTCCACTTTCAAACAGATGGGCATTATGCAGCAAGTCTACAGCAGTGCAATGCTCCACTCCTTTTTTTTTTTTTTTTAAAGTATCAAATGTATTGTCATCCAGAGAAAAAGAAGTGCCATCAGAATGCACTTCTGGTACTTCCAGTAAGTACCAAATTGCCGTTACAGCTCTGCAGAAAAGCAACTGAATGGTGTTCTGGGGCATTCCAGCATAACTCGAGCCCTGTGGCGAGGTGAAGATTAGAACTCAGATGTTCGTGATGGGTCCAATCCAACCCCTGTTGAAGTCAAGAGCAAAATTCCCATCATATTTCCCTGGAAGCAGCCTCTGAGTTCCTTGCGTGTTACTTTGTAACACGCTGACTCCATGAAGTTCACCTGGACTATGAAAACAAAGCAGAAGTACCTCCTACAATAACCCATATTAGCTACAGACCCTTGTTCCTTTCAGCAATGGTCAAAGCATAGTGCAACATGCACTTCCAGAATCAATAGGCACTTTGTTCATGTCATGAGGCAAGTCGTAGATTTTTTTAAATATAATTTTAGAGCAGTCATTGTGAGGCCTTGCTATGGAGCAGAAATATACTGAAGCTGATGAGGCTTATGTTTTCCATGGGTAAGATTTGATAAATACTGTAACTTCATGGCTGTCAACAACCCTGTATATGGGTGGCCCTTGTGTGTTTTCTGTCACCACTCACCAGGGCTCCAGCCAAGTGGGCGCACTGCTGGAACAGCAGGATCAAGGTGTTCTCAGTCTTTGTGTGCTTGACATCACTCAGTTAGATTGCCAAGACAAACAGAGGTAACGGTAGATGAGGTGTCACTAACCATTGGCAAAATAAAGGACAATTCAATAGTTCCTGCTTATCTTGGATAAATCTACACGCCTGGATTCTAGCATGCCCTAAACTGGTAATTTGGAAAGTTCACCTGTGCTGCTTTATTCAAGTGTGTTATTTCTCAGTATAGTTCCAGCTTCAGTCTCAGGACTTTTTAAAGGGGTATCTGAGTAAAATACATTTCACAGAGTTTCGAAAAAGAAATGTAATGGGCTTTTAAATTGTCCAGCTATGTCTGAATAGCACCCAGCTGTGCCAAAGTTCTAGGTGGCTGCTTTCAAATGCCTTTTGCTTCTCTCTAGGTATTTATCTCATGCTCATCACCATGGCATCTGAGCACCTATCTTATTTAGTGAAGGCAATGAGTCATCCACATAAATGTGAGAAAGCTTTGTGGGGGGACACAGGTTCCAAGGCAGAAAACACCACATCCCAACAAGGGGGAATCCAGCTTCATTGAAACAAGTAGTTGATGACTCAGCTGCCAGTAGGGAAGATTCGTTTCCCAACAGAGAATTTAATGCTCTTGAAGGTGCTTGATTGACAGCCACGGTTCCTTACATTTTGTGTTTGTCCAGGACACTTAAGATATAAATAGGCTTCACCTCATGCCTCAATCCTGAGCTGGACAGAAAACCTATCAGAATGACTGCTTCTTTCATTCTCCATGTCCATATGGTCCTGGGCCTTTCTGCTGATACTGCCAACAATGGTGCCGATTATGATGGTGATCTTATTTTATGCATACAGTATGAACAGGACTCAAGAACAACACCTGGACCACCAAGCAACAATCGAACTGTTACTAGTTTGGTAACTACTGATGCGAATTAGGGTTCATGTCTTACCTAGGGGGTATCTAACTCCCTTACACCGAGGGAGCACGTGTGCACTGGTTTATGGCAAGATGAGTGGGAGAGGATCCTCCAAGCTTTTCTTGTTGTAATATGGGCTCACTGCATTGGAAGAAAAACAGGGACAATGTTTTAAGCCAATCAGTCTTCCAGAGGGACATGCCGTGGCCATGCAATTCCCAGCCGTTTGGTTAATGAAGTAACATGAAGGTGACTGAACATTTTGCCCGCTTGAGAGGGGAGAAAAGATGAAATCATCCTGGTTGGCAACTTCAAGGAAGGATTGATGCATTTGAGAAGGGACGGACACAAGGGGATGTGTGCTGTAACAAAGGGTCCCCTATGCAACAATATCTCATTGAGGCACCAGTGGTGTGCATTGCTATTGGTCTGCTTGGATCTCTTTCTGCCTAAGACGGAGTCTGGCAATCAATATGTGTTGGTAGCCATGGTACAAAATGAGCTTAATTTACTCAATAAGAAACGACAAGGCGGTGAGAAGCAGAGGTTCTGGTGAAATGCATTGTTCACCCAGATTTGGAGTCTTGGGTGAGTCACACACAGTTCAAGGGATACATTTTGAAACCAAAGTGTTCAGGACGCTTGTTAGAGTCAAGGGATCCACAAAACCTGACTACCACCAACACAACCCCCCTCTCATGGGATCATGGAAAGATGAAACTGGACTCTTGAGGTTCAATTGACTACCTTTCAAGAGCAGTACCAAAGAAACTGGGATCAACATATCCCATTCCTTCCAATGGCTTATAGAACAGCTGCAAGTGAGAGTGCAACGTGTACCCTGGCACTATACTATGTGATTTTTAAATTACATCTTTTCTTTCTATCTACATGGTTGTCTACACTTAAAACACAATCGTAGCACAGCTTCAGTGTAGACAGTACCTGTGCTGATAGGAGAGGCTCTACTATTGGTTCAGGTAATCCACCTCCCCCAAGAGACAATAGCTAGGTCAACAGAAGAATTCCTCCATCAGCCTAGCACAGGCAAGTCTTGCCTACACCACACAATTTTGTTGACAAAAGCTGACATTGACAAAACAGTGGCAGTGTCCACACTGAAATGCTCTTCCTGCTGATGTAACACCCCTGTTATGCAGGCATAATAAAACCACCTCAACTAAAGGCATAGACTTATGTTGGCGGTAGGGCAGTGCAGAGTTTGAGTAGACACGGTTTCTTACAACAGCTGTTAACTGTCATTCCTAGATCCCAACTTCCCCCTGCTGCCCTGAAGAGCTAGGTGGCTGGATCCCACTCTCTACTGGGAGCCACAAGCAGATAGACCCCACTCCCAGCTGGGAGCCAGGGCGAGAAGCCTGGTGTGGCTGCACCCTGCTCTTTGCAAGGAATGGTGAGGTGAGAAGTCCCTGGCAACTTCCCCCCATTCCTGGTGGGGAACAGAGAGGTGAGAAGCTCCTGGCGACTTCCCCTACTCCCAGCAGGAAACTGGGAGTGGGGGGGGCAGGGGAGCAGCATACTGAGAGCTCAGGAGCCTGTGGGGCTACCAGGCTTCTGGCGGGGAGTTGCCAATGGTGCTGAAGGACCAGGCTGTCAAATCCCCACTCTGCCCCTCTCTACAGTCAGTGGAAGCACACCATTGACCTCAGGAGGGTAATGTACACATCATAGATCAACCTAACATAGGTTGACTTATCTTTTGTGGAACCTTCGTTCAGCCTAATGTGGATGTGGATTTTGCATCCCCCTGAATGATATAGTTATGCCAACCAAATTTTCTAGTATAGACCAGACCTAAAATAAGTCTTTCCCAGTGTCACCATATTAAACTCCTTGCAGACAACAGGCAGAGGGATGGTGAGGCATAGTTGTTCTGTAGGGGTTTAACAGCTGCCATTGAGTGTGCCTTTGTTGATCTCATTTAAACTGAGGGGCTGTGCTAGCCACTGGACCCTTCATTCAGGCTAAGGGGAATAAGTAATTAAGCCCTTTTATGGAGTAAGATAGGTGGGGATAAGGCAAGCCATTTCAACACCTAGGCCATATATGAGGCTGATCAGCAGTCAAGCCTTGCAGGTCCAGGGGTTTCATTGGAGACTTGTTGCATCCAAACATAGGGAATGCGCTGCACTTGTTGGAGTTGATGTGTGTCTGAAAGCAAAGGAGAAAGCAAGCAGAAAGACTGGGTAAAAGACTATAATATAGGATGGTGTGGAGCCCATCTTATTGGATGTAGCTCCTCTACTGGGATGCCTCATGCTTTAGGGACTGGCTTTGGCTTCGGGGGAGCAGTGCAGAAATGAGTTTGGTAGTTTTTAATCTAATCTGCTTTATATTCCTCTCCACATCACCCAAAACAGCATGACAGGCAGTCTCTCTGCTCAGGCCTGGAGCTGGATGGCAGAGTCCGTTCTGCAGTGCACCAGCTAGGCTGTTTGATGTTCCTGGTCTAGTAAGGTTCCATTGGGAAGGACGCAGTATGTGTGTGGGGAGCAGGCCAGGGGGGGTGGGGAGAAGGCCACAGGCTGTTCTTGCAGTGGACCAACAGAGTCGCACTGAGGGAAGCAATCATCTCCCACTCCTCCCCCATATTACCAGCAGTGATTACCATCATTACTTCAGTTTTGCAAGCTAAGGAGAGAAATCTCATTTATGATTTCTAAAAAGCTACGCAGCCCAGGGTGGCTGTAAGTACTATGGCAATCAATTCAGTGCCAGTATTTCATTTCCTACTAGCCCTTTCGCTTACATCACTATTTCAAAGCTGCTTTGAAACAACCTCTGCTACAAAGCCTTTGAAGTCAGAACCAAGTGTTCTACAGAGATCATTACTCAGAACTGCTCAGATGAAGAGGGAATATTTTTCTTTTGCAAGGCCCTGCCAAACCTGTCCTGTGCTTTGTTTGTTTTCAGAGGCACCCTGGCCATTCTTTGGAAGGAAGAAGGGCTACTGGATTGCGAAAAGAAAAAAAGAGAAGAGAAGGGGTTTAACAGTTTGGCACGAAATCACATTCAAAACAACTTGCCCTTCCCACTGGAAAATGCTGTTTCTTGGACACTGTGTAAAATATATGAGGAGATGTTTTTCAGGAAAAGGTCTCAGGCCCAATCCCGTCAGATGGTGCCCTCAGCTCCAATAGATTTCAGTGGGAATTGAGCATGTAGAGCTGTTGAGTTAATGGAGCTACTCACAGTAGTAAGCTCTGCCAGAGATATTCAGACCATGTCTACACTAGTGACCTTACAGAGTCACCACTGTAAGATCACTCAAGTAGTTGATTTATGTCGGCAGGAGAAGCTCTCTGATTGACATAGCACTGTCCATGCGGCACTTTTGTGTCATTTACATCGCTCGGGGCGGGGGGGTTGTCACATCTCCTGAGCAACATAGCATACACTGACAAATTGTGGTAGCGTAGACCTGGCCTAAGTGTTTACAGGATCAGGCAGCAAGAAACTTGGGCAGTCTCAATGGCTATGTCTACACTTACTAAAGTTAGTTCGAATTAGTTAATTCGAACTAATTTTAGTAAATTCAAATTAACTTAATTCAAACCAGCATGGCCCCACTAGAATGCTAGTTCAAACTAAGCAAGTGCCATGCATGGCACTTGCTTAGTTCGAATTAGCGAATTGCATTGAGTTCAATGGGCCGGTTAGTTCAAACTAACATGGCCACATTGTGTTGATTTGAACTAACTAGTTCGAATTAACCGTTAGTTCGAAAAGTATAGTTGAATTTATTAGTTCGAATTAAGGAAGCCCTTAATTCGAACTAATGAAAGCCTAGTGTGGCCATGGCTTAAGTTAGTTTGAATTAAGCTTCCTTAATTCGAACTAACTTGCCAGTGTAGACATAGCAATGTAGAGCAATGACGTAGATAGGATTTTACAATACAGGAGTGGAGGCATTAGGATCTTATGTCGAACCACATGTGCTGATTTATAGAACAGTTTGGAAATATACTTTATACTTTTACATGATGTTACGGACACTATTTTGAGCTAATATCCTGTGTATTCATATCAAACCCTCTGAGCCCAACCTGTTCCCACTGAAGTCAATGGAAATACTCTACTGACTGCAGAGGGAGCAGGATGGGGCCCTCGCTCTCTGTTAGCTTCTGGTCTTCCATCTTTTGCTTTGCTGCACTCATTTTCCCACTCTTTTTACAGGTTCCATGGTGCTTTTTCTTCCCCCTTCTGAAAATTTTTGCTGTTAGGTCCAGGGAAATTTTCATTTAAAGTTTAATCATTTGTAAAATGTCAATAATGTTTTTTTCTCAGCCCTATCTCCTTTCTTTCCCATATGTGTCTATTATTGGATTCTGCCTCTTTCTTCTGTTTCCCTCCAGTATTTTCTCACCATCCGTGTCTGCCTTTCTCCTATTTGGTATCATTTTAGACCTATTTTTATCCCTTTGTTCTGGCTTTCACCTCTCTGCCCATTTTTAATTTCTCCCCCTCCATTAAATCTCCTTTTCCCTTCTTCCCATAAACCATCTTTTCCCCCACTATCTCCCTTTCCTTCTGTATTTAATGTTACATTCCCCCCATATTTTCAGTTTGTTTCTCCCATCACTCGCACCATATTCCCTCGTCCCCTGTCTCTCTTCCCCATCTCCATCCTCTTCAGTGTCCTCTTTTATACCTAAAAGAGACTGTCCAGACTTATTCCCCTTCCTCAAGCTCTCTACCAGCCCCTCTCTTTGCTGCACACTTTCCCTTGCAGAGAAGGAGATGGAGGTCAGGGAGCATTTTTCTCAGGGGCTCATTTTTTTTCAGGCCCATGTGGATGTCTGCTTTCCTTCTGTCCCTTCTTGACCAGTCAGTGGTTGCTGAGGCCCTTCTAAGATGGCACAAACTTCAGCTGTGCCCTTTCAAAAGTCCCCAAATCTCCCTCATCCCTTAAAAGAAAGCCTTTGTCCCTACAAACAGCACCAATCCATTATTAATTAATTAGATTGCAATAAAGACGAGAAGCACTGCTATGCACTGTGCAAATATGCAGTTCCCTAGTCCAGAAAGATCAGTCTAAATCAGTGGCTCCCAATCTTTTCTCTGCCTTTAATAATTTTGAGGCATACCACAATATAGACTCCAGATGAACTCAAATATTGATTTGTTCAATTTCTTAGTCTTTAGAAGTGCCACAAGACTCCTTGTTTGTTACACCTCATTATGTATCCACTGAGTTCAATGCTGATTGAAGCAAGACATTGCCTCTACTTCCAAGTCACAGGGCATTCTCACCAAATAGGGCTTTGAGTAGAAACCCAGTCCCCAGTCATTCTTTTCAAATATCCTGGCTTGTGGAGCCCCAGTGCATTCCAATATGCAAAACCTGAGAGCCGGGGAAATTTCAGCTGAAGGAGTGAGCCAACAATCACATGCTGAAAAATATGGGAAGTCATCAGGAGTGGAGAGCTGGACCGGGGTTTAGAAAGTTCAGACAAGACCACAAGCTCTCAGCTTGTTTAGAGAGGTGCATGATTCCAAGCTGTGCTTACATAGTCCACTTCTCATGAAGTGCATATTTAATCCAATTTCATATTGCGCATTGTTAACACACATTTCCCAATAACCCTTTGTTAAATATGAACCAATCCCGTCCCAATCTACCAACATAACTAGAACTAGCTCTAGGGAAAGCTTCTAATTTCAGCCATTTTAGATACAACTCTAGAATAAGTGACAGAGAAAGAAAAGAAAACCTTTAACTGTAAGTTCCCCCCCAAAAAACTCAAAGGAGTCCACCCCCTCCTCCCCATGATTTTAAGATGCATTGGCTGGTGTGGTGATAAGATATTTTGGGAAAAAACAACTGAGCCCTGTGGCACTTTTAAAGACTAACAGATTTATTTATTGCATGAGCTTTCGTGGGAGAAAATCCCACTTCATCAGACACTTAGAAGATGGGAAACTTACAAAATGGAAGGAAATTAAATGCAGGGAAGTGTATAACACAGGATCAGGTCAGGCTGTAACAGCAAATCCAAATAGGTGTTGGGATTCAAACACTGGGGAACAGCACATAGAGGAAGGTGAGGTCAAATCACCTGTTGTAATGAGAGAAAAATCCATAGTCCCTGTTTAACCCCATAGCAACTGAGTCAGATTTGCATATAAATTTGAGTTCTGCAGTTTCTCTTTGAAGCTGTGATTTGTTATTCCTCTGTTTCAGCACAGCTATTAGCAAGTCATCAACGGAATGAGCAAAGAGATCGAAGTGTTCCCCTATTGGTTTTTGAGAGTTGCAATTACTGATGTCAGATTTGTGTCCATTGATTCTCTGGCGCAGAGACTGTCCTGTCTGTCCAATATATAAGGCAGAGGGGCATTTCCGGCACATGATGGCATAAATCACATTGGTGGATGAGCAGGTGAATGAGCCTTTGATGGAGTAGGTGGCTTGATTAGGCCCTGTGATGGTGTCTTCAGTGTAGATATGAGGCCAAAGTTGGCAGCATGGTCTGTTGCAGGGATATGTTCCTGCTTTAATGTTTCTGTTATTTGATTTGTAGTTGCTGATGAGTATCCGTTTAAGGTTGGAGGGCTGTCTGTAACCAAAGAGAGGTCTGTTTCCAAGGCTTGAAAGAGTGAGGGATCATTTTGTAGAATAAGCTGTAGATCTTTGATGATGTGCTGAAGAGGTCTGACTTGCGGGTTGCAGGTGGCGACCAGTGGTGGTCTGTTTTTTTTCTTGGGCTTCTCCTGCAGTAGTTGACTTCTGGGTACCCATCTGGCTCTGTCAATCTGTTTCTTCGCTTCTGAGGGTAGGTACTGTAGTTTTAAGAATGCTTGATAGAGATCCTGAAGGTGTCTGTCTCTGTCTAAAGGATCAGAGCAAATGCGGTTATATCTTAGGGCTTGACTGTAGACAATGGACCCTGTGGTGTGTCTTGGATGAAAATTTAAGGGATGTAGGTAACTATAGAGATCAGTAGGGTTTCAGCATAGGGTAGTCTTTATGTGCCCATCACTAATTTGCACTGTAGTGTCCAGAAAGTGGATCTCCTGTGTGGAGTATTCCAGGCTAAGTTTGATTGTGGAGTGGAAATTGTTGAAATCTCTATGGAAATCTTCAAGGGCATCCTTACCGTGGGTCCAGATGATGAAGATGTCATCAATATAGCGTAAGTAAAGTAGAGGTGTTTTGGGATGAGCCATAAAGATATTGGTAAATTGTGGGGCCATGCAGGTACCCATAGCAGTGCCGCTGACTTGAAGGTATAAATTATCTTCAAATCTGAAATGGTTGTGGGTGAGTATAAAGTCACAAAGTTCATCCACAAGTTTAGCTGTGATATTTTGGGACACCTTAAAAGGACCTGAAAGCATATAAGAAAATTCTGAGCACCTGACCTTGGAAAATCAAGACACTTTAAGGTATCTTAAATCAAGCACCCAAAAAATTGATGCCTCCAGAATCCCTGGTCACCTTTGAAAAATCTTAGCCAATGGTATTCAGTGTTGGCTAGGATGGGAGGGCAGCTTGAATTATTTTTATGTTGCTTTAGAATAATGCTTTTAAAATGATGTGTTAATATAATTCTGTAGAATGATGAAAGGATTTCAGCACAAGGACTGCAGAGAGGAGGAGTAAAAGCATGAACACCCTAGGAGGAAAAGGGCCTTCATATAGAGATCACTCTCTTTATAAAGCTCTCTCAATATAACACATGCATGCTTCTCTGTGATTGCCCTCCTTGTGAATTTCTAGTAGAGATTCTTTGTTTATAACCAGTACACAAAACCCTTATCTTCCCAGAACAAAGAACACGCTGTCAAGAGAGAATGTCAAGGCTAATGAGCGTAAGGTTAAACCAATGCTGCAGCAACAGGACACACCTCAAGGAAATGTTCTGCAATGAGGTGAAGCATTCAGTACACACACAGCCACTGTCTTATACTTATTGTTTTCCTTCTCCCTCCCCTCTGCTGCTGGTTAATTCCAGTTGCTCTGAAATTAAACCTTGACCACCTGATCTTTGATATCTAGACAACAATATGAATCTTTAAAGCCACCTGAAATGTTGAGCTCCTTGCATTCCTCTGTGGACTAAACAGATTACTACTGTCATGCAGAGGCTAGACCATGGGGGTTGTTCCATTGTCAGACCAGAGAGGCATGCTTTTAAAACATGTTGATAGTAATCCCTTTGACACTGAGGCTGTCTTGTCGTTTGTGTCTTGTATAGAATCGAGCACACCATCAGCACTTAAATCATTGTGATTATTTTGGTAACCAACTAGGATTGTGAATGGGGACAACTGGCATAAACCCTGCGAGAACCACAAAACCCAAGCACCCTAACGTTTCAAGAAGGTGTACCTGAGTCCTCACAGGACTACAGATCCATCGAAAAGGACTGTCTCATTGATATGCTAGGTGCTTTCTCAGTACATGCAAGAGGAAACCATTCTCTTCTGCTTTACCCATGATTACTTTTTCACATGGTCTGAAATGTTCACATTTTCTATCCAGAAAGCTAGAAGCTGTACCAAAATCCTGACTGATAAGATTGTTAACACAGTGTTCAGTTTCTGACACACTCTGAGGTCACAGTTTTGAAGCTCATGTTAAGAAAGGTATATTCGTTAGTAAAGGAAAAAAATCAAACGGGAAACAACTCAGTCTGTCACCACCACATGTGCATGATGACCTCAGGCCAGGACAGATAAAAATGGATTATATTTCTTAGAGGGGAAAAAACTAAAAATCAGTTTTTTATTTTGTAATTTAAATAATATGTTTTTGTTTTTAAGCCTGTTTTAAATAAAATACAAATTTAACAAAAATATGTTAAAGCCTGAACTAATTATAATCGCAAAACATTTAAATAAAAATAAATATGCTGAATCCACGAGCCTTTCTCAAAAGCTTTGAATTAAAAGCTTCTTTTCTGTATAACAAAAGAATCAGGGGGGAAAGTGTCCAACTTTTCAGATTAATCTTTATAAATATGGCACAATAGGCAAAGAATTGTATTAAAGGTTTGATCCTATGGTGGGCAATCCAGGATCTGTACTGCTGCATACAAGGGACTGGCGCTGGCACCCAGTCTCTGACTCCAAGAGACGCCATCACGTATCTCATCAGGATCCTCCACGGAGCCCACTAAGGTGGTCTCGTACTCCTATTTTATAGTTTCTCCCTGCCTAATTTCTGATTGGCTCAGTTTTCAAATTATGAATATTAATGACTCCATCCACTCTGGAAACAATGATTATATCAGCCAATGAGGATGTATTTTGCTCCAGAAAATAACTGAAGTAATTGTGGAAAAGTTGATTAAAATCAATTATTTAAATCAAGGCTTTTCAACTGGTGATTTAAATCAACCCATCCTGCCTAAGACAGCCCTGTTATATGTGAAAGTCACAAACATCTTGATACCTATTTTTGCCTTAGTATCAGAAAAAATAGATATGTAAAAGATCTAGTAGATCACCCATCCCATCTCTCATTCAATGAAGGATAGGTCCTTTTAACACATTTTGTGGCATTTTATGCAGTCTGGGTTCAATGTGCCAAGTGATACAGTTTTCACCACTTTCTTTGTAAGACCATTTCATATCTCCCTGTTGGGAAGTATTTCCTGATATTCAGTTAAATGTTCCCTTTCTCAGTGAAATCTCATTACTCCTACTTATACCCAATACTTTTTGTATAAGAAAAAAGGTGCTGATACTCAGCTAGGGACCTGGGGCCGGCGGCAAGAGCTGGGGCCGCATCGCTGTGATTAAAAGTGCCAGTACTCAGTAGCCCTGAGTATCATCACAAAAAAAAGCCCTGCTTCTATCTTCTTGCACCTCTCTAAATTATTCTGTTTGGTATTTACATCCTGAAGATCTTATAAGCTGCTAGTATGTTCTCATCATTTAGTCACATGACATATACCATAGCTCAATCTTTCTTCATAAATCAATCCCCTTGTCAGTTACATTATTTTCTTGACTCCTTCCTAGCAATGTGGTGTCCAGAACTGAATGCAATATTCCATGTCCTCTGACCCTAGAACCTTCGAGTGAAGAACTGTTACCATTAGTGAGTGATGCCTTACACTTGTAGTTAGAATAAAGTGCATATAAATGTCCAATCCCTCTTTGAACTTTGTTACTGGCTGGGTATAATCTACTGATACAATAACCATCAGTTTGGGATGAATCTGCCCTATTTCTCAGCAGTTTGTCCTCAATTTGGCATTCTCAGCTATGACCAACCACAGTACAAGGACAGCACCCAAAAGCAACCAGATGCTAAAACAGGGCAGACGTATAATAAAATATTTACATTGATTCTATAACAAATAACCATGCTCATCCTTATCCGATTGTTATTTAAATTCGTATTTTGGGGCCTATTGGTGGTAGTAGCAGCAATTGTGCTGAAGGGGGATTCCAGCTATATAGATTAAAGCTCACTGTGACTGTAAATCAGTTTCTGTTCTGCTTGAATCCTGCAGAACTTTCAATGCTTATTATTATTGCGCTACTGTATGGACCCAGAGAACTCAGCCAGACTAGAGACCCATGTTGCTAGGCCCTGTATAGATACATAGGCCTGGGCTACACTTGCCACCATTTTCAGTAGCAGCTGAAGGGAAATATACAAACTACATAAACTAACTTGCATCTCCCTTCTGCTTTCTAAAGCCCAATTACCTCCAAGTAACCACTGCTCTGAATTGAAGAGAAATGCCCTCCCTTCAACTCAGCTCTACTCTGCTTGACGGGGGTGGACTTACTGATCGAATTCCTGATCGATTGAGTGGGTCTTCACTGACCAATCAAATGGAACTGGAAAGATTGAACTGACGGCAGTGAATTCACTGCCGTCAGTATAGACTTGAGCATAGTACAAACTGGGTGGGAAGGAAGGGAAGGCAAGCATTAAGACTAATAGAAGTCATATTTTCATATATGAGCCATGCCCCTAATTTGTAGGCATTAAGGAGGTTTTGCTTGCTTGTTTAACAGAGGCAGACAAGCTGATCAGTCGATTACTCTTGCTACCTGCCTTGACTTTATCAGCTGGCAGAGTTCTATAAGCATCACCTTAGAGATTAGCTTTAAGAAGGGATCTCAAAGTATTGGTTTTATGGTGCTCCATACCTAAGGGCCAGCATTTAAATAAAAAAAAATGACAATCAGAACAAAATGGACACTATCTGGTTCAGGTATTAATTAGTCTAGAGCCCGAAGGAAGTGGGTTGGATTTAGAATCCCGCATTATGTTTTCTTACTGCCAGTGTAACAGGTTTTTTCAGCAAGTATCAAACTCAGAAATAACATCACTTGTAGAATGGCTTCACAGTTTATATCCATCCTGAGAAGGGGATTCTGAGCATGTGACATTTTAGAACAAGAGCCAAGCAAAATAAGAGCCAACTGTCTCCTTCCATTACTTTCCTTGGATTGCCAGAGCTCCCCAGATCTTTCCTTACTCATCTTTCTTCATATCCTCCCCATTCATTTCTCTGTGATCAACACCACAGTCCTTCTAGCCACAGAACCCAGGATGAAATTTCCCCTGATCCTCTCAATAATGGGACTCAATGATATTTACTTTGAGTAATTTGAGTCACTCTCTCCTCAGGAGAGGAGTGTGCTGTTTACAGACACTACCATTCCAAGAAATTAGACACTAGGAGTGAAATCCTAGCAAATACTGATGACTGAACACATTGATTTCAATGGGGTTAGGATTCTACCTTAGAACAATGCTATTCAATATTTCACAGACACTGGACCTTTCCACCCAACCCCTTTAAAAAGATGCATATACAGCACCACTAAAATGCTCTGGGCTGGAGCATACCTACAGTCTAACAGCCGTGCTATCTATCATTGTAAGACCAGATGTGAAGAGGAACATGCCATTCATTGAAAAGCCCAGGAGGAAGCTTAGGTAGGGCACAATGTATTTACCCAACCTGGAATTTGGCCAGATCATTGCCCCAGGACACACTTTTATTTTATTAAAATTGCCATGAAATCTTTAGGTACCACATGTGGTCAGATGGAAGTGGATAATGGGTCTTACTCAAATGATGAAAGGCTTGTCCACTGTGCACGAACCAAAGTGTGACACTACAGCACACCAGCTTGCCAGGTAGGAATGTCCCATGTGGATGCTGCTATCATGCGCTCAGAGTTCTCTAATTCAGTGGGTCTCAACCACTGGGTCAGGACACATTACTGTGTGTTGTGGCCCGCAAAAGGTAGAGAACCACTGATCTAATGCACATTGACACAAATTACAGCTGGGGAGGTCAAGGTTGGATATTAGGAAAAACTTTCTCACTAGGAGGGTGGTGAAGCATTGGAATGGGCTATCTAGGGAGGTGGTAGAATCTTCATCTTTGGAGATTTTTAAGGCTCGGTTAGACAAAACCCTGGCTGGGATAATTTAGGGGGAGTGGTCCTGCTTTTTAGCAGGGGGTTGGACTAGATGACCTCGTGAGGTCCCTTCCAACCCTATTATTCTATGATTCTATGACTTCTTACACTAGCACAATGAAGATTTACCTCCTGGCTTGCCACACAGTAACACCCAATGTGGACAAGCCCAGAAGCAGGTGTCCAACACCGTTCTGGATCACTAGCTTAGTGAAAAGTGCCACCAAATAACTCAACAAGCCTGCTAACTGTAGTGTTGTGTCTCTTGCAGATTTTTCCTTGTAGGATTCCACTCCTGGCACGGATCCACCCCAACACTGCTTGGTTTCGGGCAGGATCACAACACAGAAAGACATGCCTGAAGGCAGACAGACACCCCAGAGCCTCCTATGTGATGGTGCTGAGAACTAACCTAACACCCCCACCCGCCGACCTCCAATCAGTCTTGGTGCCGTTTCTTTTAATCCACACTTCACTGAATTAATGAACCTAGCAGTGACGAATGAGGGCACATACGCATGATAATTCATACCCACATCACATCCACAAAGAGATGGATCAAAGCAACATGCTGTGCTGTGATACTTGTGCCCATCTGCCAGTCTACCTGTGACAGGAGGCAGACAGACACTCAGTGCAACAAAGTAATGGGACCAGGCACAAACTCTGTAACCAGGATACCAACGCTGTGGATAATGAAAGATAGAGAGCATGTTAACGATGGAGGACTGATATTCTGTAGCAGCCTTTGCTACTGATTTATAGAGCCAGCACACTACTTTGGCCCAGGCTACCTTCATTTTATTAGAATTGTACTGGTAAGGCTTGTTGGCATGAATAGGGGAAGCTATTCTGATTTAAAATAGTTTGGGGAACACAGGTGGCAGAGTCACAGTGAAAGAAAGAAGATCCGGTTTAAGCCACATTTTCAAAGAATAGGTTTCAAGCATGTGATTAGATGCCATCAAGGCCATGGATAAATAGTATTGCTTCCAATGTGCAGTATGCCAACAAGGAGTCAAAGTTCCAAAGGGGGAGCCGTGTTAGTCTATTGCAGAAAAACAAGAGTCCTGTGGCACTTTTATAGACTAACAGATTTATTTATCGCATGAGGTTTCGTGGGAGAAAATCCCACTTCGTCAGACGCTTTGAAGAGTCATGGGGCACTTTTTAAAGACGCTACTAACCCAGCTACCCCTTTGGAACATGCGCAGTATTAACACCTTCCCTGATCATGCCATTGCCAGCTACTCTCCACAGGCAAATCCTGAGACAGAGCATGGGGCCCTGGTTAAGTCAGTGGGGTCCCACACACATGCAGGGGTCTGCTTGAACACAGCAGCTTGCAGGACTGGTGGGAGGGGTCTGGATTTTTAAACATGTTTAGACACCTAACTCCCTGGGCCGAAGTACTCAATAAGACTATCTGGAATTGTGTGTGTCCATCTGTGTGCCTTAGCTAGGAGGTCATTTGCACATGAAAGATGTGTCAATAGGTTATCAGAATAATAATTTAGGGCCTAAAGTTTGGGGTTAGCAAATACGTACTCATTCCTGCCCTTGGTGCATTATTCTTTCTAACAGTGTTCTCACTTAAACTACGCAAGCAGCTTCTAATGGGATTTTTTGTTTTGTTTTGATTTTTTGGTTTGTCTTCTACTTTCTAACAGATCTCCAGAGCCAAAAAGGATAATCAATAGCAGGCAAAAGAACCAACAATTTTACTAGCTTAGTGTCTGAGTTTGCAAGCGGAACGCCCTAAAATAGTAACACTTCATTTTTTCCACATCCCCCTATTAGTGCCTCATTTTATATCTTCACAGGACCCTGGTTGTTCAGCTTCCTGTTTTCCCCAGCTCTCTAAGGTCCCTATCACCATGTTGCCTAAGCACCAGCCTAAACTCTTCTTTAACTAAAGGTCAGTTTCATCTCCCCACCTTCACCTCCAATTCAAAACATACATTGCTCCCCTTTATTCATGCTTCCATTCTTCTTACGATTTTTTAAGTTTCCAAAACTCTTTGGAAACATGTTTGTACTAGTTCCAAAGGGGGAGCCGTGTTAGTCTAGCTCAGCAAAACAAACAAAGGGTCTTGTGGCACTTTCAAAGACTAACAAATGTATTTATCACATGGGATCTCTCCCATGAAAGCTCATGTGATAAATAAGTTTCTTAGTCTTTAAAAGTGCCACAAGACTCCTTGTATATTTTTCGTACTGTGTCATTTGTTTTAAAACAGTTAAATAGCCTATTAGCAGGAGAAAAATGCCCTGTCCCTTCGGTCCCAAATTTTTCAGTACTTACGGTGAAAACCTCTGACATTGTTGTGAATTAGATAGGATGATCTGGCAGACTTTGCAGACTTACCTGGACTTTAAGGCATTTTGGGTCCCACTTGCTTTCTCTTTGAATAAGTGCTTTGTTACCATAATCATAATTTTTAGTGGATAGGACCATGTATTTTTGTTTTGGCTAATGTTCAATGTCTGTGGGCCAGATGCTCAATTCATGTAAATTAGTGTACTCCCATTGAAATCAATAAACCAGACCAGATTACACCAGCCAAAGATCTGGCCCTGTATTTTGTTGTTAATTTAAACTTCTTATTTCTTTCATTTAACATATTCTCTCACAGTTGATCATGGGGAATTCTGTGGCTATCTTACCACTTCAGCTCTGATTCAGAAGAAGGAAGCAGCTCAGGGCCCTATGCCCAGAGGCTGTTTTAGCACTGATTCAGAGAGAAGAGTGACACCTACTGAAACCTTGATTTTCCACAGCCAGTTCCATCCAGGAGAGGGGATACATTTCTAAATGACCCAGAAGGAGGAGAAGAAAAGAGTGTTTGCCTTTATACCAGTGTCTTTAAATCACTAGAAATGAGTGGCATACTTTCATGGGGGGAAAGGGCATGAGCTTTCCATGTATTTTTTCCCTCAGTTTTAATAAGAAAGGTACACAAGGAGAGAAAAACCATCTTTAAAACAGAATAGTATGCCCTTAAGAGGAAGGTAGCAGGCAATGATCCAGCCTCTCTAGTGACTCGCCTTGCTCTTCCACTTCTGGCTTAGCGATAAAACGTTAAATGTCATTTCCTGTATCAGTGGTTAACCACTCAATGCTGGATCAGAGATTTACCAGAAGTGCAGTGCTCAAAAGATGACCTACTGCTTTCAATAACCCTTTCCTGCACCCTGTGGGAACCATTTAACCTTTGAAAAATAAAATTAAATTACATTTAAAGTCTGGATTTGGATAGGGAAATGAGTCACGGGATTTGTGCCAAATGCTCACACCTTGTACAGGAAGCCACAAGGATAAATCCTCCCCTGGTCCCTTTTTTGTTAGAAAGCAGGGGGGAAGTGGGATAGCACAGTAAATAGCTATATAGATTATTTGTTAGCCTTCTGTTTGTCAACACTTGTAAATCAGACAGTGGGAGTCAGGGCTATTTCTTTTGTGTTTGTTTCCCTAAATTAAAAGCGATATTTAATGAACAGAGTGACAGGAATCCAGAGCCCGTGCTTACATTCCCTATCAGCCTTTACTTCCAACTTAATTTCACTGCAGAGAGAGCAATTCATCTCTCCAGTCTGCATCTATTTTATTGTTGTTGCTATTGTCATTGTCAGTTTTGCTGGGGTGGAAACTTCCTGTGATTAAAAATCATTTCGGGGACAGCAGAGCAATGAGCAGATGAAGATCGAACCAGAGGCACATTTTCAAAGAATGAATTATAAACTTGCATTTCGGTATAATCGGTTGCGCAACTGCTGGCCCAGCAGTTAAAGAGAATTGTTTACCTAATTACGTAACATTTGCAAAGCTCTCAGAACATAAAAAGTGTTGTCGTTCCTATAGACATGCTTTGAGATCTGAAAACAATGGCGAAATAGTTAAGACTACTAAAGTTGAGAGATAAAAGTTAGTTGTAAACTTTGTTGGTATATTTAATACCCAGGAAAGTGAGGGTCTAATATTGGCCCTAGCCAGCTGCGTTGTGCAAGCTACTGGTGCCCCGTAAGCCGCTCTCAATTGCAATAAATCCTACCTCTTCAGTTCACGGACGGTTCCCTGCATCCCCTTCAGCACCCTATGCACAAAGACTCCCGATTCTCAAAAATATTTAGCCGCCTAACTCCCATTGATTTCAGTGGGAGGATCTTGGCCAATGTTTTTGTGGCTGGGATGGTCTTTGCCTAGCACAATGGGGCCCTGATTCCTGACTGGTGTCCAGTGCTTTCAGACACTACTACAACATAAATAGTGATAGTCTCCGACTGGAAATGAAGCACCTCTTTTTTCCCCAGCTGACAGACAGCCCTCACATCTCTGACAATTACTGTTATTTATTTGAATTGTTGTAGAGCCCACGAGTCCTGTCACAAACAAGGATCCCACTGCGCTAGGACAGTGCTGTACAAACACGGGGCAAAAAACACGCTCACTGCGACAAAGAGCTCATGCGCACCTGACGTGAGATGAAACAACGCCTGCCTTTGCAGCCATAAGTGCCTTGCAAAACTTGACCTGCGGTGCCTGTCTCCTCCGTCCTTTAGTCCCCCACCACACACACAGGGAAATTTGTTAGTCTTTAAAAGTGCCAAAAGACACCTTGTTTGTTTTGCTGAACTAGATTGATACAGCACATTGGGATCATGGCATTTTGATCTGAAACTTCCCAGGCAAACAGGAGCAGGAAGCGGTACCTAGGCAGAACATTTCTGGTTGATCTCCACTAGCACCCACTGGTCAGTACAGAGGCAGATGCCTCCACCTCTGCTCAGCACTTAGAACTGCCCTGCCTTTGAGAGTGTGGGGGGATGGATGCAAGAGGATTACCTCAAAAAGCCAGTGAGCTCCCTTCCTGCAAAGCTCACACAGGAAATCTCCAAGACACCTCATCCTTCCTAAGAATCCTGCTTGGAAAAGGCCTCCGTACTTTCCTCTCCACTCACATGCACACAAAGGAGCCCTGCAAAGCCGTTAACACCAGCTGTGCTTGCCCTTGCCAGAACTTCCTGAATCCACCCCCATCTACCCTAGCTTGCCAAGCACTGCAAATATTTGAGAGGCCACCTCGCTTCCCCAGCATCTGATATAAAAATCCACATCAAATCCAAGCAGTAAAGGCTATGACTCAGAGCCACCCAGCAGCCAAAAGTACTGTTACCCAACCCAAACTTTTATATTGAAAGATCCCTGGGACACTGTCTGGCTCACCCCTCCCATCAATCAAAATAGTGCAATCGCTCAGAAATGGCACTTCATCATGTGCAATTGTGAAGAAGGAAAGCAAATCCTATCCACAGCAGACAAAGGAGTTGCTTCCTGGTCAGACAGGGTAATGACAGATAACATGATGCCATGGGTAGAACCTCAGTGGAGCCAACACTGACCATCCTTCTGGCTGACTGGTAGAATTTGCAACACACCTGAGTTCTCTAGTGTCCCCTTGTAGTCAGTGCCAGGATGAATGTGAGTCAGGAAACCTGAATTATTCCCCAGACTCAGCCCCATCTCTCTTTCCTCCTACTACCCACTTCCTGTCACCACAAGCATGGAACCCGGCTAGCTGAGGATGAGGAGGCAGGGCCGGTGGTGCAAGTTCAGCACTGGAGACAGGGTGGGGTAGCTAGTGTGCTTGAAGAAGAGGGGGCTCTGACAATCATCAGGTGCTATGGCAAGGCTGGCAAAGTGAGAGGAGGATAGTTTTTCCTCCTGGGATTGTGCAGTGTCTAGGAGAGACATGGGACTCCTGCTAAGTCGGACAAGCATGCCATTTGTCTTTGTAGAACACCCCAAAAAAGCACAGTTCCTTTTAGTACTCAGAGAGTTAAACTTTTGACTGTATTGCCAACCCCAAACATTCAAAAGTCACGCCTCCTCCCAACATAGAGATGGGGGGGAGGAGAAGGCGGGAAATCAATATATTTGGGTTCTTTTGATTTGACTTCTGATTTGCAAGTCTTTGGGATGTACTTGAGTACTATTTCCATGCAGACATTAGAATGGAAAATCACTTTAAAAAAAACAAACCCCACAACACGAAAGCTGTCTCTCTCTCATTCAGATGATTCCAGGAGCTGGAACTTTAAGAATATTACAAGAGCTGGCAACACCCTGCTGGACTTAGCTGTGTTGAAACGGTTGTGATACTGACTTGTCTCACATGGCCACCATCATCCCCCACCATTTTTTAATATCTGAAAAGCACTTTCTGGTCCTTGGCAGATACTATAATGAGGCAAAGAGTTTTTATTGACATGTGGATCCCTGATAGGTCCCATTCATGGGGCACTGGAGGAACCCAATTTCTGTCCCACCAGAAGTGCTGCTTTTACGTGGAGAGTGCAACTTAATGTGAGCAGGGACAAGGGACAACTGTCAGTTAATTTACTGATAGGAAAATAAAGTACAATTTTAAGAGTCAATAAATCCATAAATAAATGAAAATGTCTGTAAAATTGGGTAGAAATAAAACATTGTATTTTAACATTGTCATCGTTCAGAATCACTTCTTAAACTACACAGATCATGACTTTATCATTATTATTTACATACCCAAAGAACCCAATTGATCAGTTAACTGCAGCTAAAACAATTGCATAATTCCAAATTCCTGTGTACAGAATATCACGACTGCATACACACTTCTGTGGCATTATATCGTTTATGATATTTTTAGTGATGTCAGTAGGAAGTTTACTGTGTCAGTAAAAAAAAAAAAAAAAAGTTCAGATATTCATGTCAGTAAAAACTAAAATGCAAGGTTGGCAAGCTGAAATGCAGCTAATATCTAGAGTCAGCCTTGCAGACGTATGTTCAGACAGATGCCATATTGCACAGCCTTGACTGGAACTAAAAAACACTTTGCCTCACATTTGACACCAGAAATGTAAAACAGCCTTGAGTGCCTTCCCTGATTTTTTAACAGACCCAGCAAAACTTAGGAAATGCTTCTTGGCCTGCCACAGTGCAAATGTGGCATGTCTGACAAAGACCCAAAAGAAGAAACATCTGTTATCCATTCAGGTACCTTAAAATGCTCTGAGATTCATTCCTTTCGTGGAAATTATTCTCTTTAACTTCAGCTTCATAATTATTTCTGAGGTAAACGCTTTTAAGCGATAAAAAGGGACATGAAATCTGTCTGAATCGTTGTTAACTTTGGGACTATACTTGAGTGACATCACCCAGAATGAGAGGGCAGCTGTGAGATCTGCTCAGCAGAGATATTAAGAAAACTTGAACTTTCTGAAAGTTGATAGAGACACCATTTGTCCTTAAAAGGGGGGGGGGGGGGGGGGAAGGCTATACCCTCTATTGAAATGGTTCTGCATAGAAAACATACCTTTCTTAGACCTCTTACTATAGTGAAAGCAAAATCCCCAGAGCAGACAGAAGATCAGTGGCCTAGTTTTTCAGGGACCCAAAACACACACCTCTCCAGTAATATTGTATGTAAAAGATTGGTCCCACTGGCTATGTCTATACTTGTTAATTTAAGTCGACTTAACAAAGTTGACTTAGCATGTCTACACTAAAAAATTAAGTCGACTTAAAGGGGACCCTGCCAAATCGACTTAGAGCGTCCACACTGGACGCCTAAGTCGATCTGTAGGGGCTAGGTGGACCTGGGACTGGTCCACAGTGGCAGGGGGAGCACCCCTTGCCAAGGGCCAGAGGGCTCAGCATTTGCTGGGTACAATGGGGGCTGAGCAGGACAGGGACACTGGTAGGGCATAGGAGCAGGGTGGGCAGGGCTCAGTCCTGCCCTGTGGTGGGGGCATGCCAGGCTCTGGCTGTGCCAGCCACCCTGGCAGGGAGGGCAGTGGGGGAGCCCTGAAGCCCTTTAAGTCGACTTAGGGCTAAGCCACATCTACACTGGCTTAAGTCGACTTAATAAAGTCAACTTAAGCGCTAGTTCGAATTAAAACGAGGTGTTATTAATTCGAACTAACTTTTCCTTAATTCGACTTAAGGAGCCTCTTAAGTCAAATTAAGGAAAATGTAGTGTAGATGCCATGCACCACTCCCAAGTCCACCTAGCCCCTAGAAGTTGACTTAGGCATCCAGTGTGGACGCTCTAAGTTGATTTGGCAAGGTCGACTTGAAGTTGACCTAAATTTACATACATGCTAAGTTGACAAAGTCAACTTTCTTAAGATGACTTAGCAAAGTCGACTTATTTGAACAAGTGTAGACATAGCCATTGTGAGGCCCCTTATAGGCATGCAGGTCCCCCCTAGCGCCATAGGGGGCCCTAAAGGCTCCTGTGGCCCCCCTCCCCACAGCCCAAGCTCCCCGCCACTGACCCCTCCATGGTCCCAGCTCCTCCTCAAGGCAGACACAGTTTTTGGGGTAGGTGAAGCAGACACAATGGGGCTCCTTACTGCTCGGCAGCCTAAGCGTGCACCTGCTTCACCCACCCAAAAGCCACGTCTGACTATTGGCTGTAGTCCACCACTAGTTGCATTCCTGTGGCTCTGTGCATCTATTGAGCTGCTTCCAGAGGGGTAGCCATTTTAGTCTGTTTCAGCAAAACAAACGAGGAGTCCTGTGGCACTCTTAAAGATTTGTCACGACTCCTCCTTTGTTCTATTGAGCAGGGTTTGTTCTGAAAACTTCTCTCAGCACTGCCTGCTGGGAAATGTAGTCCTGGGAATAAAAGGGCTGTTAAATGTACACACAATCTTAGCACAGTGCTCCATGTATGCCTAATTTCAAATAGTACATATTATAGCAGTAAAGCATTACAAAATTCAGTAAAGATAATATATGGTCAGGCTTGATTGTGCCTGGTTCTGTAAGGAGAGGATGTAAGGCAGTGGTTCTCAAACAGGGGTATGCATACACTTGGGGGTACACCAACTCATCTAGATATTTGCTTACATATTTAGTACACAAAGCAAACCAGGTGCTATGGAAAAATGTTAACCAATGTATATATCATGAAAGCTGCATTCTGTACAGTTAGAGTGGTGGAACATGCAATGGAAAAGCAGACCCTTCCTTAGTGATTTCCTCAGTATTGCCAGCCCAAAGGGCTCAGCAATTCTGCGATGTACAAGTATCTACAAGATTCTAATTATTTGTCTTGTGTGATTTGAGTCTTTAGAAAACACTTTTTCAAGCTTTTGTCTTCAAGCCTAAGGGCTAGAAACTTGTACTTTTTTAATAAAAGCGGAGCATTCTGGATAATCAAACGTCTCCAGAAGCTGGGGCTTTAAGGGAACAAAACCCATCAACAATTATGAGACCCGACAACGCTGCTTCCTGGTCTATACTCACTCTGAGCACGCCAAGGTTGCATTCTTTAATAGGAACACAGTCCCAGCATGCTTTTGTTCGTCTAGCCCTTTAAATTTGGTGGGGCCGAGCAGCCTATGGTGGCTCACCCTGTTCACTTCTTTGCATAAACATAACTGTCCTTCCTGCCAGAGAACCCTAGATGAGCTTTCCCCTGACCTTCTCATTAATGGGGCTCTTGCTCTTTCTGTTTCTCTTTAGTGGGTACATCCTCGTTATGTTTTCCTTCCCTTATTCCAGCAGATATGGCATAGGCTCACAAGCAGATTTGTTTATTTTAAGGTTATGTTGCTCATTCCCCCACCAAGCTGAAGCCATAAACATCTGCTTGTGAGCCACAATCATTGCTACAGCACACAGTCTCGGTGCCATCAGCAGGGGTTCTGACCTCAGCCTGTGCCTGGGGAATGGGAAAAAGCCTATTTCCACACATAGGACCACCAGCAGTAACAATCCAGAGGGGTAGCTGGGGATGTGCAGCCAATCATCTGCAAAGAAAATGCTTCTCTCTGCTTTCCAGGAGGTATCGGACGGTGAGCTGTCTGCTGAACCAAAGGAAAGCAATGCAGACCCCTTGCTTGGCCTCCTCCAGCATCTAACCACGTGACAGAGGGGAAAGGCTATTCAGAGCCACCTCTGCAGATGCCCATGGAGTCTGCCAAGAAACAAATGCCTTGGATGGTAAATTAGCTTCCATAGTTTGGCATTTGGGGCTGCACAATTGCCATCCAAAAAAATGAGGAGATGGCGGGGGAGTTCGTTGGCATTGAATTCTAGCTGGATAGCACCTGGCCAGCATCAGCCATCTCATTAAGAATCATTGTGACATTACAGCATTAACCCATCAGGTGCCTAGGAATCCAGGCTCCCCCAACGTTGTGCAGAAGGGACAAAGCAGCAGACAGACATATTGGAGTAAAAGGGATCCCATATAAAAACTAAAGCTGTTGACCTTTGAACTTCTCAGCAGGACTGCCTCAGAGAAATGCAATTGATAAGACGGATTGTTCTTGTTAGTGCTCTCAAAATCTAACTTCCTACAACAGCATTTTAAACAAAGATACTAATAAAAAATCAGTATTTTCTCTAAATACGCATACACATGCCCAGACTGCCAGTGCGCACAAACAGTTTCCATTTGCTGATATCCATGCATCCCATGATGCACATCTAACTCAGGTCTGTCTATCTGTCAGTGTAAATCTTCTTGCTCCTACTGTAGATTTAGCTGCCAGATGCACTATTACATTGAGGATCCAAAACCGCAGAGGATTGCCTGCTGTACACCCCTGGCACATGCACGTTACCTGCCTTTTTAAAGTAGAGTCTACCTGTATGTTGTGTCTATTTAGAAACCAGCATTATCTAATGTTATAAGCACTCTGAGAACCACAGACAAAAGCTCTTCCTAGGTGCAAAATATTATTCATTACAGAGAAGTGTAGACAAGTGGCAAATCATTCCTCTAAAAATAAGTGTGTGTAAGATGGGGCAGAAGCAGTTTTTTTTTTTCTTTAAGGGAAGGAGGTCACTCTAAGAACATAAGAGTGCCATATGGGGTCAGATCAATGGTCCATCTAGCCAGTATCCTGCCTTTTGAGAGCGGCCATTGCTAGATGCTGTAGAGAATAGGAACAGAATACAGCAATGATTGAGTGATCCATTCCCTGTTATCCATTCACAGCATCTGGCAAAGAGAGGTTTAGGGACAGCAAAAGCATGCAGCTGCCTGTGTCTTCATCTTGACTAATAGCCATTGATGAACCTACCCTCTGTGAACTTGTCCAATTTGTTTCTGAACCCAGTTAAACTTTAGGCCTCCACAACATCCCCTGGCAAAGAGTCCTGCAGGTTTGGCTGTGCATTTGTGTGAACAAGTACTTCCTTGGGTTTGTTTTAAACCTGGTGCCTATTAATTAATTGGGTGAACCTTTACTTGTGTTATGTTATGGAGTAAATGACACTTCCTTATTTACTTTTTCCATGCCATTCAAGAGTTTACAGACCTCTAATCATATCCCCCTTAGTCATTTTTTTCTAAGCTGAATAGTCTCAGTCTTTCAAACCTATCCTCAAACGGAAGCTGTTCCATACCCCTATTCATTTTTGTTGCCCTTCTCTCTACTTTTTTCAATTCTAATATATCTTTTTTCGAGATGAGGTGACCAGAACTGCATGCATTAGTTTAGGTGTGGTGTACCTGAGACTTATGTAGTGGCATTATGATGTTTTCTGTCTTCTTATCTGTCCCTTTCCTAATGGGTCCTGATTTTCCATTAGCTTTTTTGACTACGCCTGCACTTTCAGAAGGTGTTTTCAGAGAACTATCCATGACAATTCCAAGATCTCTTTCTTGAAAGTGAACAGTTAAGTTTGACCCCATCATTTTATATATACCAGGTGGATTTCTGTGCATTACTTTGTACTTATCACTACTGAATTCCATCTTGCTGCGCAGTCACGCACTTTTGCAAGATCCTTTTGACTCTTCACAGTCAGTTTTGAACTTAACTATCTTGAGTGACTTTGTACCATCTGCAAACATTGCCACCTGACTGTTTGCCCCCTTTCCCAGTTATTTGTGAAGATGTTGAGCATCACAGGTCACAGAGCAAACCCGTGGGATCCCTGCTAGTTATCTCTATCCACTGTGAAGACCAGCCATTTATTCTTACTCTTGCTTCCTATTTTTTAACCCAGTTCCTGATCAATGAGACTACCTTACCTCTTATCCTATGACTGCTTACTTTGCTTAAAAGCCTTTGCTGTGGGACCTTAATCAAAGCCTTTCTGAATGTCCAAATACACTGTATCAATTGGACCAATCTTATCCACATGCTTGTTGAACCACTTAAAGAATTCTAATGGACAGTGAGGCATGATTTCCCTTTAAAAGGAGTCGTGTTGACTCTTCTCTAACATTGTGTTCATCCATGGCCGATCATTTTGTTCCTTACTATAGTTTCAATCAATTTGCCTGGTACTGAAGTTAGGCTTGCTGGCCTGTAATTGTGAGGATTGTCTCTGCAATGTTTTTTAAAAATAAGAGTTACATTAGCTATCCTCCAGTCATCTGGTACATAGGCTGATTTAAATGATAGGTTACACACCCTAGTTAGTATTTTTACAATATCATATTTGAGTTTCTTCAGAATTTTTGGGTGAACCCTGACTAATTGTTTAATTTATCAAGTTGTTTCAAAACCACCTCTACTCAGATGGGGACAGTTCTTCAGATTGGTCACCTGAAAAGGAAGGCTCAGATGTAGAATTTCCCATGTGATTTTCAGTACAGAATGATGCAAAGAATTCATTTACCTTCTCTGCATACCCTTGTCTTCCTTGAGCGCTCCTTTAGCACCTTGATCATCCCATGGCCTCACTGATGATTTGGCAGAATTCCTGTTTCTGATTTTTTTTTTTTTTTTTGCACTGTTAGTTTGTGAGACTTTGCCAGTCGCTCTTAATTCTTTTTTGGCCTGTTGAATTAGGCCATGTCTACACTACCACTTATCTGGCAAAATGTACGCTGCTCAGCAGTATGAAGAAAACATCTCTGAGCAACATAAATTCCACCAGCATAAATGGTAGTGTCCACAGTGATTTGTCAGGAGGAGGGTTTCTGTCTCCAACGTAGCTACCACCACTCGTTGAAGTGACTGTATTAAGTCAAAGGGAGAGCTCCCTCCTGTCAGCATAGAGCAGCCACGTAAGTGGTCTTACAGCTGTGAAGTTGCATCAATAGAGGTGTACCATTGTAAGTTCACTAGTGTAGATGGGGCATTATTATTATACTTTAGCACTTGACTTTCCAGACTTTATGCTTCTTTCTCGTTTCCTCAGTAGGATTTCACTTCCAATTTTTAAAGGATATCTTTTTAGATCTAACTGCCTCTTCCACTGCATTGAGCCATGGTGGGTTTTGTTGGGCTTGTTTGGGGGTCTTACTGTGTTTTTTTTTATTTATGATATACCTTTAAGAGACATTTAATGGAAACAGAAGTTGATTGATGCATAAGCAGTGCTAACATGGCTTTATAGTACAATTGTCTCTTTAAACTGTCTATTGAAATGCAGTCACCTCACCATGACCCGTGTGCAACTCAGCATAGATCCAGCATTGTCTGCAGAAATGGTGCTTTCCTTTTGTTTTTGAAAGATCGTACACCACCGTTTTATATACAAAGAGCAAATTGTCTACTTTAGGCCTCAGGGGCTTATTTTAGATAAGCAGAACAACCAAGGTAAGAGCAGAGCCATGAAGTATCTGTGGCTATGTCTACACTGGCAAGTTAGTTTGAATTAAGCCTCCTTAATTCAAACTATCTAAAGCCATGGCTACACTAGGCTTTAGTTAGTTCGAATTAAGGGCTTCCTTAATTCAAACTAATAAATTCGAATAGGGTATTCGAACTAAAGGGTTAATTCGAACTAACTAGTTTGAATTAGCCAATGTGGCCATGTTAATTCAAACTAATTTCTTCGTTCGAACTAACCGGCCATTGAAATGAATGAGGATCACTAATTCGAACTAAGTTTTCCTAGTTCGAATTAAGCTAATTCAAACTAACTAAAATTAGTTTGAATTAGTTAGTTCGAACTAACTAATTCAAACTAATTTTAGCAAGTGTAGACATAGCCTGTGAGACTGTACAGTGCGTGACTGCTGTCTACAGGCTGTAGCGAGGGTGGTACAGAACTGCAACAGGAAGGGGAAATCTCTCTCCTTTTAATGGTGCAGAACAAGAAACAAGTCACAAATAAGGTGACTATATCGTCAAAAGAAAAAATTGGTACAATTCATGGCAACACGATTTTAGGTTCAAACATCAGGATATGAAAGAAGTGCTCCGGTGGGGGGGGGGGGGCGCGCGGGCAGGGGTGTTAGGTGTTCTAGTGTTACTAACTCAGCATTTACGCATGAGTATTTCTCAAAGCAGAGGATTTTTTCCAGTAACTGTGTGTCCTGAGTGAGCATTGAAGAAATGTCTTTAACATGCCATGCCCTTTGAGCAAAAGGGCCACTCAGATAGTGATTATCATTGAAGTTCTCTTCACTCCAAGCACAAGCATTAGTCAGACTGAATACTTGTTCCACTGGACTGTTTGTTCCTGGCGCGCGCACACAGAAAATTCTGGTGTAGCAAGTCATCCTGAACAAACATTTTATAGTTGTTTTTTTTTAAACTCCAAATGTGTTGACTGATTGAAGGAAAAACTGGGACATTTCAGGAATCCTAAAATGATATCTCAAGAACTTTTATGAAACTGGGACATACAAAGTGCTTACAACACATAAGGTGCAGAAATTATTTTAACTGGGCTTTAAAGAGAAGCTTAAAGAGTTAGGTGCCTAAATGCCTTTGGACTTTCCACTTTGGTATACCAGTTTTATGCTGGCGTAGCAGAGTGGAGAAACAAGGGCTTCTCTTTTTAAGGACTTTTAAATACAGAAAACTTAGGGCTGGTCAAATTCTGCCTTGGGGTATCCCATTGACTTTGGCCTAGCATGCATACATGTGAAAGATTTTAACCTCAATAATTTCAGGAGTCAGGCTTTAAATCAAAAATTAGTGATAACACATTAAAAGACACAGAGCCAAAGTCAGCATCAAATGTAGGGCAAAGGAGCAGGGACCTGGAGAAGGCAGAAAAGCAAGAACCAGAAACAGAGGGTGGGAAGAAGGAGGGCAGATGCAGGCTGGGAGGTGGAGCTCAGAAGCCAGGCAAATAGGCAGGGTACGTAGGGATTCCTTTTGTTGCTCAGACCACTTCCTGTGCTTTGTGAGCAGGGTCCTTTGTGAGCTAGAGCTGCTTTCTCCAGTCATTCAGGTGAGTAGCTGGATGGCAGCCATGCTGAATTCTACCTGAGGACCCAAGAGGCTTGGTTTGAGGGCCTCAGAGCGGAGGGAGCCTACAGCTGCTTGCTGCTGTCAATGCAAGGAAAGCACACTCAGTCTTCATGCCTTGGGCTTGCCAGCTGAAGTGTCACCAACCCTGCAGCAGATAGCACCACAACACCACCCCATTGCCAAATGAATGGTTGTCAATTGGGTTAAGGAGCAGAGGAGAAGTTTGCTTCCTGGGGCCCGAGGCCTCATAGCACCTTGTCCTAGACCCAGAATCTTCTGCCTTGATGTTACTTAGCTCTTGCCTTAAGTAAAAGAACACCTGACACGAATAACCTGCTCCTGTTCCCTCGTCTCTGAGTTTTGGGTTTCTGCTTGCAAAAATAAGCCCACATCTCTCTAGGCCTGTAGCTGAACAAGAGGTTGTGGTGCCTGGGTGGGTGGGAAGTACAGGAAGAAACAGCTGATGCTAATGGAATGTGTAAGTGGTTTGGCATTGTTATGGTTACATGTAGGGTTACAGAAAAGCAAAGCACCCCACAGCAACGTGGCTTATAACTGTTAAAATTGTATACCTCATTTCCACTCTGAATTTTGGAGTCTTTTTGCTGGACCAAAGAGCCCATTATTAAATGTGTGTTTCCCCTGCAGGTACTTAGACTGTCATCAAGTCACCCCTCAACCTTCCCTGTGTTAAGCTAAATTGATTGAGCTTTTTGAGCCTAGCACTAGAAGGCAGGTTTTCTAATCCTTTAATCATGCTCTTTTCTGAACCCTCTCTGATTTATCAGCATCCTCTTGAATTGTGCAGAACCAGAACCGAATGAAGTTTTCCAGCAGTGGTTGCCCCAGGGCCAAACAGAGGTAAAATAACTGCTCTGCTCCTATGCAAGATCCTCTCTTTTTGCATCCAAGGATTTGCATTAGTCCTTTTGGATACAGTGGCACACTGGGAACTCATGTCCAGCTGATTATCATCATGACCGCCAAGTCTTTTTTCAGAGTCACTCTTTCCATAATAGAGTCCCCCGTCCTCTACTACAGCCTACTTTCTTCATTCCTACATGAAAATGAATACATTTGGCCACACTAAAACATATAGTATTTGCTTGTACCCAGCTTACCAAGTGACCCAGATCTGTCTTCATTATTTACACTCCCCCACTTGTTTTGTCCTCTGCAGAAGTGATGATTTTATGTTTTCTTCCAGTTTACTGAGAAAATATTAAACAATGTAAGGCCACAAACAGATCTCCGCAGAACCCCACTAGAAACACCATTTGATGATGATTTCCATCTTTACAATTCCATTTTGAAATCTTAAGTTAGCCATTTTTAAAATCCATTTAAAATATGACTTTTTAGGTTTTTTTAAAATCAAAATGCCATGTGGTATCAAGTCAAATGTCTTATAGAAGTTTAAGGACAGGTCTACACCAACACTTAAGTCGATCTAACATATCACTCCCCCCCAGTGATGCAAACAATAATGACCTAAGCACTATCCACACCAGCACTGTGTCAGAGGGAGATGCTTTCCTGCTGCCATAGCTTCTGCATCTCATGAGGTGGTATAGTTATGAGGATGGGTGAGTGCTCGCTCTCGCCAGCATACAGTGTCTTCCCCAGATGTGCAGCTACAATGATACAACACTTTTAGTGTAGACCTGACCCATGTATATTATATCAGTACTTATCTTTGTCAACCAAACTTATGATCTCAACAAAAATTAGTTTGACATGATCTTTTTTCATAAACCTGTATTGATTGGCATTAATTACATCACCCTCTTAATTTTTTATTAATCAAGCCTCTCTTTTATTAATCAGCCTCTCCATTATCTTGGTCAGGATTGATGTCAGAATGACTGGCTTATATTCACACTGATCACCCCAGTTATTCTTTTTTTAATATTGGCACATTAGCTTTCTTCTAATCCTTTAGAACTTCCCTGGTGCTCTAAGACTTAATAAAGATCAACATTGTTGGCCCGCACTCTTCTCAGCCAGCTCTTTAAAAGCTCTCAGAGGCTGATTTTAAAATTTTAGTTTCAGTAGCTGCTGTTGAACATCCTTCTAGGATACTAGGGGATTGGAAAGTGTGTTATCAAACAATATGACTACACCATCTGTTTTTCCCCAAAAGCAGAACAAAATATTTATTGAAAACTTCTGCATTATTGATAATTCTACCATTTCCAGCTAGTAACATTTCAGAGGCCTGTAGCTGGCATGACATGCCTTTGTTATGTGTATCAGCCTCCATATCACAAGTTAACATGCATAGGAAAGATACCCCATTCCCCTCATCTTCTGCCATATTCCCAAGTAACATTGGTGTGGGGAGAGCTGCTAGTAGGTATGAATTAAAGAATCAAGTCTGGGATGGGAAGGAGGAATGTAATTTTGGGAAAACTTGTGAATGTTTAAAAGAGGTTTCTGGCATGGCATAGAGAGAAATTTGGGGGGTATAATTGTCTAATAACTTTATGAAACAGCTGCTGGCATGCGCATAATAGCTGCCTGGACTGTGCTTTGTTAGAGGAAAGTTGCATATCTGCTGCCTCCCACCTCGAGGCCCAGCCACATCCTGGAACTTGGCTCATCTGGTGCAGTCAGCTAGCTTCAAGCTTCCTTGGTGATTCAGAAGAAAATCCAGTGGCTGTCTACCACCCAATTAAATGGTGCATTTTTTTAACATGAGTGAACAAAGCCGTTCCTTTCCTGAACAGGTCCCTAAAGGGGACAAACCCAGGATCTGCTGAAAGTTGATGCGATTGCTCATGCAAACATGGCGCCATCTGGTGCTGAGAGCTTGCCAAAGCAGCACCTGAATGAATCATTCATTGCTAAAACTCCCAGAGTACCACAATACAGTTACATCCCTTTTACTAAGTTTGGCCAGAAAGAAAGAGGCTTTTTGGAATTGAATTTACAGAGGAAGACAGACACTTTTGGAAAAATAATCAGGGAATAGAGATGGGATCCTTACATTGTCTTATGCCCTGATACAGGAGGAGCTTGAATTTTGCTGAAGACTTTATTCCATTATTTCTTACATAAGAACATAAGAAAGGCCGTACTGGGTCAGACCAGAGGTCCATCTAGCCCAGTATTTGTCTACCGACAGTGGCCAGTGCCAGGTGCCCGAGGGAGTGAACCCAACAGGCAATGATCAAGTGATCACTCTCCTGCCATCCGTCTCCATCCTCTGATAAGCAGAGGCTAGGGACACTATTCTTAACCCCTTTCTGGCTAATAGCCATTTATGGACTCAGCCCCCATGAACTTATCCAGTTCCCTTTTAAATATTGTTATAGTCCCAGCCTTCACAACCTCCTCAGGTAAGGAGTTCCACAAGTTGACTGTGCGTTGTGTGAAGAAGAACTTCCTTTTATTTGTTTTGAACCTGCTACCTATCAGTTTCATTTGGTGACCCCTGGTTCTTGTATTATGGGAGTATTTAAACAACTTTTCCTTGTCCACTTTTTCCACATCGGTCATAATTTTATATACTTCTATCATGTCCCCCCTCAGTCTCCTCTTTTCCAAGCTGAAGAGGCCCAGCCTTTTCAATCGTTCCTCATACGAGGCACTCTCCAAACCCCTAATCATTTTAGTTGCCCTTTTCTAGTGCTAGTTCTTATGAGCCTGATCTTTAATCCTTACCTCCACTGGTTTTAATGGGGAGTGTTTTGTCTAAGAAAAGGAGAACTCATTATGGAGTGTTTTAGTATCAGCAAGAGAGGATGGTGCCGTGATTAAGGCATTCTTGGAAAACCAGGTTCAATTCCCTATTCTGCTACAGGCTGCCTGCATACGATCCTTAAATGTCTCTGTGCCTCCACTCCCCAGGTGTAAAACAGGAATAGCAGCAATGCCCTGTCTCACCTGAGACCTTCAGTAAGGACTGAAGAGCTCAGATACTACAGTCAGGAGGGAACATATAAGTACCGATTAAGATTCCATCACCATTTCTCTTTCCTTATGTGTGTTTTAAGCATCCAGTTGCTTGGGAATTTTATAGCCAAGTCCATTGCAGAAACTAACCACACACACACACACACACACACACACACACACACACACACCACACAAAGTGCATCATCACTTAGAGACAAAGTATCTTGCACAAACACAGGCTACATGCCATAACCACTCTAGTTTAAAGAAACAACCTACTACATTTACATTGTAACCACTAAACACATGCTCTATTTTCAGTGGTCTCTAAAATCTCCTTCTGTAATACAGCTCTTGCTCTGCTGGAAATGTTGTATATATAGAGAGGGGCCAAAAACACTGATGGCCGGTGGGATAAAATGAAAGCCAGATCTGAACTTCCTAGTATTCCGCTTTGGCAAAACCAGAGGGCTAATCTCTGATAGTGGTACATGGGAATGGTTCAAAGTGGTCCAAGCTTCCAGCTGCAGAAGACATTAGGCCATGAAACCACCCCCACCAGCAACTGGAATCCTAGCAAAATGTTTGTTCAGCATTCACAGCTGCATGGGGTACTTTGTGCACTGACTACTCTGGATCCATAGCAACTTGAGCCCTCATGTGAATTAAGATGTCTCCCTTCCCTCCCCTCAAGTCCATCTCAGATCTGACTGGTGCACATTGCAGCTTCGTTCCCACCTCCACATAAAAGTATGGTTCCCTGTGAAAAGTGTGAATTATCACTCGAGATACATTCCTAATTTTGCCCACCAACACATCAAATAGGTCACTATCCTCCAGCATGATCAAGCTATGGACCCTTCAAACTTGTGGCAGTAACATTTTTCCAACATAAAAATAACAGACTATTTGCCCATCTGTATCTCTACCCCGCCTCACTTCAGCTGAGCCAGAACTCTATTCACTATTTTCTTTTAATGCAAGTCACCCTTGAGTAATTTACAGTTAAGTTTCAGTTGATGCAAAATTGTGCAATGTTTGACACAGGGTAACATTTTCAAACGTGCCTGAGTGACTTTGCCGTCCCTCTCATTGCTGTCAATAAGAATTTGGCTCCCAAGTGCTTAAATCCTGTTTAAAAAGGGGATTTGGGCTCCTAAATCACTTAAGTGTTTTCCAAAATGTCACCCATATCTAAAAGGATTAGGAATACACAGCCAAGCCAGCATGTCAGCTCTGCATAGCTTTGCTGGCACAACAGCAGGGTGGGAGAAGTGTCAGGGGCATTCCCATACTGCAGGAAGCCAGGTTGGTGGTTTTACCCTCTGAAGGAACATGGGAGCTGACACCTCAGCATGTTCAGAAGGAGGCATTGCTGGAGGAGTACATGTGAAATCAAAGGTGCAGTGTGTTCTTTCTAGGGCTTAAAGTGCTCCTAACCGTTGTAAGGAGCACAGTGGTGTTTGACTAAATTCCAGCTTCAGCATCTCTGAAAGCGTCTGATGAAGTGGGATTTTCTCCCACGAAAGCTCATGCAATAAATAAATCTGTTAGTCTTTAAAAGTGCCACAGGACTCTGTTGCCTAATAGTACCAGGTCTGCTTTCCTCCAGGCTCTGCACCCTCTTCCTCTCAAGGGCTTCCTTCCTCTATCTAGCTGCTGGGTTTGTTTCTCTCTAATTCAGAGGCAGATTAGCTACAGGGCTTTAGGGAACGCAGGCCGGAGCTCTGGGCTCAGGGGGCCTCCCACCGCACTCTCCCTGCAAAAGATACATGGAGCGCAACCCTGCAGGCCCATAGCACCTCCAGCCACCGGCCCCCAAGCATCACCAGCCCACCACCACCCCACTGCTGATCTGTCTGCCAGGCCCCAGCACCACCCTGCCCTCAAGGCTGGCCAGTCTGCAGGCCCCCCACCACCAAGCGCTGGCCGGCCCCACCTCCACAGCTGGCTAGTTTACAGGCCCCAGACTCACCCTCCCCCCCCCTCCACCACCGCACTTCCCATCACCAGCTAGGTCCAAGTGCCAAGCACTGGCCTGCTCTTTGTGGATCTGCCAGGCCCCAGCATTGGCATGAAAAACCACCACCCTGCAGGCTGGGTGCTGCTGCAGGGAGGGGGGACAAAAATGTAAACAGCACTGGGACCCCAGGAGCCTTAATCTAGCCCTGCTCTAATCAGCCCTTCAGCTGTGGCCCTACTTGGTAACAGATCCTGTGTTTAGGTCCCTATTAAGCCATATTGGTGAGGATTTAAGTGACAGGGAAAAGAGGGAAGTAGGTGTGCAGGCAAGGGGAGAAGTTGATGTTAATGGTTCTCTCAAGAATAGCAGAGAAACCTTAGTGAATGGGAAAGTTGCATGAACTGTATGTTTTATTCCTTCCCCTCCTTCTGCTCCCTCCTCTCCCCCACATGCTTGACATCAGTGTACAAGCATGAGCTGGAAGCATGACTGGATGCCATTGCTATGGTCCGGAGGAAAAAAAAAAAAAAAGAACACACTGCCTCCTGTGGTCAAGAAGTGATTTGCAAGGTTGGGCCCTGGAAATTTGCAGATCTGATTTCTGCTCCTGTTCTGGTCTGATTTTTATACCGTAATATCTGAGCACCAGCCAGTAGCGCATTAAGCCACACAACTATACACTTAAGGATTGGCTGTTCTCATCCCCTCCCCAGAGGGAATAGCATGTGTGGTAGAACGTCTTGTTTTGGTAGGGTGTTTGCATGGTGGGACTGCCTCAGAACTGCACACCAAACCAAACTGCCCTGGTGCCCAGAATACCAGAGCTTCCAGCAGGGCACAGCCAGCTTCCGTTTTCTGGCTGGGCCCCTGACTCTCCAGGGTGGGCCCAGCCAGTCCTTCAACTGGAAGCTTCCTGCCAATGCTCCAGCCTAGCTCTTGGAGCATTGAGAGGAGGGAGGGGGAAAAGGGAGCCCAGCCCCCACTACCTAAAGGCTGCAGCAGCTGCACAGGCAGAGTGGTGTACACCCATGCCCATCTGCCCGCAGCACCACTGCACACGGCTGTGGCTGCCCACTGCTAGCCAGCAGTGACGTTTGTGCTGCTGCCAAGCGGGGGTGGATTGGCCAAGCAGGTGGGCCCCAGCCCACTCTGGCCCCCTGTAGCTCCACCCTTGTCTTCCAGACTTCAGGTTGTCCCAGGAGTCCAAGCCCTGATATCCCCCAGCCCTGACTCAGTCTGCAGAGGGATAAGTGGCATTAGCTAGTTGCTGGGTCATGTCTCCCTACCTTTTCCTCTGAGGTTCTCAAGTCCTTTAAAAACACTGGTTACTTGCCACTATAAAGATCATTTCCTCCACAAGCAAATGCAGCCATCCCAGCAGTGAAACTCAGCAGCTAACAGCACCAATCAACTCCATGCTGCAGTTTTTAGGACACTGAAGTTGAGTAGCATATCCATGGAGACTGCAGTAGGGGCTAACATAAGAGAAAGATAGTTACCCGAGTTGGAATTTGATCAACCTTATTCTTATGAAAAGTGCCATGGGGATCTTCAGTGACTACAGATGGGCAGGACAAGAGCTTACTGAACAGTGGAACAATTCTTCAAATAGGCACAAATTCTCTGGCAGGAGGAAAAAAGTGATTTCCTTGCGTGGCTCTCGTTCAGCTATTGGAAGAGTGGGAGAAAAATAGCTAGTTGTGAATACTATTTGAAGAAAGAGATGGGGATAATCAAAGGGATGGGGATGGGGCAGCAGCACCATGCTGCCTAGTGCCAGCCAGCGCTGACTCAGAGGGAAGTGCAAGCTACTGAGATGTCTTCTTGCAGAACCCTAGTATGTTTCTTGGAAATCCTGCCCTCAAGTACTGAACAATCCTGCTTAGTCTGGAACACTGTGCGTGAAAGCAAGGTGTCTTGTGTGCAGGATGCCAGAAGCAGAACTCGCTCCTGCTGCATGACCTTGAATAAGGTTCTTCGCCTTGCTCTCTGCCTCGGTTTCCCCCCTACTCTTTGCCTGTCCTGTCTATTTTGGCTGTAAGATATTGGGGGTAGGGATTGCCCCTGAATGTGTCCATGAAGTGGGTGGCATAACAGGGCTTTGATCTTGGGTGGGATGCCTAGGCCCAACTGCAGTACAAACAAATGATGGCAGAATAACCAAAGAGGGATTGCCAGCATCTAAATAAAATTCATCTTTACAGTGTGCCTTTTTGTCAAATGTATGCCTAGTTTTGCTACTCCGCCAGAGGCACAAGCAACATTTTAATTTTTTAATTTTGAACTCTGCCATCTCCCACAATCCGTTGAATGCATCTTACCACTTTAAATCCTTTCTTTCCAAATGGTTTACTAGGCAGAATGAGGCATGAGGAGGAATGTTTTTACAAGAAAACCATTGCCATCTGTCCTGTTGACACCCAAAAAACCCACCAATAGACAGAGTGGGAACCCAGGGTTTGGAACTAAGCTTGGATGCGTGCAGCCAGGTGTTCCACCTCATTCACAGCTGAAGAAATGCACTGGAAGATTCCTTTCAGGGTAATTGCAACTATGGGCTAATGTGAGCCATTAGCCACCTGCTCTTTTCTTTGCTGGATGAGAGAAAGGGGCAAAGTACAAAAATAAATCAACTGTTAGTGAAAGAGGAAAGGTGGCTGATTTAAAATGTTTTGATAGTGAGTGACTGAATGATGTGATTGAAGGGGAAGGACATACCTTTAGACTAGAAAGTTATATCTTTTCTCTCCCCTTCGCCTCGCTCTATCATTCTTCTTTCAAGGCTGCAAGTTCTTCCAGGTAGGGACTGGGTGGGGCAGTGCTCCTGGAATACAAAGAGCTGATATTCAAGCTCTCTGCAGCCTAAAGGCTGTCTTGTCTTGTCCTCACCATCAGATTCAGGACCCTGCAGGTCCAAGGAAATAAATTGTTCCCATGCATATTATAATGGCACTTTCAATTTCTCATGTTTCTTTTTAAATCCAAATCAGACTTGAATGTCAGGGATGTTTGAGACAAAGTTTTTTTTTTTAAAGGAAGATAGTGATTAGTTAGATCATAGCTTTAGATATTTACTAAATAAGCAAATATACTCTATGAAAAGGAATTTTCAAGGCAGCTTTCAGAAATACCTTCACTTGGTTTAGCATCTGCATTCAACAAGGGGGGTGGTGGCATATTTGCCATTTTAAAGATACAGTCTAGCAGGGGTTCTCAAGCCCTGGCCCATGGGCCAAAAGTGGCCTGCGGGGCTTTTTGAAATGGCCTGCACTCCTCTGCCACTAGATGGGAGCTGGACTGCAGCCACCCAGTCCCAGCTCGTGGTTGGGAGCCAGGCTGCAGCTGCCCGCCTCTCTCCCTCCCTCTCACGGGGCTGGGCTCTCTCTGGCGGCAGCTGCCAGCAGCAGCGGGGACCCCTGGAGAGGAGGGAGGGAGATGCTGACTGGCTGGGAGGAGCCGGGAGCAGAGCCTGCTGGAGAGAGCCAGCCGGGGCCATAGCAAAGCGGGCACTGCCCAGATGAGGACCTGGCAGGGGCACCCCATCCCAGTCCGCAACTGGGGCAGGACACCCTGGCGGGGAGGGACCCAGACAGGAGCTGGCACACAGAGTGCATTGGCCCTGAGGGAGACAGACTGGCCCGATTCCTTGCGGCCTGTCTGGGGCTGGCCCAGAGGCGGGAGAGGTTCCAGGTATTCATGGGCAGCCTGCCCTTTAAAACAAAACCAGAACAAAACAAAAAACCCCAAACTTTTAAAAAACTTAAATTTTTTTTAAAAGCCTTTTTGGCTCGAGGCCAAAAATATAGATTTTATAAACCTGAAGAGCCAACAGTCTAATTAAAATTTAAATCAATTAAATTTTAATTATAAATGAAAATCTAAACTTAATTAAATTTTAATCAAATAGGCTGGTGACCCTTCAGGGTTGTAAAAATTATATTTTTGGCCCTCGAGCCAAAAAGGTCAAGAACCACTGCAGTGTAGCATACCCAAGCAAGAAGCCCAGGATCACTTGAGTTCAACCAGAAAATTTAAGTCCTGCCTGAAAGAATTTTCAGCTCAGAAAAAACTACTAAGGGTATATAAAATCATAACTGGTGTGCAAAACGCTCGATGTGGAAGTGTTATTTACTCCTTCTCAAAACACAAGAACCAGGGAGTCAAACTGAATAGGTAGCATGTTTTAAATGAACAAAAGGAAGTATTTCTTCACACTATGCACAGTCAACCTGGGGAACTCCTTGCCAGCTGATGTTGTGATGGCCAAGGACTATAACAAGGGTTAAAAAAGAGAACTAGATAAATTCATGGAAAATAGATGACTAAAGGCAGAGATTGCTGCTTGCCAGAAACTGGAAATGGGATGGGTCACATGATTACCAATTCTGTTCTTTCCCTCTGGTGTACCTACTATTAGCCACTGTCTGAAGACAGGATGCTGGGCTAGATGGACCATTTTTCTGAGCCAGTACAGCCATTATGTTAAAAAACTAGCATTTAACTTTTGAAACAGTTTTGAAATTCACTGGGGAAACTGACAGCTTTGATCACTTCTGTGACTAAACAAAGCCTGAATTCTGCACTGACACATTTAGTAAGTAAGGCTGAGGGGAACACTTTAGGCGCAACACTTTCAAAAGCCCCTAACTGACTTACAAGCCACATACCATTCTTTAGAGTGATTTAGGAACTTATGTGCTGCTTGAAAAAGGGACTTCGGCTCTCAGGTTACTTGGGCATTTGTGAAAATTTTACCTTAAGTCATTAAGTTAGCATAGGGTTGTCATTTACTAGAGTTTTGCCAAAAAATTGGCGCTCTGATGAGATTCTACATTTACCCAGGCACATCTCTTGGCTAGGTAATATAAATGTAAATTTTTTAAAAACAAAAAACATGGTCTAAAGTAATGAGGCAATGCATGTTTAACTACATAGCACACAGGACTGGGAGCACAGCTGACCAAATTCAGACTTTGGCCTATGGGGAATTCTAATATTTGGTGTTCTGAGACTGGGAAGAAAATTTGAAATATTGAAGTTTTTCCATGAAAAAAAGATTGGCTCGAAATGAAACATTTCAGTATTCCTGAAATAGAAACAATATGTTCAGTTGCATTTCCCCATTATCTGATGTGCCCATTAACCCCTGTGGGCCAGTCTCCCTGTTCTGACTACATCTCCCATGATGAATGAGGGGAAGAACTACAACTCCCATGCGGTAGTGCACTCCAATAGGAAATCAAGTTGGGTGAGGCAATATACGTTATTGAACCAGCTTCTGTTGGTGAAAGAGAAACTTCTTCTGAGCTGAAGATGACCTCCTCTCATACCCTGGCACCAAGACAGCTACAGCTACATTGAAAACTTAAATGTAGTTTAATGTTGAGCTGATTTTAAATTGAAACGTTTCAAGTCAGTTCAACAAAATGAAATTCCATTTCGATTTCCCTAGTGGAAAATAGAAAATTGTCAGCAAAATTAAGATGTTCCCCACTAAAAATTTCTGTTGTGGGGAATTTTTCCACTGGAATGATTTTCCTAACCAGCTCTAAGTGAGAGCAAGACATTAATCATAGCAGAGAGCACTGTTCTACTGATGTACGGTGTCAGTAGATGGCACTCTGGAATAATTAGCATTGCTCCTGGCTTTATTAAGACCCAGGAAACTGCAAATGTTTCCTTTGTGCAGCTCTTTACATCTGTTGCAACACAATGAATCCTAGTTTCCAATCCTTGTTCGGCCACTAAGAAGTTCTGTGCCTCACTTTCCCAGCTGTAAAATGCAGCTAATAAAGTTTGCTGTGAATAGTAAATCAGGCTTCAATCCTGCAAGTTAATCTGCACCAGTGGGCCCCTGCCTCCGCAAGGGTGCCCCACTAAAGTCAGCAGGGACACTTGGAGTAACTTGCGGGAGTGATGCTGTCATACTGCTTTGAAGATTTAAGGCTCTATCTAAATGCTAAGTTATAAGGAATGGACTAATCAATTCCAAAGAAGTAGGAAGATTGGAAATCCAGTCTTCTCCTCTCAAAAGCAAAGACTAATGCACACAGATGTTAGCCCTAAGCTTAATGGGGAAAAGGAACTTTTATTGCTCACTTTTAAGAAAAAATCCAGTCCTAATGGCACTAATGCCTAAAAGAATGTAGAGAATAGAAATCCTGAAGTTTCATAACCAGGCATCCTCCTTCCTCAGGACATGGAGTGTTTTATTTCACGTGTTGTAGGGTAGTATTGTCCTTGTTTAATATAGATTGGCACTACAAGTTTGAATATTTTAATGATGTAGGCTTATAAAAGTCTGTTATCAATGTCATAGTTAGACTTCCACCCTCCATTAACAGCAACACTTCTGATTGTTTTTGGAGCACTGTCTTCATATGAGGTGTCATGTGTCTTACCAGGAATGTGTTAAAATATAGCCCTGCTGCAGAAATTCAAACCAAAAGAGTTACTGTAGTTGATCCATGAGCAGAGAGTAACCATCAGACTGGAACTGCAATCTCTGATCCCCTTGATTCATATGGTTTCATTCAGCTTGAGGTCTCCAATTCTGTAATCCCATTTTATAACATTTTGCCTTGACAACTATCAATTACAATGAGTCAAGACAACAGAGCCTTGTGGCACTTTTAAAGACTAACAGATTTATTATCGCATGAGCTTTCGTGGGAGAAAATCCCACTTCGTCAGACGCTTTGAGTCAAGGTTCTAAGAATGTCTTATCAGTGATCTCTCACACCCAACATTTACACACTATTTTCCATTGAAAAAGAAAACAGGCACCTCAGTCTGCACCCTTGTTTTAACTGTCAGCATTTTGGCAATGGACAGGAGGAAGTAAAATATTATGCACAAAATGAGAGTATTTAACAGGAAAAAGATTGCTGATACCATGAGAACTTAAAGCAATGCAGGGAGCACAGGAAAACACTTTGTTATGGGTGAGATCTTTTTTCCAGAGAGCAAATAACATGCATAATATAGGTTGTCTGAAAAGTGCCAAGGCTCGGACTCTAACACCCTGTATGTGGGTGTTGCTCAGAAAAATTCTAAGAATGAAAAAGTATCGCAGGACAGAAAGGCCAAACAAGCCCTATGCACCACGTAACCCCTATGTGCTATACTTCCCTCTAGTCTAGGGATAAGCTGGATGCAAGTGCTGTGTGAATCTCACACTTTCCCTCCACATAACTGAATTTTACCCTAACTCTTTAATGGAGGCTCTGTCCATACTTGGAATTAGCCCTTATTTCAGCCCACAGTGGCGCTGCACCAAAGGAGAAACCTACAATAGACAAGGAAAGCTGGGATTTGCATGGATGGTGCTTATCCTTGCTTGAAATTGGTATCACCTCCACTGGTGACCATCCCAGCTTCCCCTGATGCAGCAGTATGGTTACATCAGTGGCTAAAAATCAGGGCTCTTTCCAAAGGTTGGCATCTACTTGTTGCAGGTGGACGTCCGAAGGGGCATCAACATACTTTTGGCAGCTCTAGGGCTTTTTCGTTATCTGTGGCCACCAGAACCAGTTAGTAAAGCAGGAGTGACTTTCAAAAGGCAGTAATTTGGGACCTGCAACTTATGATTGTATTTCGGTACTGATCTGAGACTTCGATTTTATTCTTAAGAAAAGAAGCTGTATCGCACAAGGCCTCTGGAGAATCACCTGGCGCAAAAGCATCCTGGAATGGTGAAAAGCCATTTGTGGTGCTCTTGCTACTCCCTTCTCCCTGCAGCTGGCACAAGGGCTATAATCAGGGAAAAGGAGAGTAACGGTGATTCCCAGGGGGCCAGTTCGGGCTCTTTCCAGGCACCAGCAGCCCAGCCCCCAGCCAGGATCCTGGGGCCAGATTCTGCTGTCGCGTGCCAGCAAACCCTGGGTCCTCAGCCGGGGCCCCCGGATCAGATATTGCCGCCAGTGGGCAGTGGCCAGGCCCCGAGTCCCCGGCCGGGGTCAGGGCCAGATGGGGCAATCACTGCCAGCAGCACCCCCGTTCCTGGCTGGGGTTGGGGCTGGCACCAGATTGTGCCATCCCCGGCTCTGGTCACCGAGTTCCCAGCCACGGCCAGATCTGCAAGCCACCAGGGGCCAGGCCCTGGGTCCCTGCCAGATTCAGGGCACTGGGACTCGGCACATGCCAGTGATACCACTGATGATTCCTAACTAATAGAATGGCCCCTTGGAGCTAAGGACAGCTGGTGTCAAAAGTCCAGCCTGATACAGACTAGCTGTGGAACAGGGGAGCACAAAGATGTTTTAAAGCCACATTTGCCTCACCCTTCCTAAGCTGTGCTCCAATCCAGAACCTGAACCAAATAAAATCATGTACAGAGCTGATCTGCGCCCCCCCCCCTCCCCCAAAAACAAAAGTTGTTTTTTTTTTTTGGAGGGATTTTCTCCCTCCCATGCAGTAAAATGAGTACTATCTAGAATGGTGTTTCCCCTCTCTTACCTGACTCCCTTTTTCCACTCTAACTTCTCAAAAGTTGAGAATTCTGAAGAATTAGAGGGGTAAAGTCCATTTAATTTTTCCATAAGTTACTCCTGAAAAAAATTACAGTAAGAAGTTTTGAAAAGTTTGAGTGGAAAAAGAAAAAAGGAGTGTGAAAATGTGGAGCCTTCCCTTAAACCTAGGTTTCATTCTGTTGCATTCAGTGATCAAAAGTGGGAGAAGAGGGATGACCATCTTGACTTTGAGAAACTTGCAGTTCTGATAACTGAAATGAAAACTGTATTGAGAAATTAAGTGAAAAGTGTCAGATAAGGCAGAGGTCCAGAATAGAGTCTAAACTGGGTCTCCATACTCCTACCCCCTTACACATCACTTCTTCCTGATTTTATGCAGGAACGTATATTTATAAACAGGCTGTCTCAGAAACTTTAAAAAAGGTATCTTATTCTTTTGTCTCTTCCAAAGCTGACCCCATCACTCTGCCCTGATCCCACCCCACACACAAGAGAAGCCAAGTAGAGTCTGATCTCTGCTATAAAATAACCTCTTTGCTATTCAGAACTACAAAACCGCAATATTTCTTGGCATTCTACTGAATATCTGATCAATTTCATTCTTTCCTAGTGGCTGACTGAGCACAAGTCTGTATGGATGGTGACAAAGTCATGGCTGTCAACGAGATCTTTAGTTTTCGATTGAGGCGTCTCTGTAGCTGTGCTCAATCGATAACCGAACTGGAGCTGGAACACCAGCTCCTTAATTGCACGAACATTACATCGACCAGATGCTATTTCTGATTGGCTTCGTGTAGTGTGTAGGGAGGATTTAAGATGTCAGCAGGAGATATTCAAGGTATCTCCCGTCGACTGCCACCGAAAACTGCCATAAGTGAAGACTAGGGCTGAATCAAATCTCATTTTGGTCTTACGAGTTGGGCTGTCCTGGGGATAGAACTACTGGTTAATTTATAGAGGCTATTTATGAAGGGAGAGGCTTTTAATTTTAATACTAAAAATGTGCTTCTGTTGTCCATGCATCTGCTCATCAGTCTTGGAGCCAGAGAACAAGAGAAGGAAGTAGTGGCAATTCCATAACAGATACATTCAGAAGCAGGGTCTGCAGCATACTGGTATTAGAGCCATCTGCACACCAGGCATCACAGCTGATCCAAATCTACAGCTGATCCTGCTTTCCGTTTGTCAAACTGTAAAACCACACCCAAGGTGTTTTGGGCCATGGTTGCGTAGCTGGCATGTGGTTTTGGTTTGTCTGTCTGGTGGGCGTTTTGTTTTCTTTGGGTTTTTTTGGTTTTGTTTTGCTTTGCCTGTGCCACTATATGCAGTGTGGTTAAAACAAGCAAACAATAGCTAGTTCCAAAGGGCAAGCCACTCAGCCAAATTCAGCAAAACAAACAAGGTGACGCTCAATAAATGTAGTCAAATTCCAAAGGGGTAGCCGTGTTAGTCTATTGTAGAAAGACAACAGAGTCCTGTGGCACTTTTAAAGACTAACCGATTTATTTATTGCATGAGCTTTTGTGGGAGAAAAATCCCACTTCGTCAGACGCTTTGAAGATGGGAAAGTTACAGAATCTTCAAAGCGTCTGACGAAGTGGGATTTTCTCCCACGAAAGCTCATGCGATAAATAAATCGGTTAGTCTTTAGAAGTGCCACAGGACTCCATAAAACAAATAAGGAGTCTGTGGCACTCTCGTGGGGCTTAGACCCTCTGGCTCTATTTGGGTGCAGTAGACAGCACCAGGAGGCAGAGTAAAAGCAAAGTACTTTTATTAGGGTACAAACAGGTGGGGGGGAATAGGAATTAAATCAATGCTTACGCCCCTTCTGCAGATGGGAACCCCAAGAAAGGCAACTGCAGGCAAAAAGCTTAGAGAGCGATGACCCAAAACGGCCCAGCACAGCACCTGTCCCATCGGTGAAGTTCCAAAGTGGAGGGGTTTAAGCAGCAGTTTATACACACTTTTTACACAACTAATGTTTTCCCCACCTACTTACTACATTAGTGCCCCCGAGGTCATTAAAATTACCTCATTATTTTGCAAGAATGAACAGCCGCCTTGGGTCCCACCAGAGAGGGAGGAAAGACATTCCAGTTCCCATTGATAAGCGGGGAAGACATCATTCAAGGCTGATAGTCAATTAGGCAGTATCTGGGAGTTGTTATACACATGCAGGGTGGTTTAAAGATCAGGGCTATGAGGCAGCTCCCGCAGCTACCTAGCTAAACCATCACTACAGGCACTTTTAAAGACCAACAAATTTATCTATCGCATGAGCTTTCATGGGAGAAAATCCCACTTCAGGACTTGCTTGTTTTGCTGAACTAGACTCCATGTGTGTTTTACAATAGCTATGTGGCTATACGGCTGTAACAGCATTGTCAACACTAGAGTGCTATGCTAGTATAAGTATGTCAGTAACACCATCACCCATGGCCCCCAACCAGAATGATTCTACCTGAACAATTTTTCTACCCCCCTCAAACAGAAATCTTTGTCTCTTTAGTTGTATAGAGCAGGCCATTTTTTAAGTAAAATTGTTTTCACAGCATGATTCCATTTCAACCTAAGCAAGCACCAGTAGAACTGAACCGGCACCTTGTGCATTGCAGTGCTTTGAAGCCTGCCACTGTCTGATGAACTCATGCTGCCAAATGAGTTTCATTATAAGAATTCACCAGGGAGTGGTGTTAGCTGGATTTTTCTGACAAATCTTTCATTTAGGTGAAGGATTTGATTTATACTAACTTTGATCCTCTGCTGGAAAGCCATCCTGACCAAGGACACTTAGATTTCTTCCCCATCCCCCAGCCAGGAGTGCCAATGATGACCCTCTATGAATTCTGCAGACCATATGGTGTGCCTAAAATGTATTCTGTGCTTTGAAATGTGGTTTTCTTGTTTGTTTGTTGTTAATTAAGCAGGGGGTGGAGGGTGACTGGAGGAAATGGAGTTGTGTTTTTAAACTACTTTCTTGTGTTTTGAGTTCCCCCTGCCCATCCCAAGGTGTGAATATGTAACAATTTAGGGTTGCCCTCTCTCCCGCAGGTATTGGAAGGTGATTTTGGCCCCTGACGCAGGACCTGTCCCCCCCCCCACCTCACAGCCTGCCCATTAATTAACCCTACCTCCTCAGTTCTGTCCCCAACCAAACCCCTTTAATTCAAGGATCAGTTCAGTCCTCCAACCTCCATCAGCTGAAGCCACAGTACAGCTCCCCCATCCTCAGCTTTGATCCTCTTAGGGATCTTCACCCTCCCCAACTCTGAAGGGAGATGGGTTTCAAAGGGAGTCCCCTTTCTCCCACTTCCCAGGCTGGCAGGCGAGCAAATGCCAAGGCCTGGAGGGAAAAATCCTAAAGTTTGAAATTCTATTGGGAGATCATGAGTGAAGCTTATTTTTACCTGCTAGAAATCATGTTATTTTATGTGCTTCAGTTTCAGCCTGTGTTGAAAAAGTCAGTGGCCTAATGCTTGTTGTTCATACAGGCTTAAAGTAAAAGTTTCAAATGCAAAGACTAGCCCCTGTAAGCATTTTGCAACTGCAGATCATCATACCAATTACCTTAAGCAAAAGTCAACCCTGGTATAAGAGGCTGTAACACCCATGATTTTAATGACACTTCTTAGACCAGATTTTTAAAAGCAGGGCCCTAGAAAAGAGCTCTTTCACACTTCCACGTGTCTGGTTATCAAACTTTCCATCCCCTCCCTTTTTCCAGGTGTGACTCGGATGCTTTGTTCCCTTCTCCTTGTTAGGTGATTCTCTTTGTTGTTTACATTATCTTTTGTCATATATCCAATCTCATCAGCTTTCATGCTCAGAGAGACTCCACCCAGAGCCATATGAAATACCTGGGATGTTTCAGATCTATTGATCTATACACACATACATGTGATGCTGCAGGAAACCATAATAACAGAGAGCAGTTTATGAGCATTCAGAAAGGAACCTTGCTTGCATAGCACATTTTGCATCAAACACCACAATTACATCGCAGGAGTGAAAGCAAAGTTATACAGATCATACCCCACTGTGCATCATATGACAAGGCGGGCTGGGGATCATAGCCCTTCTACACTCTCCCCTGGCCCAGGTGGCAAGTGTGAGGTGGGGTTCTCCCCCCCCCCGCCCCCCCAGGCCTGGGGGCATCAGTCCAGCTGGGCATTGCCCCGCCTCCCCATGCAGTGAGGTCAGTTGGGGGATAAGTGGCCCAGGGATCATCCCCCAGCAGGGAGTGCCAATGCTGGCCTTATTTATAAAGATGAAATCCGCAAAGCAGCACCATATTGTGCATCTAAAATTTATTCTGTGCTTTGAAATGTGGTTTTCTTGTTTGTTTGTAATTAAGCAGGGGATGGAGGGTGACTGGAGGAAATGGAGTTGATGGTTGAGTTCCCCCTGCCCACCCTAGGGTGTATGAAACAATTTAGGGTTGCCCTCTCTCCCACAGGTACTGGAAAAGGTGATTTTGGCCCCTGGTGCATGATCTGTCCCCCCACCTCTGCCTCCTCATCCCTTGCCCAGTAATAAATCCTGTCAGCCCAATAATGCTGCATTTTTAGTTTGGACTCTGCCTTTCCTATAAGAGCGGGCTTACTCCATTTTGGCTGTTGTCCTTTCTGCTTTGTCTCCCCAGGAGAGGGATTGGGAGCCTGGCAGGAGCTGTGGGGTGAGAGTAGGGAACAGTGCAGCAGCCTTCTCTGCCTTTTCTTCAGTTCACTCTGTTGTCTTCTCTTTGGCTATTTGCAGGGGAGGCACAGGCCGGCAGCCTGGCTGGCTAGGTCTGCTAGTTTGGGGTGACACCGCTCATGGCACCACACTGGAAGCCCCAGGCAGTCTACCTGCTTGCCTTGTGAATTCCCCAACTTCCTCACCTGGTTTGTATGCACCTGAAAGCTGGGATCTGGCCAGAGCCTTTTTCAGTTTCCTGCCTTGTGGCATGCTCAGGCGTGTGGCCCAGGGCTGGAACAGCATGGGAAAATGCAGCTGCTGTGCTGCCTTTCCTAGTGCTGACCATCCAGCTGCACTGCTCCCCTGTCACCCTTCCCCTTCTCCCCACTCTCCTGCTCCACCACCCTCCTTCCCACTCCTGTTTGCTAAGGTCCCTGGCTCCTGATATTCAGCCACGGGAACCTGGAGAGGATGGAGAATGTTGTGCCTTGTCAGACAGGGAGACACATTTTGTGTCTCCTTCCGACAGTCTGACTTTAAGAAAGATTGCTTCTCTTCTAGTTCTTAATACAGATGAGTATGAAGGAGTTGTATTGCAACCCAGCATGGAGAGGATCATGGGGTGTGGGTTTGTTTGTGTGTGTGTGTGGGGGGGGGGGGGGTTGTGAACTGGGGGAGGGGCCTAGTGGCTTGGGCAGGGCCTAGCTGGGGGTGTGGTCTAATGGCTTGGCCAGGGCCTAGCTGGGGGTGGGGTGCTAGCAGGGGCCACAGCCCTGGATCTTTTTGCTATCCAGCAACACCCTTGCTAAGGAAGAACCCCCCCACCCCCATGTGTTACAGGCCAGCCAGTATCCCAGTCTCCACCATTGACAAAGGAGGAGACATCCAATATCCTTCATTGTAGAAGGCAGCCTTCATTATAACACCACCATCCTTAGCCTGAGCCACCACAGAGAAGCCTCCTGGTGTCTGAAATATAGAACTAAAAACACTCTGTGCACATCCCTTGCAGGGATACTGTGTTCTCTAGCCCTGGGTAGGACAAGTTTGTAATAGATGCCTCAGGCAGGGCAGGGCAGTAGCGGCCTGTAACCTCAGATAGGGCAAGACAGCAGTGATGGTTCAGCCCATAAGCAGGGCAAGACCTTAAGCAAGTAGCTCCAGGGTGACAGACCAGTTAAGAAAGGGAAAGAGACAGACAGAGGCCTGCCCATTTCCACTACATCCCAGCCCAAGACCCTGACAGCAACAGGACACCCCATCACTGAGACAAGCCAGGCTCCAGCCAAAACACACAGCTGTAGCTACCAGCCACAATGAAGCCTCCTTTCCTGTCCCAATATACCTTGTTCTCCAGACTCTCTGCCAGGGGGCAGTTCCAGAACCCCTCAACCTCATCAACCAGTGGCAGATCCAGCAGCAACTCAAGGCCATCAGTAGAGGACAGGTTGAGGTCACAATGCCCAGGTAGCTCCTCCACTCTACACAGCTCTGGGTCCACTAGCTGCTCCTTGAGATTATCTGCAGACACAGAAGAGCCAGGCAATCCATGCAACATGCTGGTCTTATCCCAGTCTGAATGGTATTCAGGGCCACACAAACAGCCCTAGGATGTGAACTAGGTTCTGGTGCCAAGACCACCCCCCAAACAAACATCCTTTTCCTTTAATCACTACCTCCTAACTGAGCTCAACAGCCATCCCTTTATACCTCCCCTTTCTGATCCGCCCTTCTGCTTCTAGTAAGGTGGAGTGGACTTCCTGCTCCCACCTCCTGCTGGGGGATTGGTCCTCCCACTCCATCAATCTCAGAGGGAGGCTACACCTGATTCCTTACACACCTCAACAGAACTATTTTCATGCTGTTTTTAAAATGGCAGAGGAATTAGTTGTTTTTCTACCAGTAAACATTCCCTTGCAGTGCTAACAAATCAAGTCATGGCACCCAGCAAATTTTAAAATGGAAGCTGAGTATAAAGAAATGTGAAATTGAGTTAGTTGGTTTTCATTGTCTAACTAAGGGGAGAGAAATACAAGAGCTGAACAGAGCTACTACCTTGATTTATACCAGCTGGTCCCTTTTAAGGATTTGTGAGCGAGGCAGATTCAGCATTCTTTGGCTGGCTGAGCTGAAGATACAGGAAACGTTTAAGAAGGGGGCAGCTAAACAGGGACCAAAGCAGACAGCAGTTCTGTTAGAAGGATGAAAATGCAAGCAACTTACCAGAAATACATTCAGGTAAAATGCAGACATCAGCACAGCTTTGTGCTGTGATAGAAACAAGATGGAAAATTTACAAAGACTTAAATCTAATTTCAATCTGAGGAATAAAAACCTGAGAGAGAGATGTGGACAAGAACATCAAAGTGAATTTGAGTGAGGTTTAGTTTTTATTTAGAAGTGATATCTGGAAGGCCAGATTCCTAAAGTGGGAAGTGCTGTTTCCCACCTCCAAAGGTAAAGCAGCAAGAGAGAAAGAGAGGAAGTTTTGTAATCCAGGGGGATGCAGCTGGAGTCTTTGAGGAATGTTATTTAGGGAGAAATACCTCCTATCAACACAGAAGTACTTGCTAACAGCAGTTTATGCACATCCTAGCTCCTTTTAAGAGTAGTTCAGGAAAACAAAAGTAATTAAGTGGCTAGTGAGAATCTGCACATAACCATGGAAACAAAGGGTTGCTGCTAATGCACTCAGAGAAACTGATTCCAAAGGGGTAGCCGTGTTAGTCTATTGTAGAAAGACAACAGAGTCTTGTGGCACTTTTAAAGACTAACAGATTTATTAATCGCATGAGCTTTCGTGAAGCTCATGCGATTAATAAATCTGTTAGTCTTTAAAAGTGCCACAAGACTCTGTTGTCTTTCAGAGAAACTGATTGTTTATGATACACTGCTGCTGTTAGGGAAAGAGCTCTCCTAGTTACAATTAAATTAGGGAGGCAGTGGGGCTTTTTAGGTGACAATACTTCAGAGAAAGGATGGCTCACTGGTTAGAGTGCTAGCCTGGGCTGTGGGAGATCTGGATTCATTTCCTGCTCCAATATCCTGATGACCTTGGGCAAATTGCTTCCCTACCTTGCACCCACAGGGGGGTTGTCTGATTAAAGACTGTGAGGTGCTCAAATATTACAGTGGGAAAGGCCATTTATTTACTTTAGATAAATCTCATGTAATTACTGCAGTGTATGATTCAATAAGCAAAAAACTAGCCCTGAGAATAACAGATGCAGGCAGTGGGTTACAGTAGACACAGAGTATGGGCTAGAACCTCTTACTAAATGTGTTAGCACATGAATTTTCCTATCTTGCAGTGGTAGAAAGTCTGATTAAAATGGATCATGGGGTCAAAAATGGTTTTTCATTTCTTAGGGAAGCAAGTTAAGTGGTTAAAGAGGCAGAAATCAGGATTAGTAAATTCTATTCTCGGGCTATGTACACACGATCACTTTATTGCACGATAAGGCTCCTTATCGTGCAATAAAGCTGACTGTGTACATACGATCATTTTTCTTGTTGTGCGGCAACACCATCTTGACACGCAACATTAAAACTACTCAACACGAGAGTAGTAAGCATTACTGCGGAACAGCTGTTCCGCAGTAGTGCTCGTGTGTGTGCTTTTTCCGAGATAGACAGCCTCCGGAAATGTCCCAGAGTGCCAATCGAGGGCACTCTGGGACATTGGAGCTGTCAAATATGTCAATTTCACTGCTCTGGCTGAGCAGTGAAATTGACTATTATGCGAGCTGCCAGGTTTGGCGGCTCCCCTGGACTGAGCTAGGGGGCTGACCCGAACTGGCTGTTTGGGCCAGCCCCCTCGCTCAGTCTAGGGGTTTGGCTGGTGGCAGGAGCTGCGGCGCTTAAGCGCCGCAGCCTCTGCCACCACCCGAAGCCCGGGGGCTGAGCTGGGGGCTGGCTTGAACCCTCACCGGTTCGGGCCAGCGCCCAGCTCAGCCTCGGGGCTTCGGGTGACAGTGGGGGCTGGCAACACAGCCCCCGCTGCCACCGGAAGCCCTGCAGCTGGACTAGGGGGCTGGCTGTGGGCAGTGCATGGTGGGACAGGTACTCACCATGCACTGCTCTTATATCGCAAAGGAGCATTCACACGGTGAATGCTCCTTTGCGATAGAAGCAGCACATATGTACACACAAAAGCGCTATATTTATAGCGCTTTCCTTGTCCCGCAATAACTTATTGCGGGACAAGTTTATCGTGTGTACATAGCCTCAGGTCTGTAATTGAGGCCTGGCCCACAGGAGAAAATCATATCGGTTTAACTACATTAGTCAGTGGTGTGAAAACCAGCCCCTGAGCGGTGTTGTAAAACTACACTAACACCCCCTATGCACCCAGTAGAGAGGAGTGGATTACCCATGCTGATAGAAGAACTCTTCCAGTGGTCATAGATAGCATTTACACCAAAGCCTTACAGCAGCACCTGTAGTGTTTTAAGTGCAGATAAGCCCTGACTCATTTTTGGACTCAGTTTACCCATATGTAAAATAGCTACCTATTGTGCAACCTATTGAATAAATGTTTGTAAAGGGCTTTGAGATATTTGAATGGGAGGTGCTATGCAATATAAATGCACTCCCATTTTCAATTTACTAATGTAAACAGTTCCCCTTTTCCAGGCTCCACTGTAGTTTCCTTGTTAGAGAGCAAAGTGGCACGAGTGGATAATCTAATACTAGTCAGTGTAGTCTGCTTTGAGCTCTAATGGTACATACACAGGAAGGAAAATTAAAAGCAGGAGTCCTCCAGTGGAGATGATGAGATATGGCTGATAAACCAAAATGTACAACAGACGGATAGTCTCCAAATGCATTCAGGGCTGTAATAAAGAGGGTACTGATCACTTGTTGTAAGTAATTGACTTATTCTGCAGCAAGGAAGATCAAGGCTAAATAATACGGATACCTTTAACTGTAAGAGTCGCTAAGCTCTGAACTAGGCTTCCAAGGGAAGATGTGGCTCTCCTATCATAAGAGGTTTTTAAGAACAGGTTGGACAAACACCTGTCAGGAATGGTCTAAGTGTACTGAGTGCAGCTTCAATGCAGTGGATTGATTTTGTTGATTTCTCAAAGTTCCTTCCAGCCCTACATCTCTGACTGTAGGCATTATTTCTGCGATTACTGTCCAGAGGCACTTGGCTCTCGTAAAAGAGGAAGGAAACTGTGCTTTAACATGGATGAACTTAAAGCTGTTGCCACACAGGGCAGTGAAAACAAGCAGAAACTCAACAGCTATTTTATTCCCTGAAAACGCATGAAATGGGTTGGTGGGGTTTATATTCCAGACTCTATAATGCACGATCCCACCTCACAGAAATCCACTTTCACAACTGGTTCTCTTATGAATGCCTTGGTTGGGAAATGCAGTCAGTAATCTCTCACACCTAAAACCACACCCCCTCTCTCCCCCACAATCAGAATGGAAGCAGAAAAGCTTCAGGGAAACTTCATGTTGCCACCGTACCTGCTGTGTGGATAAATGAAGACCTTCATTCTTCTTGGCTGTCAAGCTAGCATCTTTCACAAGCAGTTGGCCCTCATCTCTTCTGCAATAGAGGACTGGGGCCCAGTGACAACACAACAGACCCCCTGGCCTGGTGATAACTAAACTTAAACATGTCTCTGTTAAGGGGACAACTTCAGGCTGAGCGTTATAGCAGTGGTGTAGACTAGGCCTGTAAAGAAATATGGAGTGTCACAGTTCAGAGCCTCCTGTGAGTGATTAATCCGTATGTTCTGCAGCTTTTGAATAAACCCAAGCAAACAAGAAATACTACATACATTATTTTCTTTATTTATAGAGGGAAAGGTTGGATTATCACCAGAATTATTATTAAAAGAAAAGCCCATTATCAAAACAGTGGTGCAATCTGATCTAAATTGAGGAGAAAATGGCCCCTAAATAAGATATGTTTCATCTAGAGAATAGTGGAAGTGTTTGCTCCAAGGCACAGTAACTACCACGTACTTTTTGCTTCTGTAATGTACTGTGACAGGAGACTCATATGAGCAGTTCCAAGAACGTCACCCTCAGCCCCTCCCTTTAGCTTTTCTTATTGTAAACTGGCAAGTTTCTGTCACAGTCCGTAAAGGAAGTGAAAGACATTCCCTCTCAGGTGCAACTCTGCCCTTATTTGAAGCATGTAAGCAAATGTTTTAACAAAAGACTGAAATTTTAAAATAAAAACATTGCTCTCTTTTCTTTGAAGGTAAGGCATGAAGATCACAACACTTCGCTAGTTTTAAAAGAAAAGAAATACTGACCGGAAAAACATAAGGAAGTTCTCCAATCAAAAGACTTCAAGATATATTGGTGCAACTTTAGTGGAAGGTAAAAAAACAAAATTAAATCATTTCTGCTGATGTATTTTTTTCCTTCACCTACTTTTCTCTTACACTAACTGAGCCATTTCTGACTATTTGATTTATCAAGCGTTGTATATCTGAACTTCATTCATATAGAAATGCAACTATTTATAATATATCAGTGAAACAGTTGTTCCATTTTGTTCTCTTTAACTAAATGTTTTCTGTCATTTAAAAAATGATTGGACTTGAGATCCCGTGGGATTGTTATAACCAAAATATTCAGAGCTCCTACAGAGCTCTCTCATAACTTTTTTGAAAACATTACTCACTATGCTTTTAAAAAAGAAAGTTGTTTGTCTACCTGAATGGGACAAAGTTCCCTGCAATCCATACGGTTTGCCTGTTACATATAGAACTTTAATTCACGTTAATGGAAGATTCATCATGTGGATTCATGCAGAACAGGCATCTTTACCTACTTGTTCTGTGAGACAGATCTCACAAACTAAGCAGGCTCAAGCTGGGTCAATAATTTCATGTGAGATTTCTCTGTCTCTAACCAAAATGATTTTTAAATCCTGCAAACTAGTAGCTCTGATGTTTCAGTAAATAACATTCCTCTCTCTAAGTAATTATTAACCAGGCCCTAGATTGTATTTGAGGATCACTGTGAAACTGAAGATTTTATGTACTGGTTGTGTTATAAATATGAACTCTGAACCATTTTTGAGTGTATTGAAAGTCTATTTGTGTGTCTTATTTAAACTGTCCTCCTTATTTAGAACCAAACCTTTCTATGACCTGACTTTCCCATTTGCTTCTCTTCAGCTCTGTGAATACAGGAAGTTCCTCGTGAGCAGCCATAAACTAGGCAGGAAATTTCTGCTCTTCTCTGAGCAGGGCTGTCCCGTGGGGGGAACGGGGCCCAGGGCCAATTGGCCAAAGCGGGGCCCCGCCCTCATGCTGGAGGGGAGCTGGCCCCGGGCCAGGAGGCCAAAGCTGCCAGCGCAGGGAACTGGCTCCAGCCGAGGCCCTGTAGGCCGCCTGTTGCAGGGGACGGGGGAAGCTGGCTCCAGCCTCGGAGGCTGAGGCCGCCTGCGGGGGGGTGGAGCCAGCTCCGGTCCTGGAGGCCGCCTGCAGCAGGTAGCCGGCCATGTGAGGCAGGCCGGCCCCTACGTGCTCCACCCCTGGGCCTGCCTGCTCTGCCCTGGGGGCAGGGAGGGCCGGCCCAGGGGCTGGGCATAGCCCTCCCGGGCTGCCCCACCCCGCCACCTTCGGCTCACTGCCAAAGGCAGCGGGGTGGCTGTGGGAGGAGGGGCTGCGGTGCACTGCACGGGGTCCACGTAACCGTGGGTTCCGGGGCCCACGGCCCTGTTCACCTCCCCCACCAGGGACGGCCCTGTCTCTGAGGAATATACAAAAAGCGTGTTTCTGTAAACAGGGTTTGTGGTATGCCTGTTTCTCAACAGTGGTCATTAAGAGCCAGTTGAGTTTTTTGCATAAGAGCAGCATCCTGGTGAAATTCCACTTTTGTTATTTATAAATAATCCCTTCAGATGGGGTTAGATTAAATTGTCTTTAACATTCTGGCCTGAAAACGCTGCTGTGTTCTATCCAGAAACAACTGGATTGCAGTAGTGGGGAAAGCTGACACTTGACTTCTTCATAGGGATGTTCTAGTATCTAGCTGATTTAATGTTTGTAAAGATAGTGTTTAAATACCACAGTAATGGACACTCTAGGAATACAAAGTAGCATTGTTTCCTGCCCTCCTTTACTGGAAGGAGCAATATTGGCGTGTTATGGAGCTTTTAAACTGGGGGTGGGAGGGAAGGATTGTTTAAGTGAGAGAATTGAGAAAATGTCCTAAAAAGAATTCAAAGAACTACCCTTTAAAAATAAAAGCTGCTGTGCCCCGTTCTGCTTTCAGTTACATCAGACAGGGCACCAGCTTGTAAACGAGGGCAGAACTCAAAGAAAATGCCCATGATGTTTTTTAATAGGAAAAAAGGACTTCAGGAAAATAAAAGGGGAGAAGGTAAACGTGTCTATTCAGTTGCCTGCAAACTCCAGAAGCTTTGAAAAACAAGGCCAAACAGATAGAGAATGCGTCAATATCAGGGCTCTCCAAACCATCCTTAAAAAAACCCACCCCTTCCTGTTTCCTCCAAGACACTTAAATTCCAGCACAGTTCAGAAAATTATACTGGTTCTAGTTTCAGCTTCCTCCGGGGATTCCTGAGCATGATTAAAGGCAAATAAATACAGACGTTAAAAAGCTGCATTTGCAGAAACTCTCATCTAAAAGGAGATCTTGTGAGGAAATCGTGCAGAAAAACTAAGTGTCTGCTCAGAGTCCACCTTCAATAGCCATGGAGTGATGTGATAATGAAAGGGAACTATTCTGTCAACAATAATCCACTTTCAGTTAAACAATGTAATAAACTAGTGACAGATTATTTCCTCCTTTACCTCCCTGCCCTCTGCAGTAGTGACATTTCTGATGCCTAAAGCAATTTAGGGAATACCTCTGTTACCAGATTTGCCTGTTCCCTGGGGGTTTGTTCTTTTACTAGGGTTATTTTCTGGGGCCTCTGTAATTTTATCAATGTGCTGTTTCTGTCACTTGTGCTTCTATATGGAGCTCTATTTCTCCCTTCTTCCCAGTGGAGCTACCCTGGGCTGCAGGGCTTAGTTCAAGACGGCTGGGTTCCTTCAGTCCCAGAATCAGTCTCACAAACACAGGACACATCTGAGCGGTCAACTCCTCCCACTCATGTCCTAGTAGTAACTCCTTTGATGAGCAGACCCCACAGGATTTGGGGGCATTACACGGATCTTTGTCTTGCGTACAAGGAGCGTTGCTGCAGAGCAAATAGGGAAGCCAAGAACATGAAAGAGTAAAGGAAGTAAAGATTTGAGGACTTCAGTAACTCAGCCAGAGTTTGCTTATTACAGGATGCTCAGCCTCTGTCATTTGTGATGTGCAGGAAGTCAGACTAGATGATCATAATGGTCCCTTTTGGTCTTAAAGTCCGTTACTTCAGGAGACCAAGTGCTGAAATCTGGTGTTAAGCCGGTTCCAATGCAAGATGCTGCTTCCCTTCCAAATCCTTTCCGTGGCCCTTAAATCTCTCCTGCCTCTGACCTTGTGAGATGATGACAATCCTGAAGAATCCCCAAACTCACACACCTTCCTCTATGCTAGCAGGCCAGTCATAAACAGTGCTGTTAATTTCAGAGGGGCTGCTCTCATATTGCATCAGGCCCATAACTGGTGAACGGCCCAATTCTTTTGCACATTGGGTTCTTCCAGGATGAATGTTGTTATATGCTTAAGAGCTTGCTTGCTTGCAGGAATCTGCAAGGGTGAGGTCTTCTCTAGGCCCTCCTCCTCTGGGGGTGGGGGCAGAAAATCTATTCTATACCATCCTATTTTGAAAGAGATGTAAAATGTAGGTCCCGACCACCTTGTATTAAGTTGGAATGTACTCTTCTTATGGCTCTGCTTAAAGAAGGGTTATTTATAATATATTATTTTTCTGTTTTTCTCCCTGGAGGATAAATCTCCCCCACCTTGTCAAACCGTGGCGAACTCTCTTGCCTCCCATTTTAACCATATCTTATTGAGAATAACTGGAGCAGAAGTCAGTACACAGCTGTCCATCTGAAGCTCAGACTTCCTGAGGAGCCTGTCAATATTAGCCTACCCTACCTCCAAAGAAATGGGATTTCAAAATATACACAGAGTCTTTGCCTGGGAAGCCTGAGGCAGCCATAAAAGGAGGAGGATGCATGTGCAAAGCCATTTAATGTTGTTCCATGATATGAGTTTGGCAGTAGACGAATCCTTTCCATGCTTCTCTACAAAATATCCCTTCCATTAAGAGCCCAGTGATCTCTCCTTCTGCAGTCACTTCTGTCTGACTCTTTCGTAGCTATAACAACTTGGCAATAACCACCTTTAATGTCTTCCTGAACCTGAGCCTTTAGTTGCTAGAATATCCTAAAGCATAGACCTATTAACTTTGCCTTCCTGTCTCGTGGAGAGCCTTCTGGTTCATCAGTAAAAAGGGATTACGATAAATTGTCGCTCTTCAGTATTTCTTTCCAGAAATTGTGCCTGGTTCTCACTGATTAGCAATGGGGAGGAGCTTTAACAGGGTCAAATGTGATCCCTAATGCTCCTCTGCTGGCACAAACTCTTTGTGTTAACCCTGCCTCCAGCCAGTGGCAGCAATGGGGATAGGAATAGAATCATAGGGCTGGAAGGGACCTCATGAGGTCATGCAGGACCACTCCCACTAAATCATCACAGCCAGGGTTTTGTCTCCGAACCTTAAATATCTCCAAAGACGGAGATTCCACCACCTCCCTAGGTAACCCAGTCCAATGCTTCACCTTGATCTACAGCTGCATGTTGCTTCCTGGAAGCCTTGAGAAGCTGAGTGTAAGTTAGAGGAGCTGAGAGGCTGCTCTTGCTTATGCTGGGGGCATTCATAAAAAATGCGGCATGTTGCCTTATCCCCTAAATAAGATCCTGCTATTCATTTTATTATCCATAAGGATAACACCAAATGAAGCTGGTATCTCCTCCTCTTACCCATCTCCAAAGCACCCAACCTTGGAATTGATACTCTGTTTGACACAGACTGAATTCCTTTGTCTTCTTCACAATATTTCTGAAAACTCAGCTGTTCCAAGGAGCATCCCCTGAACACTGACCCCGTGCCACTTTGGTTGTTCATTGTACTGGGACTAGTTGTGCCTTTAGATTGTAAGGTCTTTGCATCAGGGACTCTGCTTAGCATAGGAATATAAGATGTAGGACTGGAAGGGACTTCCTGAGTTATATCGCAAGCAACCCTATCTTTTAATCTTTTTAAACGTCTGAAGCTCTATCTCAAAATTAGGTAGGTTGCTTGCTCCCCACTACTCCCATTGGAATGCTATCCCAGAAATGTGGCAAATGTTACCGACTGGAAAACGCCAATGTAGAAACAGTAACGTTGGGAAAGCTTCTGGAAAAATCCATCTCCTTGGCTGAATGGCTATGTCTACACTTCTTAATTTAAGTCGACTTAACAAAGTCGACTTTAAGTCGACTTAGGATGTCCACACTTGAATTTTAAATCGACTTTGGGGGGACCCTACAAAGTCGACCTAGAGCATCCACACTGGACACCTAGGTCGACTTGTAGGGGCTAGGTGGACCTGGGGCTGGTCCACGATGGCAGGGGGGTCAGCCTTTGCCCCATTGTACTTATGTACAATGGGGCAAAGGGGGACAGGGACCCTGGCAGAGCATAGGGACGGGGTGGGCAGCCCCCCTGGCAGGGAGGGCAGTGGTGAAGTCCTGGAGAGCCCTAAGTCGACTTAGGGCTACTCCACGTCTACACTGGCTTAAGTCAACTTTCTAAAGTCGACTTAAACCAAAAGTTTATTTAAAACTAGGTTTTATAAAATGGACTTACACTTTCCTGAAGTCGACTTAAGAAAAAGTTAAGGTAGATGCAGAGTAAATTAAGTCGACTTAAGCAAGCTTAAGTTGACTTAATTTACAAGTGTAGACGCACCCAATGATATTTCAGGAACTGGGTTAGGATAGCCAAATCCAATTAAAGTAAACATAAAATAATGGGAGAGAAGAAGCATGCTGTGGTGGCGCCTGTCTCTGTAAAATAATATTTCCCTGGCCTATGGGCACTTAAGTCATTGAAGTTTGTAAAGTGCTTTGGTGAAAAGCTCAATAGCAATGCCAAGTATTATTCAGAATTAACATAAATGATGTGCTATCTAAGCCATTAAGACTAACATGAAATATGTCTTTGTAGAGGCAAGATGAGTTCCACCAATGATGCCAACATGGAAGAGATCTCTCTGGAGGATGAGGACAGGGACAATGTGGAATACAAAGTGCTGATGGCCTATGCCCAGCGGCGACTCTCTGCTAGTAAATACAGGGAACTTCTGAAAAGGGAGAGCAAGACTCAGAAAGGACCCTCTAAAGACAGAGAGGAAAGGAAAGGGATCCCTCAAACTGCGAAGGCTGAGACACACCAAGGCCTGTCAATTCAAGAGAAAGGGCCCACTGCCCAATGTAAAAAGCGAAAGAAAAAAAGGTTCATCTGGAGATGTCTGTTACCTTCTTCCTGTACCAGAGGAGAGGTGGAGGAAGGCCCACAAGAGCTATCCACGAACCAAGACACCATAAATGGGTATGACTTAAGGATGCCAGCAGCCAACGAGAAGGTATACACTTCTACCTCTGGAGAAGAAGGTGGGCACCTGAATAATCTCTCTTTCTGTTTCCAATCCCTTCTTCGTGCTGTTTTCTTTTTCTCTCCTTAATGGCCTATTTTGATAGCCGATAATGCTGCTTTTCTCCTTTTATTTGTTAATATATTCTTTCATGCCTGCCATGTTTGTTTCCAACTCGGGAAGAAAATTGCCTGCCCTGCTCCCTACACAAAAGCAGAAGAGAGGATTCATGCTTCTGCCTTTTATTCCCCACACTCTGAACCTATACCTAGACACTCAGGGCCAGCCCACAACATTTTGGCACCTGAGGCGGGGAGCTCAGATGATGCCCCCAAGCTCCCCTCTCTTGGGCCAAAACTTTGAAAGGTCTCAATTCTGCCTTCTTCCTGTTCTATTCCTCTCATGCTACCTTCTGCCTACCCCAATAAAGGAGAACTAACAACTTAAAATGCCTTGTTCAAAAATTTTAAGTAACTTTCAAATGCCTGAACAGCAAATGTAACTTTTCTTGTCTGCATAGTAAACACTGGCATTTTTATCTGTTTGAATAAACAAAGTGGTCTTTCTGTGCCGTCTTGGTTGCAAAGGTTTGAACTGCTTCCTGAAGGTCCACAGTCAGGCCAGCTCATGCTTTATTGAGATGGGTGCAAGGCCGACTAGCCCCTCCTGGGTCATTGTGGAGCGTAGATGTGTTTTTATTGATTTCAGCTTGGAGAAGCTGCATTCTCCACTGGCAACAGGAAGTGTTAGAAGTATGCACAGAGCAGCAAAAGCATTTGGAAAGAGGGTAGTCATCTTATTTGTGCACATATATTCCAGAACAGCCTTTGGAGTTGATCCTGCTGAAATGTATCTTGAAAGGGCTTTCAGTTCATCACCCAAATCACTGGCATCAATATCGCGCATGTCATCATGTGTCAACACTGTCTTTAGTGCCCTGCATTGCTGGTGTAGGTCTTCTTCAGGTACAGTGAGGAGTTTTGGAATATTATACAACATCACAAATATACTTCTGTGTTCCTTGAGCTGCATGAAACGTTCTTCAGCTACCTGTATTGCACAATCTAGTACCTGGTTAAAGAATTCAACTTTGAATTGTTGTCTGAGGTCTTTTATGGGATTATCCCATGCCTCGTAATCAAAATGTTGTCTTGTTTGGTGACTCTTGTATTCTTGAATGGGTAGGAAAATAGCTTCAGCGTGAAGTTCCTCTGCCAATTTCTGTGCACTGTTCAGAATGTTTTGAAATCCCTCATCTGACTGGTAAAACTGTAGGTATGACTTTGCTTTGTCGAGTTGTTCCATTGCTCCAGATATATCAAGGTCACACCTTGGAATCTCTTGCTTACAACATTTATTTCAAACACTATGTCATGCCACAAGACTAAGACACACAGAAATTTGAAGTTATGTATGTTTCTGGTGATTCCATTTCCCTCTGCCACAGTTCCCCCATGAACAGTTCCTGTCATAGCATTATCCTCCATAATGGCAACTATGGCATCATCCGTCTTCCCAATTTGATGCTTGATAGGCTTTATCGCCTCCACTGGACTTTCCCATCATGTGACACTCAGTGGTTTCAGCATCAGAGAGGATGTTCCCAGATGTTGCTTCAAAATTTGCCATCGATGAGTTGATGCAGAAAAAAATACATAGATGCTTTGAATTATATTAACAAATTCAGCAGCCTCACTAGAAGCTGATGCTCCATTACTGACCACCAAGCTCAATGAATGCGACCTGCATGGGACAAAAAAAGCTTGAGGGTTTAACTCTCGGGTTTGTGTCTGAACTCCTCCGTTCTTTCCTCTCACGTTGGCACCATTATCGTAGGCCTGACCTCTCATGTCAGTTATTGCACTTCCCGTATCTTCCAGCTTTTTAAGAAGCACATTTGTCATTCCAGCTCCTGTGGTGTCAATAAATTCTAGAAAATGCTCTCTGACAGTCACCATTGCAGGGACATTTTCACTAGGATCTGTTGTTACAAAACACACCATTAAAGTCATTTGTTCCATATGGCTGATGTCAGGTGTGCAGTCCAGAAAAACCAGAGTAATATCTTCCGACTTCAGATCTGCCACTATCTTCTGTTTGACTTTTGTTGCCAGTAAGTGTATGATCTCATTTTGAATTGTTTTTTCAAGGTAGTGGTGTGTGTAGATTTCTTGGGTGGTGACTCTTCTTAGATGCTCCTGGAGTACAGCATCAAACTCAGCCATCAACTCCACAATTTTAAGGAAATTTCCATTGTTTGGCACATACAGCTGATCTGAGGTGCCACGCAGTGCTAGGTTTTGGGTAGCAAGCATTCTCACAATGGCAATGAGTCTTTTCAGAACATTTTGCCAGTAAAGAGACTCTGATGCAATCTTCTCTTGATGCTGATCATCTGTGGTGGCCTTTAACTTACTCTCATTTCAAGCTCTTTCCATGTATGGAATTCTCTCTGGTGATTTCCTGCCTTCTCCTGGCATGCCAGATTTCTAGCCAGATTTTCCAGTCCTTTGTTCCTGTAGAACCCAATGTGGTTGGAATGTTAGACTGGAAGAGTTTATAACAAAAACAGTATGCAGCATTCTGGGTTTTTGAGTACATAAGCCATGGCGTCACCACAGAGGATTTCACGCCAGCAATGTGTTGGATGGAAACTTCTATTTTCATTGTCTTTGGGGAACATTAAGTTTTTCACTTGCCGTGGCCTGTGCAGTACAAGGGAGTCCCTCAGGCTACTGCTCAAGTGGGTCCACAGTCCTGAATCATCTAGACATAAGGAACTAAACTCAGCAGCAGCTGTTTCTTGCACCTCCACCACACTCTTCTCTGATCTACACTTTTCTTCAGGAATGTGCATGGTTACATCCATTTGAGATGGAGATATGGATGCTGCAGAAGCTGTCAGGTCACCTGCACTCTGACTAACTGGAAGATCAGGCATCTCCTCACAACTCTCATCCTCACTGGGGCCAGAAGGCTCACTGTGAACATTTGTGTCTATGGATCTAAAGAGAGCTCCTTCCTGCTTAGATAGAAAAGCTTTCTTTCTTTTTCCAAAAGTTGTCCCAGAGGGGCGTTTTCTTCTTTCACTCAGGACTGCTGTTCTGTGCCAGCTATAATGGCTCTCAACGCTCAATTGAAGGGGGCAAATAAGCAGGCTGGTAGAGCCTGAGTGAGGGGAGATATCAGCGTCTTAAGGGCCTAACTGGCTCCTACTACTTCAGCTGACTGCCTGTTCTCCTCAGGTGGGTTCAGGGAAGCAGCAGGAAACAGGAAACTCCTTGAGAAGTTGGTGTTAATCAGTCCAGGCTCCTGGGGGTACTAGAGAGGTACATAAGAGGCTCCTGCTCCTCTCTCTCCTTGCAGCTCCTGCTGCTTTCTGTTATTCCCTCTCACCTTCTCTCCTGCCTGCCTGTTATGTCTCTTGTGCGCTCCTTCCTGCAGCACAGCACTCCACCATCTCTGTGCATCTAGAGCAGAGAGAATACATATGCACCAGCAGCAGACACAGTTTTCTCCACTCTGCATCCTAGTGGCACCCCTGCCCACCCCAGGCTGGCTCTTGAGGCGGCTGCCTCAGTTCGCCTCACCTCAGGGTAAGGCCAACCCTGTCCACTGGCAATGTCTCTCCTGCCATAATCATACAATTGCACAGATATGCTTTTCCAAGAACTAGCTTATCATTCCTTGGACTTGGCTCGAGAATGTAAAGAAGAGCAGTTTTAAAAAAAAAAAAAAAAAAAGTGGATCAGAGTGCAGTTCCCTGTCGTCAAATCAGCAAAAAGAGCTGAGAGGAATTCCAGCCAAGGGTCTACTCAGGGAGTTTTCCCCATGTTGTTCTGTCACAGAGGAGGGATTCTCTCCCATCCTCACCAAGGCCTGAGGCACACAGTCCACAAACTGGGGGGGATCAGCAGGAACCAGGGTTTTCCATATAGAGGTCCTTTGTCTCTATGCTGACTCTGCACCCCCAGTGTCCCCTGCTGCTGGCATCATAGCTCAAATGGAAACACTGTATCCAGGCCTTTCTCACTGCTCCCAGGCCAGCCTATTAAAAGGGGATCTCTACTGAAGAGGGAGGGCTATGTTATCCACTTTATCTGGGTGCCTTCTCCTGAGGAAACTCCTTGGCACCCCGGAAAGGCATGAATTGGGTTTCCAGCCCCACCCATCCAGTTCAGGCCTGCTTCCCTGCAACAAGGATCCCAATTCCTACAGAGAACTCTTCATGGGGTCTTGGGAAGAGGGAACAGTGCCATAGAAGTGGCTGAGCTTACCTTTCTCTGTGTGGGAAGCAGGAATGGTGCAGGTGGAGAGTGCCCATCTTCATGCTCAGATCTAGGGGGCCACTGTCTGGCCCGTAATTATCAGTGATTTATTGTATGCCCAGTATCGTAAGGCCATCCCTTAGACAACATGCTGTGTCATTGCTGATGTGACTCCATCAGGTCTGCACGGGCAACTAGTTCATGCCCCAGAGAACAAGGATCAAGGCAGTGATAGGAGGGTTTACCAGGCACATTCATGTTTTGTGAGGTGGCCCAGTGTTCTGCTCAGAATAAGGTGGGGTTTTTGTTTGTTTGTTTGTTTGTTTGGGGTTTTTTGGTTGGTTGGTCAGGGTTTTTTTGGTCCCAGTTTCAGTAAAATTACTTGAGCTACCTCCTGTGGCAGTAGTCATTGCCTTCTCCCCCTTTGCTGTATGTACAATGACACCTACAATAACCCATAATTCACATCTCCAATCCACATGCTTAAGTTCTAAGTCCTCCCAAGCATCTGGGACAAGCCACCTGACCAGTCACCTCTCCCAACTATCAGTTATGCCTACATATCTCCATACAAGATCTCTGTCTTCAAGGCCATTTGCCCACCTCCAAATGCGACAACCCACCACATGCTATTTTTTTTTCATTTCCCTCCCAGACATTATTAAGGAAGGTCCCTGCCAGCTGTCTGTTTCAATAATCGGACATTCCTCTCAGTATAGCATAAATCAACCAGCAGGTGGCAGTATAAGCTCAATTAAAACCAATGTTTCCCTCTTGTTTTGCATCCATGCTGTTTAGAAGTGGGGTTTGGTCCTAAAGTTAGGTTTTCCCGGTAGAGTAGAAAGACAATAGAGTCCTGTGGCACTTTTAAAGACTAACAGATTTATTTATCGCATGCTTTCATGCGATAAATAAATCTGTTAGTCTTTAAAAATGCCACAGGACTCTGTTGTCTTTCTACAATAGACTAACACGGCTACCCCTTTGGAATCCGATAGAGTAGATCACTGTACCAAGCCCTAGAACAGCAGACGTGTTTGCAGAGAAACCTGCTATGTGTGGCAATGGTGGGATGGAGGTATCCCCCAGCAAAGTGGGGGAATTTGCTGTGATCGTTTGCACGTCTGCCCCAGATTGCTCTTCCAAGCTCCTAATGGAACTGGTCTCTGAAAGCTGTGGACAAGATTTCCAAGCCTGGGTGCCTGATGTCAGGCTTTTAAATTCCAATTTAGGCATTGGAATAAATGGCCTTGGGGGTTTTTCCCCTTCCCAAAGTGCTGAGCACTCAATGGCTCTCAAACAAGTGCTGCAAAATGCTATGAAGGGAGCTCCCTTTGGAGCTGGCTCATCCAGGAAAAGAGTTGGAAGCTGTCTTTCTTCTCATATTAAAACCCCCACCCCATCAAAAAAACCAAACCAAACCAAACCCAACCCTTCATGTTAACATGTGACTTATACACACTGGCCATGGGCTGGGTTGTTGCTGAGCTAGATTGCCTGCCTGCTGGTAGCATAGGGATTGTCACTTGGGGGGATCAAAGTTCGTTCCCCAGCTCCCAGAAACTGAGTGTGAGAAAGAGCAACTTCCGGCTCAAACAAGCTCAGTAACAACAATCCTCCTCTCTTGTTTGGCCTGAGATCTCTTGTTTGCCGATCACAAAGGTCCTGAGTAGTCTTTGCTGCTGCAGAATGCATGTCACACACAGAAAGGGTCTATTTAATGGTCCTGTCTGCTCCAACATCTTGTCCTACACACATAACACTGAGGAGGCCCCCAGGCTGGCTTTGGGGTCTGGGGTGAAACTCACCCTGCTTCTCTTGTGGAAGAGGGAGGGATAGGTTTTAACAAAAACAATCACCGCAGTGTTTATACAACTGGGCCTATAGCTGGACCGTCCCTGGACAATACAATACAACAAGCTCTAATACCTACTATCCTAGGCTATGTCTACACTGGCAAGTTAGTTCGAATTAAGGAGGCTTAATTCGAACTAACTAAAGCCATGGGCTACACTAGGCTTTAGGTAGTTTGAATTAAAGGGCTTCCTTAATTTGAACTAATAAGTTTGAATAGGGTATTCGAACTAAAGGGTTAATTCGAACTAACTAGTTCCAATTAGCCAATGTGGCCATGTTAATTCGAACTAATTTCTTAGTTCAAACTAACCGGCCATTGAAATGAATGGGGATCGCTAATTCGAACTAAGCAAGTGCCATGAATGGCACTTGCTTAGTTCGAACTAACTTTTTCTAGTTTGAATTAAGTTAATTCGAACTATTAGTTCGAATTAGTTAGTTCGAACTAACGAATTTGAATTAATTTTAGCAAGTGTAGACATAGCCCTAAAGAGCAAAGCAGTTCCGTCTTCTAATGTGACATGCTCTCCAGAGGTACAAAGGTGTGCAGTAGCCAGTGAACATCATACACTATCTGCTGTGCGGTGGCCCCTAAGGAGACTTGGACAGTGGTAGTGGTTTGTGGTGCATCATGGGTGTCTGACATTCCCCTCCACTCCTTATTACAGCCACTTGAACTGCAACAGCAGCAAGACTCCATGACATGGATGCCTCTTGATCTTGTCCTGTTCCTCCACCTCAAGGGCTAATGAGTTGAGCCTAGAATTATCTGCTTGAGGGACTAACCAACAGGATTTCTTTTTTCCAGGGGATGCAGAGAATTTCCTTCACCTTGCAGATGGACTTGCCACGGTAGTGAGTGCCAGATTGCACTTAGCTCCCCAAGGAGCAGCTTTCAGAGCACTAGCGCGCACACCGAGTCTAGAGGCAGATGACGGGCAGCTCAAATTTGATCTGCAAGCAGGAGGTAAGATTGAATAGTTCCGCTGTAGTATCTTGGTCAGCGCCTGATACTGTGCTCTAGACAGTCTGGATTCTGTCTGACTGTAACTGGGGTAGGCTCGTGCTGAAGAAATGGGCTCATTTTATAGTTACTCAGGTACCTCTCCTACCTTTCATGTTAATTATTTGTAGTACAGGTCACACAGAGAGTTGCACAAGTACTCGTTAGCACGCGGTAGGCCCTGGTCTCAGTTGAGGCCTCTGGATGTTACTGTAATACAAATAGCTAATTATGCTCTTGAGAGTCTTGAAGTCTAAATGAACGTGACAAAGGAAGCCTTGTGGGGGGGAAGCAGAGGCACAGGCATGCCGCAAGCCAGAGACGGGCACAAAACCTTAGGCCTGGTCTCCACCAACGGCCATTTTCGGCGGCAGTTGAAGGGGAGAGATGCAAGCTACGTAAAATAACTTGCGTATCTCCCTTTGATTTTCTAATGCTCACTTCTCTCTGTGGCTCTGCTGAGCTGAGTCAAAGGGAAATGCTGTCTGTTTGACCCAGTGCTATTCTTCCTATGGGGGTGGAGTTATTGAGTTGACCTCCAGATTGATTGAGAAGGTCTTCCCTGATGGCTCAGTTGAACCAGAGAGATCGAACTGGCAGCGGCAAATTTGCTGCTGTGAGTATAGACTTGGCCTTAGTCTTCAGATACCCCAGCCAGGCGCTTACCCACAGGGTCACGTAGCCTTTATGGCTATGTCTACACTTATTAAAATTAGTTTGAATTAGTTAATTATAATTAAGGAAGCCCTTAATTCAAACTAATCAAACTAATTAAAGCCTAGTGTAGCCATGGCTTTAGTTAGTTCGAATTAAGCTTCCTTAATTCGAACTAACTTGCCAGTGTAGACATAGCCTAGGAGTGTTGCTATCTCCTTCTGCGAGGCGGCTGCACTGACTGTGTGGCCCATCAGCTACACTATCAGTCGAGATCATTTGTTCTTCATGGTCTCAGTGGAGATTTCTTTTTCTTTTGGTGTGACATGTTTAAGGCTCTCTCTTCATTCACAGGAGGGCTGCTAGCCTTGTTAGCACAGAATCATAGAAGATTAGGATTGGAAGGGAACTCAGGAGGTCATCTGAGCCAACCCCCTAATCAAGTAGGACCAACCTCATCTAACCCATCCCAGCCAGGGCTTTGTCAAGCTGGTCCTTAAAAACTTTTCAGGACAGAATGTTTCTTGCTCTGATTGTTTGGCAAAAGGGACTCTCCATAGCTTGCCAGAGCTCCTGGTGTTGCTCCTGAATAGGGTGTATGGCCTTTGACTCCCATTAGCCATTTCAAACTTTTGCCTCCAGTACCAGACTCTCCTTGGAGAATGCACAGTAAATTGAGGGATTAAAACTCCCTGACTGGAGCAAAGCTATAGCAGAAACTCTTAATGGATCAGAACATCTCCTTTGCTGTAAACCTCTGCCTAAAATCTGTTTGCAGACTTATCATTGTATAATATTTCTTGGTTCAAGCAACAGAATGGGAGCTGTTTTCCTACAAAGCTGATCATTCTCCATGTGGTGGGGACAACGAGTTCCTTTGAGCATGCTACTTGGATCTTGCTAAAAGAAAGTAATTGTGGGTTTTTTTCTCCCTTCCAGATGAAGAAAAGAAGATAATAGAAACAATAGTTGCATTGTTAAGACAATCAGGTGATAAACTGGAAGAAAAGGTAATATATTTTGTAATGGCCAGACAGCTAGGTATATATTTCATTATACATTTTCTGGTACCAAATGCTATGATTAAGGTTGCAAAACCTTTTCTATTTTGATCCCTTATTTTCACACATTTCAGAACTTTCTGAAATTTTCATTAGTAATTTTGAATTGAGGTTTTTCTATGCAAGACCTCAGATCTTAAGCTTTGGGCATTAAGCATTAAGATTTTCAAAGGCACAAAAGAAATTAGTTGCCCAGTCCCTATGGCTATGTCTACACTTGTTAATTTAAGTTGACTTAGCATGTCCACACTTAAATTTTAAGTCAACTTTGAGGGGACCCTACAATGTCGACCTAGAGCATCCACATTGGATGCCTAGGTTGACTTGTAGGGGCTAGGGGGACCTGGGACTGGTCCACGGTGGCAGGGGGGGCATCCCTTGCCAAGTGCCAGGGAGATCAGCCTTTGCCCCACTGTACTTTGGTACAATGGGGCAAAGGGGGACAGGGACCCTGACAGGGCATAGGTGCAGCTGCTTAAGTCGACTTAAGGAAAGTGTAGTGTAGACACAGAGTAAATTAAGTCGACTTAAGCAAGCTTAAGTCGACTTAACTTACAAGTGTAGACGCACCCTATTAGATACCCAAGTCCTATTGAAATTCACCTGCCTCGCATTAAGCATGCCATGTGAGGAGATTAAACATTGTCTCTGCAATTTTATAGGAGTGGAGGGGAAATCTTTTGAATTAAGAAATAATATTTGAAAATTTGATCCTGTGCTTGTATAAATAGTCCCCTGCATGAATTCATTAGTTGGAGTTGAGGCTGGAATCTTCAGCACTGGAAGCATGGGTCTCTATCACTTAACGTCAGAAGCTGGTAATGATAGTAGACTCTTTCCACTATGTAAATCAACCACTAGGGAATCAGTAGATTTTACATATACAGCAGACATGTCACCGACAGTACAATCCTCCATACACTTTACTCATGCAAGTAATCTCCACTGAAGTCAACGGGACTGTTTGTGTGAGTAAAGTAATTCCTGTGTGTAAAATCAATAACTCAAATGGGTAGGTTTGCAGAATAAGGACCTAACTGTGAAAGTGCAGACTTCCTGAGAGATGTGCTCTTATGTGGACTCCATGGAGACACAAGGGCGGACTTCACTTTTACAAGCACTACATTTTCCCTCAGTAAAACTCATTGTATTTATGACAATGGCTTTAATGGATTAATCATTCTCCTCATTTTCAGATAAAAAAGGACAAAACTTTCTATTCCTCTGTCACAGAGATGCTTTCATATGACTTCTTCAAAAAAGTTACTGAACAGTTCTTGAAGGAAGCCCCAGAAGATTCTACCAGGGAGACAGAAGGCAAAATACAGTGCACCAAAGCTGCTTTTGTGATGGAAGTTACAACCAGACTGACAGCTGTGGACAACCATCCCATGAACATGATCATGGGGTTTGGCATAAAGTACCTCAAAGAAAATTTTAGTCCTTGGATTCAGAACCATGGTGGATGGGTAAGAGATTTGCTTAGAATTGTAGGCTCGCACATCTACATGCCATTAACATCCTTCTGGATCGAAAATAGATATTAGAAAATTCTAGTGCTTAAATATCTTTTAGATGATGTGAGTAGTCAGGGACTGTATTAATGGACTCTTGGCATAATGGATAGTTTCTTGTGATCTCCAGACACAAGACATCTCCGTTTTTGCACATCAGGGCCCAGCTTGTCAAAGGTATGTAGGCTTCTAACTTCCATTGAAATGAGTGGAATTTAGGAACCTACACACCTTTGAGAATCATAGAACCATAGTTCTTAAGTATGTAACGTGACCCTCTAGTATGGCCTCCTTTAAGCATACAGTGTCCCAGTTCTCAGTGTCCTGTCTCCTGAAAGCTTCCTTATGGAATTCATTCTCACTTCTGGGCCCCAAAGAGCAGTGCTTCTTTTTCAGATGCCTCCTTAAAACCCACCTCTCAAAGTCCTTCTATGCTGATTCCCTCACAAGCAAATGCTTCTGTGCCCCTGACCTGTTGATCCACACATCTCATTTGCCTGAATTTGATTGCAAGTCCCTCAGGCAAAGGACCTGGTCATTCTGTGTTCTGAAAAGCAGTGTGCTTATCTGTGTTGCTGTGTAAATATGTTGCATCTGTAGACCCTAAATCAATTCAGATGGCTGGAATGTGAGGTAGTGACAGACTGATTGAGGGGATTATGGGGGGGCCAGACCCTCAGGTACCAGCTGGGGGGGGCGGACACAGCTGGCTCATCACGACACACTGGGAGGCACAGGAGGTTCTGAGAAATGGCTGGGTGGAGCCCAGAGGCAGATGGGGGTGGGGAGCTGTGTGTGACCAGGAGGACCTCTCCCCCCAACCCTGGCCAGAGGGTGAGGCCACACTGCCTGGTAGGGGAAGCCAGCTCCAGATCTGATTGGGCTGTGGTGCTGAAGAAGGAGAACTGGGCACCACATAGCAGGTTAGTGCAAGGGGTGGCATGGCAGAGCTCAGCCAGAGCTGAGTTCCATCACCTCCATGAGCACCAGAAAGTCCGCAGGGCAAAGAAGGATGAAAGCAGTGAGCCTCTCCCCCGACTGCAGGTATAGATCCCCACTCCCCAGGGCAGCTGGAGGCAGTGCCATCTGGTAGGAGCCGGGGACCCCTGCACAGGGGAGTATGTGAGGCACGGGATGGGAGCACAAATGCATGTATTGGCCCCCAGGCATTGGAGACCCACAGTATGCCACTGATATGAGATGTGTGGTAGATAGGCTCACTGGTCAGCAGTGGAGGAATTGATTGTTCTGATGCACACATTGATAGCATTTGAAAAAGTGTTATGATCACCTCAGATTTTACCAGATTTTCTTCTCTTGCAGGAAAACATCTTGAATTTGTTGGACCAGGAGGAAGTAGAATAAGCTTGAGTGGATTCACTCTCCAGGGCTTTTAAAGGCCAGAGGCAGGCAGACCTGCTAGCTTTACAAAAATCCAATGCCAGAGGGATTTGAAAAGGGAGAATACAAGAGGAGAGTGCTGGGACTGGAAGGTTCCCCAAGGAAAGGAAGTGGGATCGTTCTTCTTCAAATCTTTGATTTATGTGGAAGTGTTAATCAATGTGTATGAGAACAATGCTAGCTACTTTTCTCAGGTTTAAATTGTCCCTTAAAATGTCAATCTTTCAGAGATGACTAAGAAGCAAGAGGGATCAAGCATCTTTCTAACCAATTACCCTTGAAGACATGATGTGTAATGAACTCTGGCTCTCCCCATAACTACATTTAGCCTCAATTCTCCAAAGTGCCATGTCGCTGCTTAATTTGACACACCTTAAAGGGGCCTGTCAGAGGGTTTGGCCATTTTCTCACTATCAGAGTCCCCTTGTGCCATCGCAGATTGGGCATCCCACATGGTTAGTCACATTTGATAACTTAGGCCATATACATAGCTCACCTGCCTTGAAAAATAGCCACTCCTATTCCCTCTTTCCGTCTGTCTTCCATTTTGCCCCTCTCTCCACAGGTGTCTTAGAGAGATGAGAGTAAATTATGTATGTCACCTGATGGCTAATGCAGCACCTAGGTGGATCAGAAATGTCCAGGAAGAGCCCCGATAGTTTCAAATCAAGAATCACTTATCCTGTTACAGGGCGAGCTTCCCAGCTGGTGTGAATAGATTTTGTTTGCTCACTTACACCAGTGTGAGATCAGGTCCTCAATGTTAGACTATAACAGGAAGTTGTCCTGCCCGTTTTGACTGACAAAGGGTGGCCTCTGGTACCCTCATTTTGTCTGTGGGACGTTGGTGCTGCAAAGCGAGTGAGTTGCTGCCCTATTCTGAACACAATTCGGGCAATGAGCTTATTGGGCTAAATTCCACATTCAAGTTAGCAGGCAGTCACTGAAATTATGCTATAGCTGTCCTGGGCCTATTGTGTGTTTCAGCTAAACAAAGACCATTCTTCAATAAGATCAATTTTGACGGGTGTAAGCCGTATTTATTTTCACTAGCTTGAAGTACAGCCCACTGTTCAGCAGGCTCCAGCCACTGTTGTCTTTAACATGCTGCAAGTGGATTAAGAATCCCAGAGCCCCATCCCATCTCTCTTCCAGTTCGGTGCTGCCAGTGAAGTAATTGCTCACCAAGACAGACAGCGAGATGGAGGGTGGCGTGAATGTGACAATGCACATTAGCCATCCAGAAATAATTAGCTTCTTTTTGTTTTACTCAGTGTTAGCGGGTGAAATGAGAGGGATTTCTTTTGCCAGCCACTGCAGGGGTCAAGGCAGCCCATCAGCCAAGTGAACTGTTTCTTATTTAAATGTTTTCATTTGTCATGCCTGTCACCATTTCTCTTCAAGTGCAACCTCATTCTTCAACAGTAGACCTGTTAGAACCCTTAGCCTGAGATGATGGTGCTGGCTTCCTGTAGATGTGTGCAAAATTGAGCCCCAGTTGTGTTACTGAAAACTTCATTGGTGTTCTAAACACTGATTATTCATGATGAATAAAAGACATGGATAAATGTATGTGCTTTTTGGGGTGGGGCAATTGAAGCATGCGGGACAACTTTCTTTGCTAAGCCAAGCTGTGAGCATTAAAGCACCCGCGTGTGTGTGTGTGTGTGTGTGTGTGAGAGAGAGAGAGGTCGCTATTACAGCAAATGTAATTGAGAGGTGACGGGCCCTCTAGCTTTGTGCATGATCCCTAGCACAATAAGGGCCTTACCTGACTGGTCACTGTAACAAACCGGCCACCATTTTCTTGCTGGGCCACTGTGTCTTCAGGGTCAGCCTGTCCTATCCTGCTTCCAGTCATGTGACTGGAAGCTTCCTGGCATTCTGGTTGCTAGAAATGCGCTGTATTCACGGTCCTAACTCCTGTAGGAACTGTACACTTCTGCTGATCAGATACACCTCAGATCATTGCTCTGCTTAACACCCAACACTTAGATATTTATTCAGGGGTTAAAGTAAGGGGGAACGCACCGGAACTCAGTTCCGGGACCCACAAATTTGAGGGGCCAGAGTTCCAGGGCCCCTAAAAATAGAAAAATCCAGCAGAACGCATGTTCCGCCCATCCCTGGCTACTGGCAGGTCCTACACTGTTGTTAATCACAATATTTATTGTGTTCTGCAGTGTTCGCTAGTTTGTGACAATAATTGTTATAGACATAAATGCCATATAAAATTATAAATATTTTTATGGAGCGATAACCCATGCACGTGGTACTGAGAAGTGGGTGCAAATGCCTACCTGGGCTGGGGCCCGCCCATGCGTGAAGGGGGCCCAGCCAATAGGGGAAGGGGGCCCAGAGATTTGGAGGGTTCTGGGGCCCATGAAACTATACTTTAACCACTGTATTTATTTAACAAAAAAAACTGAGATGCAAGAGAGAGCAAGTAGAAATATTTTGACATGAATGGCTACATATGAAATAAAATTGTAACGGGCATTCCAGCGCCTAGACAGTTAAGATATTTTCATCTCTAACCAAATATTGCTCACCAGCACTTCATCCAGGCTAATTGTGATCCCTTTATCATCAGACAAACCATGCTGGCAGCTTGTCCCCTAGCTGTCTCCTTGCATTCTGCAGATATACCCAATAAATTCTTTGATCTTGCTCCTGCCTGCTGCATGTCCCCTCCTGTAGATTGTGGGATCGCTTGTTGATTGCTCAGTCTTGGTTAATGGGTGGCTCCGTGTGCAATTATGCTTATGTTGGGAGGTACACAAAACAATGACCTGACATAGTGGTACACGCCTATTACTCCCTGCCTGAACACAACCTGTCTGAGGTCCTGGTGACCTTCCTTCATCTTCAAGTCCATAATTTCCACTTCACATGCATAATTTCTTAAATAGCCCTACCTAGATTTCCCCGTGGTTATGATGGCCAGTGAGCCTGCTGACACTCAGGAGAGAACTTACATACCATTCCTTGGTGAGTTATTATGCATATACTTGGCCCAGCGGATGCTTGAGAAACTCCCTGCCACACTGTACCCTCTACCAGTTGGCACAAAGTAGTTACTGTCAGCAATCCCTGTGACCCAGGAACAGGCTTAAAGTCCGTAAAGATAATCTACCAAGAAAAGCTCAGCTAGGGGGAGGACTCCTCCAGGGAACAGAGAAGAACTTACCAACTTCTCACATCCTGGGGCAGCCTTTCAAGGGCAAAAGACAACTTTATGAAAAAGCCTTATTAAGCTACATTTGTCTTCCCCCTCTTCCCTTCCCCCTAGTGTTTCATTAATGGTATACATCCATACATTTGTATCCCAGTGTAAGATCCTGCTATCATTACTGAAATATGCATCCTACACTTCCATTGGCCTTACTGTATCAGCTACATGTATGTAGACAACTGCCCTCTTCTGGGTGATACGTGGGAGCAGCTTACCATTGGGAGGTTGTCCAATGGAGGAGCAAAGTAGTAATTGTTATAATCTGTGATGCTTCCTTTGCTGAAGGATTAGGGGTTTGGGTATTTGGAGCAGAAAGTCCCATGTCTGGTTTCTATTTATGGCCATAAAGACCATGGCTAAAGTTTTCAAAAGCACTTAAGTGACTTAGGTGCCTAAATCCCAATGACTTTGGTGCCTAAATCCCAATGACTTTCAGTGAGATTTAGGCTGTCGAAGCCCAGGTCTTTCAAAGGTAATTAGGTACCTAACTCCCATTGACTTAAACAGGAATAAGGCACGTCTATAGCTTTGAGGTTCTGGGCCTATGTTACTTTTAAAAAGGGGATTCCACATGGCTACAGTGGGCAACACAGAGGAGGATTATGAAATACATCTGTAGATGTAAAAGTATCATCCAGCCCCAATCTCCTCTTGTCTCCAGCAACATGGTAGAAAACTCAGCACCTGTTCCCCATTCCCACTACTCGTTAGGCAGAGTAAGGTCACCACAGACTTGTCACACATGCTTTATTTAAGCGAAAAAGAGCCCCCATGGATCTGGAAAATGTGCTTTCACTAAGTGAAACCCTCTTAGAAAAACAATTTTGGAAACTGGGAATTTGTCTGTGTACAGCCCAAGCCCTCATGTGAAATGATGCATAAAAAGATTAGTAAGGAACAGGACAGAGTTCAGTACGTAGGGCAGACCTGTGGTTTTAATTAAGGCAAATGAAAGTCAAGACAGACAATATCCCATTATTGTGTGGGGCCTGTGGTGTTTATCACGTTGGATGCAGTTTCTGCATTCAGTTAAAGGCAGCAAATGAGGCCCTGCTGCCAAAAGAAAAGCCATACTGAGAGCCAGTTTGATGGACCAAAATTCAGTGTGAAACAGGAAGAATTTATCATCTCCTCAAAAACTTTGGAATACACAATGGAAAGAAACTTCAGAAATCCATGGGAAGGCTTTGAAGGAGTGTGACTCATGGTCACTTTGAAGATTCAGTTTTCTTCTTCCTTTCTGTTCATTAAATGGATTTTAAGAGTCCCACACCCTATTTTGCTTTAGTTGGGGATCCAAGTTGGCAGGCTCTCCTTTGTCACTGCCTCAAAGGCCACATCAACAGCTTTTCAATGTAGCTTAGAAGTTAGACCATTGAAGAATAACACTAAGTACTTCCTGGCTCTTGATGGTGCCCCATGTCCCGAGTAGCATGAAGAGTGATTGGGCAGTCAAAGGTTGGGACCACATTGTGCTAAGTGCTGTATTTTCTCTTCTAACCTCTGTATTACTATTATGAATCCTGCTGCTCTAACTTGCACTCAAATTTCTAACATACATCAGTGAAATCAACCCTACCGAATGGACAGTAGAGTTACTGTGTGGCGTATAAATCAACATGTTTATTATTGCCAATTTGCAACACAGTTTGCAGCTGATACATGATGATACCATAAAGTGCTCAACAGAAGAGGAAACATAGCTTAGGGTTGGGTCTCTGTTGTAGGCATTGTCTTGTGAAGTATGGAAGTCTCAAAGGGTATGTCTTCACTGCAAAAACAAGCAAACAAAAACGTAGCAGCAAATCTCAGAATCCAGAGTCTACAGATTTGGGATTGCAGGTCATGCTCTGGCACTAAAAATAGCAATACAGTCATTCTCGCTCAGATTCACCCCCATTCTAAGTTGTTGAGCCCAGGCAGGTATATCAACACCTCTGATTTTAGCTCTGTAGGGCAAGCCCCATGAGTTGCATTTCATAGACCCAGGTCCTGAGACTGTTTGCTGCAGGTGTGGGTTGTTTTTTTTCTGGTGTAGACATATAGATTTTAGATACTGCAATGCTGTGTTTTTGCTGTAATTATTTCCTGGAATATGGGGATAACTGTTTGACAGTTTCTTAGCAGACATATGGAAATACAGCAATAGATAAAAATAATATAAACCCAATAACTATATCCTTTGAAAATCTGCATTGGAAATTAACACAAACATTTACAATGAAACACTAGGTGTCAGACTTAGACACGGGGTATCTGGAGCTTTTGTTGAAGTTGTATAAAATGACAGAAGTTACAGATGGGGGCAAAACCCCATCAGATCATTAAATCCATCGTAGTATCAGCAGCACATGGAGCGTTGGGGCCAGAGTACACTTTTACTAGTAATATGACATTTGGCTCCTTTTAAGGAGTTTGGACTTGTGAATAACTCAGCACCTTTTCTGGATTTGGTTTTCATTATGCTCCTCCTGTTTTGCATATAACTTTTCCCTATCCCCATGGTAACATTTTCACTCCTCTCTGGAAGAAACCTTTAAAACACAAAAGAATGATTTCAGAGCTGAAATGGTCCCATGCAACTATTTCACAAGGAAGATAAACATGCCAAGAAACCCCCAAAACAAAAACAGCCTCATTTTTTTGTTACTTAAAAGTGACTGTCAGCAGCCCAGCAGTCAGGAAACAGACTTTTCCAGTACCCAGTTAAAGCAACAGCAGCTAATCGTGTGAAACAGCAAGACAGATGCCAAGTAATGAAAAACAAATGTTGAAGGCCTTACTGGATTTGCAATAAACTATGTATCTTGACCCTCCGGTTCTACAGGTAGCTTTCTGCCCATCACTTTTTACAACCATAGCCAGAGGTGGATTTTACTGCTGAGTTAAAGTTAATTAAGGGAAATTACTACAAAGGGCACCAGGATTCCCCCCCCCCCCCCCCCCAATCTCTTCAGTCTGCTTTTAGGAGTGATCTAAGATGCAGGATGATTCAAACATCAGAAAGGGGGAAAAAAACAAATCCAAAGAACAAGGAGCAAAAAGGTATGAGAGCAGGAGGAAAAAGAAACCCTTTCTTTAATCCCCCTTCACTCTGGGCATACACAGAGAGGAAGAGTTAGTTTATATTCTACTCCAACTGAAAATCAAGAACTTATCGCTCCGTGCTGTTTACTGAACATGTTTCCTTGCCTAGCCGCAGGCTCAGTGGGGGAATTTATTCTATGGGGGAAGGAAAGAGGTACTGTAGGCAGGAACATCTGCAGATGGGAAGAAAGTAGGCAGGCCTCCTCATCTCAGGGTTTATGAGGCCACCCCCACAGCTGTCTGTAGGAGAAAGTAAAAGGTTAAAATAGAAAGACAAGTAGATCTGCCTAGGTGCTGGTCCAAGGCCTAACAAAGTAATCCAAAACAGTGGGCCTGAACTGAATGTACTGTGGGCCTGAATGGAAGGTATTGACAAGAGACAGGTTGAAAAAGTCCGACTTCACTGAAATTGGCAAGAAATAAGCTGAAATTGCAGTAAAGTATAAAAAATCAGAATGTATCTTGAGAAAGATGATTTTGTGTCAGTCTAACACCAAAAAGATAAGAAGAGATATTTTGCATAGCTTGGCCCATGCAAAAGTAAGGTTCGGTTAAACCATGACACCTTGATGGATGGAGATGCCCAGTAATGCATGGACCAATCCATGTGTGGATCAATCAGTGCATGGCCCAATGGATGTAAAGTCAGATGAGGATATAAAAGTAAGAACCCTGGAGCTCAGACCCCATGCAGCCAAAAGGGGTGATGGGGAGTCCTGCCGTCAACTGAGCTGTTCCGATGCATTGAGAGCACAAATGCTGCCAGCAGACCTGTCGATATAGGTCTCTTGCCATTGTGCTATGTTGGAATAAAGCCTAGCCTGGCTCCTTCATTTCTACAAAGATCCGTGGTCGTGTTGGTTTCTTCAGTCGTGAGTATTGTCTCTTGCACACAGGGTATGCCTAGGCTCCAAATTACTGAGCTAACTGAGTTCTCTCTAGAGATCTGAGCGAACGGTAACCCAAACCAAAGGAGCACTTCATCTTAGGATCACCAGGCTAACTCTGCTTAAGATCCAAGCCAGGCTCTAGATCACTGGGCTAACGGAGTCCCCACTTAGAGATCTGAGGAAACACGCCTTCAGAGATTCATGCATGCATTCACACACACAGCCAAGCTGATATCGCCGGTGGACACAAAACAACAGTGATAAGAACATATCTTGCCCAAACCACACTGTTTTAGTCACTAAGCCCTTAAAAAGTGAGAGTGGCAAAAAGAAATTCCTAGCAAGATGCACAGATACATTGCCTTCCAGAGTCCCAGCACTGTTCCAGTTAAGGGATGGAAGCTCAGAGCTGTGTTATACTCCTGGTTTTTATTTATTTACTGAAGTTTAGCTGGAATCAATTCTTTTGTTCAAATAACAGAGAAAGCTCAGGGTGTAAAGAGGTGGGTGAGCTGAGACACATCTCTCAGGCTTCTCATTGTGCCACGGATGCCTGGCCTTTAGTCCCCCAGATGTATGTCCCAAATCCTCCTCTCTGCTGTGGAGCACTTACTACCATTCCCCTCCATCTCTGCTCCCTGCACCTAGACCAGCCCAGACCCGTTCCAACTGATAAACCCTTCCCCCCCTCCATCCACCTATCTTCTGTCTTGACTTCCTCATACACATAATGTCCGAAACCTGCTCCTCCTAGCAGATACCTGAGCCCTTCTCATCCTCCCTCCCCCATCCCACACACATTCCCTTTCACCAAATACTCAGTTATAGCTTTGTCTAAAGCAGCAAAACTCTGTTTCCACCACCTCGGCAGTTAGACATCAGCTGTCTCCTCCCCTCCAAACCATTTAGATCTTCTACTCTCTACAAATCTCATTTAAACTCCTTAGGCTCTTTGCCCTGACCTCTGACTTCGCCGAGTGTTCTTCTGGCTGGAATCAGCCTCCAGGTGTCATCACCCAAAAAGGAACATTTAATGGCAGGTGGCCCACAAGCCAGACTAAGCTTATTTCCCTTCCCTTTTAAAACAAAAACAAACAAACCCCCCCAAAAAAAAACAAAGAAAAACAAACAAAACCCAAGAAAACCCCACACCCTAGAGAGACTAGTGCTCCTATGAGAATTCTCTCAATTCTCTCTTCTTCCGTAAGAAAGATCATCCCCTACAACTCTATATAAGAACAAGTCCAGCACAGCAATCCTATAACCACCACTACTACCCTCTGCTCACACACAAGAGAAGGAATTGTTACAGGACAAAGGAACCAATTTCTCCAGCTTCTGAAGCATGCTTGTGAACTGTGGAGTGGGGGTGGGTGGGAAGGGAAATTAGGAAAAGTACAATGTATGTTAAACAAAGCATCTGATGCCTCATGAGACATTTTAATAATCTCATTTACAAAGAGCCCCTCCCTTGTAGCCACAGTAGGTGTCACTTCCTGAACTTTCCTGCCTTTACTCTTTAATCCTAGGCATGTTTCCATAAAATCTGGATAGTTATCTCCAGATGTCACCTGTTGCTCACTCCCCACCTGACGTCAAATAACCCTGGTTGTAACATCACGCACATTTCCAGAGCAGCCAGTTGTGATTTCACAAGACAAGACAATTATGTCTGCAGCTGAGGAATGAGCCACAAAAACATATTAAACTAGGAAGCAAAGACCTGGGATCTTATTACTTGGGAGCATGTAATGAAGACCAATGGAAGTAAAAGACAGGAAATAGGCAATTTATAAGCACAGCTTTTGGGAGGTTGTTCACTACTTTCTACAATCCATCAAGGCGGTTGAGGTACAAGGCTTACTATAAGAAAGTACCAGAGGGGTAGCTATGTTGGTCTAGTTCAGCAAAACAAACAAGGAGTCCTGCGGCACTTTTAAAGACTAACAAATGTATTTATTGCATGAGCTTTCGTGGGAGAAAATCCCACTTCTTCAGACATCTAATGAAGTGGGATTTTCTCCCATGAAAGCTTATGAGGTAAATACATTTGTTAGTCTTTAAAAATGCTACAGGGATCCTTGTTTGTTTTCACAGGAAAGATTGTTTTCCCTATCCCTCTAATTATCTACTTCTCTCTTTTCTTCTTCATACCCAGGTTTCTTCTCCAGTGTGTCCAAAACTCAGCCACTATTAGTATTTCAATTATTTGTAACACAGTAGTGCCCAGAGAGTCTGATGGAGATCATAACCTCATTGTGCTATGCACTTTCCATATCCATCATGAGAGAGGCAGTCCCTATCTGAATGAGCTCACAATCTAAACAGACAAGGCAGAGACAGACTGGGGGTGGGGCGGTGACATTCTGTGTCTGAAAACACCACTCTAGAATCCCATATTTGCTGCTGTCCTATAGCTATGTTCTGAACGAATTATGCCTTCTGAGTTATCATTTTAAAAGCCTTGATCTGCTAAACATTAATATCCTGTTGGATTGTATGTGTCATCATTGTATGTGAAGTTATAAAATGTTTGTTGTATAATTTACTACAACATATTGTGGGAAAAGAAACTCATAAATTTTAAGGTCAGAAGGGACCAATATGATCATCTAGTAGTCTGGCCTCCTGCACAATGCAGGCCACAGAAACTCCCACCCACTCCTGCAATAGACACCTAACCTATGATCGACTCGTAGAAGTCCACAAATCACGGTTTGAAGACTTCAAGATACAGAGAAGCCACCAGCAAATGACCCATACCCCTTGTTACAGGGAAAGCGAGAAACTCCCAGGACTCCTGCCAGTCTGCCCTGAGGGAAAATCCCCTTCGGATCCTGATTATGGCAATCAACTAATCCCCAAGCATATGGGAAAGACTCACAAGCCAGACACCCAAAAAAAGAATTCTCTGCGTCAAATCAGAACTCACCCCATCTAACATCACAGGACATTGGCATATTTACCACTAATAGTCAAAGATCAGATAATTGCCAGACTAGGCTCTCCTCTTATACCATCCCCTTCATAAATTTATCCAGCCTAATTTTGAACCAGTTAGGCTTTTTGCCCCCACTGCTCCCATCAGAAGTCTATTCCAGAATGTCACCCCTTTGGTGGTTAGAAACCTACATCTAATTATCCTACATCTACATCTTTCAAGTCTAAACTTCCTGATGGCCAATTTATATCCATTTGTTTTCGTGACCACATTGGCACTCAAATAATTCCTCTCCCTCCCTATTTATCCCTCTGATGTATTTATACAGAGCAATTGCATCTCCTGTCAACCTTCTATTGGTTAGGCTAAACAAGCCTAGCTCTTTGAGTCTCCTTTTATAAGACAGGTTTTCCATTCCATGGATCCTCCTACTAACCCTTCTCAGCACCTGTTTCAGTTTGAATTCATCTTTCTTAAACATGGGGGACCAGAATTGCACACAGTATTCCAGATGAAGTCTTACCAGTGCCTTGTATAATGGTACTAACCCCTCCCTGTTTCTCGTGGAAATACCTTGCCTGATGCTTTCTAGGACTGCATTAGATTTTTTCACAGACACATCATATTGGTGGCTCATAGTCCCCCTGAGATCAACTAATACTCCCAAGGGTCCTTCTCCTCCTCTGTCACTTCCAGTTGATATGGTCCACGCTTATAGCAAAAATTCCTGTTATTCCCTAAATACATGCATTGCACTTACCGCTATTAGAGTTCATCCTGTTTCTATTACTCCAGTATACAAGGTCCTCCGGATCTTCTTGTATGATATCCTGATCCTCCTCTTTGTTGCCAATACCTCCCAACTTACGTCATCTAGAAACTTTACTAGTACAGTCTCACTTTCTGTGTCAAGGTCAATAATAAAAGGGTTAAGTAAGATTGGTTCCAAGACCAGTCCCCGAGGAACTCCACTGGTAACTTCCCCTTAGCCTGACAGTTCATCTTTCAGTATTACCTGTTGTAGTCTCCCCTTTAACCAGTTCCTTATCTACCTTTCTATTTTCATATCAATCCCCATCTTTTCCAAATTAACTAATTGCTTATGTGGAACTGTATCAAAGGCCTTACTGAAATCTAGGTAAATAAGATCCACTACATTCCCATAGGCAGTCTTAGCAGGTGGGCAGTGCAGGCAGCTGCCCACACCGCCACTTTAAATATTGCCACTTTAAGGGTCCTGGCTGTGCGCACATTCCACATGTGCTCCAGCAGCTGGGCCGTAGGTAGCCAAGAGGCGGGGGAGGCTTCAGAGGTGTGTGGGGGAAGCAGTGGGGAGATTGCAGGGGGAAAAGAGGGGGAGAGGTGGGGAGTCCGCAGGGAGAAAGTGAGGCTGGCGGGGAGGCCACAGGGATAGGGGAGAGGTGGTGAGGCCGGGGGAGCAGTGGGGGGGCACAGGGGGAAGGGGGAGTGGTGGGGAGACCACAGGGAGGAAGGGGGCTGGGATGGAGTGATGGGGGCAGGGGCTGGGACATAGTGGGGAATCCACAGGGGAAAGGGCTGCTGAGGCCGGGGGGGGGGGGGGGGGGGGAAAAAAAAAAAAGGGGGGGCCCCCATTGGGGGTGGGGGGGGGGACCCACCCCTGGATTTTTCCCCCGGCCCCCGAATCCCCAAAACCCCACCCTTTGGCTTTCCTTTTTTCAAAAAAAAAATAAAAATCTATTATCTTCTCAAAAAAGGAGATAAGTTGGTCTGGCACAATCTACTTTTTGTAAAGTCATCTTGTATTTTGTCCCAGTTTCCATTAACCTCAATGTCCTTAAATAGTTTCTCTTTCAAAAATTTTCCCAAGACCTTGCATACTGCTGAGGTCAAACTAACAGGCCTGTAGTTACCTGGATCACTTTTTTTCTCTTTCTTAAAAATAGGAACTATCTTAGCAATTCACCAATCATACAGTACAACCCTTGAGGTTACAGATTCATTAAAAAGCCTTGCTAATAGGCTTTCTATTTCATGTGCTACTTCCTTTAATATTCTTGGATGGAGATTATCTGGTCCCCCTGATTCAGTCCCATTAAACTATTCAAGTTTGGCTTCTATCTCAGATGTGGTAATTTTTATCTCTACATCCTCATTCAATCAGCCACCATGACACTATCCCCCAGCTTGTTATTAACCTCGTTAAAAATGGATGCAAAGAATTTGTTTAGAGTGGACCATGCCTAGATTATCTTTAACCTCCACCCCATCCTTGGTGCTTAGAGATCCCACTTCTTCCTTGGTGTTATTCCTATTCATATGGCTGTAAAACCTTTTACTATTGGATTTAATTCCCTTTGCAAGATCCAACTCTACTTGGTTTTTGGCCTTTCTCACTTTATCCCTATATGTTGTGACATCCAAGAGGTAGCTTTCCTTGCTGATCCCTCCTATCTTCCCCTCCTTGTAGGCTTTCTGCTTTCTCCTCATCACCTGTCTGAGATGCTTGCTCATCCAGCTTGGTCTACAATTCTTGCCTATGAATTTTTTCCCCTTCTTTGGGAGGCAGGCTTCAGATGGTTCCTGTAATTTTGACTTGAAGTAATTCCAAGTCTCCTCCATCTTTAGATCCATGAGTTCTTCAGTCCACTTCCCTAACTAATTCCCTTTATTTTTTAAAGTTAGCCCTTTTGAAATCAAAGACCACTAGTCACAGATCTATTTTTGTTATATCCTTCCATTTAGTTTGAATTGAATTAGTTCGTGGTCACTCAAACCAAGGCTGTCCCCTACAACCAGTTCTTCTATGAGGTCCTCACTACTCACCAGTAGCAAATCTGAGATGGATTCCCCTCTTGCTGGTTCAGTAAGTATTTAGTGAAGGAATCCATCATCTATCCCATCCAGGAAAATCTGGGCCCTATCATTACTACTAGCACTTGTCCTCCAGTCTGTAAGTGGAAAGTTAACGTTTCCCATAATCACACAATGCCCAGTATTTTCTTCTTTAAGAGCATTATAGAGGTCTCTATCCATGTCCAAATCAGACCCTGGTGGTCTGTAGCACACCCCAACCACTATCCCTGGGGAAACTTTAGTAGCTTTCTTCCTCAATGTTATTTTTGACCAGACAGATTCCGTCTTACCCGATTCATCACTTCTAATTTCTTCACAGTGTAACTCATTATTGATATACAATTCTACTCCACCACCTTTGCCTTTGTTTCTGTCTTTCCTTAACAGCACGTACCCTTCAATACCTGTATACCAGCTGTGACTACTATTCTACCATGCTTCTGTTATCCCTATAATATCTGGTTTCAATTCCTCTACCAGTAGCTCTAGTTCCTCCATTTTGTAACCCAAACTTCTTGCATTGGTATACAAATATATTAATTTTTGCTGATTGGCTTCACACACACCCCTTACATAATTTGGTGCAGTCATTCTACTCCCACAAACAGCCTTTAAGAGATAAAAATGGCGTGGCCAGACAACATTAATGGCTCACTAACATCCATCAAGGAGAGAATCCATTATCTCAGAGATGGGAATTTCACAGAGGGAAGCATGTAGGCAGTGAACACTCCTTGACCAATGAGGGTGGCAAATCCAAGTCATGAACCAGATTGTTCCAGCAAGCTGGAACAAGCTATAAAAGAAGAGGAATGACCTTAGTTAGCACTTGGCTTCACTCCCCCACAGATCAATACCTGAAGGAAGGCTGGAAGACAAAAGAATATGGAAGGGAGGAAGCCCCAATCTGTTTCAGGAATTGCTTGTATCAGCTAGCAAGGGTTAGACATTGTTAATTTCTGTTCAGTATGCTAGAATTTATTCTATGAATTTATTTTTATTTCTTTGGTAACTACCTCTAATCCTTTAAGCCAACTACTTATCACTTAAAATTTATTTTTCTATTGTCAACAAACCTTTTTTATAATTTTCCCTAAAATACTGTGTTTTGAATTGAAGTGTTTGAAAAATCTAAGATCAGTAACAAAAAGCTGGTACATACCCTCTTCTCATTGGTGGGAGGATTAATTAATGAGGCTCTACTCTTTTAATTGTAAGATAGTATACTCCTGTAAGGCTAGACTCAGAAAGCTGGGAGGGAATTGGCTGGTGCCTGCATCCATGCTTGGTCCGAGAAAGCATTTCTGGTATCTCAATTGGGTGTGTGGCTCCACCTCTTGCCATGTTGGATGATCACAGGGTCCAGGAAGGGCTGTCTGTCACCATCAGAGCATCATGGAAGCCAATTCAAGCTAAATAGTTAAGGGGCACAGCAGTTCCACAGCTTCCAAGCTGCGTGCTGGGAGAGCATTCCATGACAGAATGAGAACAGAGATCCAGAGAAGTGATAAATTTAGAAGTCCAACTCTGTCTGTATTTTATTACTACAGTCATTGGGTTACACAAGAAACTTGGCTGATTTCTTTTTCTTGTGAAAAAGAAATGAACATAAGGGGATGCAGGCAGAGTTATAGACTCAGTCAAGCCCAGGAATGAAGTAACCTGCTTCAGCAGGTCCTGATGAGCCCTGAAATCATCCCAAGGAAGCAGGGTGCTGGGACCAGGATGAGAAGGTGGCTTAACTGCATTGATTTTGCTAGCACTTGCCCTCCTTCACCCTGGCAGGCGTATACACACCTCTCAACTGTAGTTTCCACTTCATGCATCTGATGAAGTGGGTTGGAGCCCGCGAAAGCTTATGCCCGAATGAATTTGTTAGTCTTTAAGATGCCACAGGACTCTCGTTGTTTTGGCTGTATACAGACTAACATGGCTATTCCCCTGGCACTTGTCACCGTGCTCTGAAGTGTTCCTAGTCTCTGTTCGCCAGAATATGGGACTGGACACCAGGGGATGGATCACTCCATGATTGCCTGTTCTGTTCATTCCTTCTGAAACACCTGGCAGGTTACTGGGCTAGATAGACCATTGTTCTGACCCAGTATGGCTGTTCTCATGTTCTTATATAAAAATGAATTAGAACATAATGTTTAGTAAAGAAACTCTTCAAGATAACGACCTCTCATAGACTCAATGGCTATGTCTACACTTGCTAAAATTAGTTCGAATTAGTTAGTTCGAATTAGCTTAATTCGAACTGGAAAAAGTTAGTTCGAAATAAGCAAGTGCCATTCATGGTACTTGCTTAGTTCGAATTAGCGATCCCCATTCATTTCAATAGCCGGTTAGTTCGAACTAAGAAATTAGTTTTGAATTAACATGGCCACATTGGCTAATTCGAATTAGTTAGTTCAAATTAAAGCCTTACTTCTGAAGCCCTATTCGAACTTATTAGTTCGAATTAAGGAAGCCCTGAATTCGAACTAACTAAAGCCTAGTGTAGCCATGGCTTTAGTTAGTTCGAATTAAGCCTCCTTAATTTGAACCAACTTGCCAGTGTAAACATAGCCATAGATTTTAAGGTCAGAAGGGACCAATATGATCATCTAGTTTGATCTCCTGCACAATGCAGACCATAAAACCTCACCAACCAACTCTTGTAATAAACCTCTAACCTATGATGACTGAGTTATTAAAGTCCTCAAATCATGATGTAAAAACTTTAAGGTACAGAGAATCCACCAGCAAGTGAGCCGTGCCCCATGCTACACAGGAAGGTGAAAACAATAACGACCTTCTCAAATAAAACATTAAAAAAATCTTGGCCTAGTAGGAAACATATATTTATATAAGTTTCCCAGTCACAAATCTAGCATTCTGGAACATAGTCACTAAAACAGTTCAACAAACAAATGTTCCATTAATGTGCCTCTCCCTTCTCCCTCCACCACACCCCTCTCACCGTTTTTGTCCTTGGGAACTTTACTGCTAATGAAGGCTCAAAGTCTCTTCCACAGAAACACTGTGACTGTCCCACAGCAGGTCTAAGCATTCAGCGATTTCAGCCCTACTGGTCACTTAACAAAACAAAACAAAAGATGGAGCCTAATCTATCTTTTAACAAGGGAAGGGCAGGTCAAATAGTGCTTATGACTCTTAGAGCCCACATCACCAAACAAAACACCTGTCCCCACCCCTTCCTCTCTCAGGCTATGTACACACGATCAGATTAAAGCGCAACATGGCAATCGTGCTATAAAAAACATGTGACCTTTACTGCGGGATAGCACGTACACACGTCGCTCCTTGTAACGCAACAGAATTCTTTGCAATATTGCGGTGTAGCGCAATGAATTCTGGGCACCTATCCCACAGTTCAATTTTCCCTCAATCTGCGCTTGGAATCATGGGATGAAGGAAAGGAACGCAAAGCGCCATGGGTAAAATCTCAGTTTCCAGTGGTGCACCCTGTTCCCCTTGCATCTTCCTCATTACCAATAGCAACTCGCGCCTATTTTCAACAATGCAGTGACGCACTACTTGCGAGGAATCACAACAGCGACAGCATGGATCCTGCTTTGATCTCCACTGTCGCCTTCAGCATTCTAAATACATCTTGGCTGGTTGCTCAGTACACAATGAGCTCCGAGTCAGACGAGGACGCTGAGAAGCAGGGGTGATCAATGCCATGCAGAGCAACAGCACCGCATTGCTCAGCTCCTTCACCGATCATCTGCACATGGTGCAACGCCGTTTCCAGTCGCGAGAGACGAGCACCGAGTGGTGGGATTGCATTGTTATGCAGCTGTGGGATGACGAGCAGTGGGTACAGAACTTTCGAATGTGGAAAGCAACCTTTCTGGAACTGTGTTCAGAGTTGGCCCCTGCCCTGCGACGTAAAGACACCAACATGAGGTCAGCCCTAACCGTGGAGAAGCGTGTTGCGATTGCTGTCTGGAAGATGGCGACTCCTGACTGCTACCGATCGGTTGCAAACCAGTTTGGAGTCGGGAGGTCCACCGTCGGATTAGCCCTCTCACAAGTCTACCGAGCCATCAATCACATTCTGCTACGGAGGATGGTGACGTTGGGCAATGTTCGTGAGATTGTGGACGGCTTTGCTGCCATGGGATTCCCTAACTGCAGGGGAGCCATAGACAGCACACACATCCCTATTTTGGCTCCAGACCAACTCGCGACCGAGTATATCAACAGGAAGGGCTACTTCTCCATGGTGCTGCAAGCACTCGTGGCTCACAAGGGGCGTTTTACGGACATCAATGCTGGGTGGTCGGGAAAGGTGCATGATGCCCGCATTTTCAGGAACACTGGTCTGTACCGGAAGCTGCAAGGGGGTACCTTCTTCCCAGATCAAAAAATTACAGTGGGGGATGTGGAGATGCCCATAGTCATCCTCGGAGACCCAGCATACCCACTGATGCCATGGCTCATGAAGCCGTACACCGGGAACCTAGATCACAGCAAGGAGCGGTTCAATTACAGATTGAGCCGCTGCAGAATGACTGTGGAGTGTGCCTTCGGCCGTTTAAAAGGGCGCTGGCGATGTTTGTATGGGAGGCTGGACTTGGCGGAGGACAACATCCCTGCTGTGATTGCATCGTGCTGTGTCCTTCATAACATTTGTGAAAGTAGGGGAGAAGTTTTCCCCAGGGTGGGCTATGGAGGCACAGCGCCTCGAGGAAGCATACGAACAGCCAGCCACTAGGAGTATTAGGGGGGGCCCAAGGAGAAGCTGCTCGCATAAGGGAGGCACTCAGGGACCATTTCAATGATGCCCTCCCCTAGTTAACTTCCAGGACGCATCAGATGCACCTTATGAGATTTTCAATGTGTACAAATAAAGGCACTCTTCAAATTATTTGTCACTGTTTTTATTAAAACCTAAAGGGGGGGGTTACAGGTGGGTGTAGCTGCGGGTCTCTAAAAAGTAGCTCTGGGGGGGACTGGATGTTGCAGTGTATCAGGGGGACGGGTGGCCTTCAAAGAAATTCTTTGAAGGACTACGGGGTGTGGGAGGCAGACACGGCTGAACTGTATGGAGTGGAGCCCGGACATTAATCGCCTGGGTCTGCAAAGCAATCATACTCTTGAACAGTTCTGTTTGCTCCTTCATGACGCTTATCAGCTCATCCCTGTGTTTCTGCCTCCTCTGTTGGGATTCCTCTCTCCAGGTAGATTCTCCCTCGTGGATTCCTGTGCTGTTTTCAGCAGGTCCTGAAACATATCCTCCCTGTTTCTTTGAGCACGCCGCTGAATGTCAGCTGGGGTAGACACCGGCCTTGTGAAGGTCGAATCTAAAATAAATAAATAAATAAATAAATAAATAAATAAAGCTGTTTTTAACACAGAGCCTAGAAAACGAATGTAACCTTCCAGTAGCACATTCCACTGGAAGGTGCAGGGCAGTCAACATCCTATGCTTCGCTGAAGCGGACAAGGTACGTCCTAACAGAAAGCTTACTGGGGGCTAACATTCTGCACAGGGCACACAGATGGAACCCAATATCTCTCTCCTCAGAGTGCCCCTGCCAGCTAGAATACATATCCTACATGCCACTGGTTGCAAGCCAGGACCGTATGCTACTGCACTGTGTGCTGCCATGGTTCCCAGGGCTGTGCTTTGCAGCTGGCGAGGTAGAGTATCCGTCTTTGGGAGCATAGACACAAACGCTCTCCCATCTAACCTGAGTAGTAGGCTCTGGAGGTACATCGAGGAAATCTTTACTGATCTAAATACAGATGATTTTTTGACAATCACTGCTTGTGTTGATGCACTTCTAATGAATGCAGAGTAAAGAGCGTGCACAGCGGGGACTGAGACAGCCAGCACCCCCACCCTGGACAATGATATTTTAGCAGGAGCCATAGCTGCACGAAAGAGAAACTTACCGGAACCCCCCTCTGCCGCCTCAGAGGACACGCTGCAATTCATGTCTTGGGTGGACGTCTCAGCGGGGGTGCAGAAGAGCTCCTGGCTACACGCTGTTGCGCTTTCCTCCAGGTCATCCTCCATCTCCTCCTCCTCATCGATCACGTCCTCATCCTGCTCGGGTCTGGCATTCACTGGATGAGCGGGGGGCCGATGTGTCCACGGGACTCTTTGCAGTGGTTATGGGGTTCCCACTGAGGATGGCTTTTATCTCTTTATAGTACCTGCATGTAGTAGGCGCTGATCCAGAACAGCGGTTTGCCTCCTTCACTCGGTGATAGGTTATTCTTAGCTCCTTCACCTTTATCTGCACTGCACGTCTCTATCATAACCTCTCTCTGACATGGCCCAAGAAATTATGCCAAATGTATCATAATTTCGCCTGCTGCCGTGTAGCTGCGCCTGCACAGCGGACTCTCCCCAGATGCTGATCAGGTCCAGCACCTCTGCCGTGCTCCAAAGGGGTGCGCGTCTTCCACGGCGGGCCGCCATTGCTACTGATGATCGGAGCTGCACTCCACTCCACGAGGAAGAGAACAGGAAGTGAAACAGACGAGAAATTCGAAAATCCCGGGAATCTGATCAGGGCGGGGACTGTTTCGTCATGGCCACAGAGCGGGTGGGGGGAAGACCAGAGAGGACGACTTTGGAATGCTGGGACACTTCTGGAGGTCAATCATTGCGCGGTAAGCGTACACACAAGTGGAAAGGCGCAACAGCTGTTCCGCGTTAACTGCTACCACCCTTGTCGAGGTGGTTTTTGTATTGCGCTACAACAAGGCAGTTAATGCGCAATAGCCCTATTGCACGTGGGTACACCGTTGTTGGTATCGCACGGTAATGATTGTTAATGTGCGATAAAGTGATCCTGTGTACAAGGCCTCAGCTAAGAATCGATCTGGCATCTGAACCCCCTGCTTAGCAAACTGAAACCCTCTGCTTAGCAGTTCTGTTCACGGTGAACCCCCTCAATCAGTTCAACCTAAGAATAGTTTTGCTGATCTTTTACTAATGCAATAAGGATAACATTTCATTCCCCGCACATTCTATACTAAAGTGATTTGTAACCCAACACCAGCCAAAATTGATCATTTGAGTTACATAGCTCTGCCTGCTGGATATGTAGGCAGGGTAGGTGTGTCCTGTGCTCATGTAAACACAGCCTGATCCTCCTCACCTCTCAGCTCACCACTAGTTGTCAGGGGATTGCTCATTCACACCTTGTTAAGAAATCATAATTTAAACTGTTAGGATGACCAGCATCACCTAATTGAAGGCACGGACATTGTTATAAAAAAACATAGCAGTGTGAGGAAGCTAAGTTTTGTTCATCTTTTCAAACCTATTGTGCTTTTTCATATACAAGTATTTTATTGCATATGCCATTAAAGTGTGGAGTAATGTTTCAATTGCACTTCTATTTTCCAACCAATGACTAACTTTGTAACATGGCATGTAAATAGACGACAACTGGGGAGCCAGGGGAGAGGAATTGCTGGAAAAACTCTGGGGTGTGTGTGTGTGTGTGTGTAAATCCCTTTGCTCCAGGAAAGTTTCCTGGAGACCTCCATGGAGTATTCCTGGATTATCCAGGTGCACAATCTTTTCCTGGAGGCGCACTCTGCATAGCTGGAGTAGCCACAGGGAAGAAATAATTACTTACCTGTAACTGGTGTTTTTCGAGATGTGTTGGTCATGTACATTCCAAGTCAGCTGTGCGTGCGCCACATGCACAGATCACCGGAATGTTTTCCCCTAGACTACCTGCAGGGTCGGCTACAGCCACCAGGGTCACTCCTGTGACCCTCTATATATAGCCCAGCTGACTCCCTTCCCTCCCCAGTTCCTTCTTGCCGGAATTCTGGCTCAGGTGTTGGGATGTACATGAGCAACACATGTCGAAGAACTCCAGTTACAGGTAAATAACCGTTTTTCTTCTTTGAGTGATTGCTCATGTCATTCCAACTCAGGTGAATCCTAAGCCTTACCTTGGAAGTGGGATGGAATTCTGCACACTCGCTGACTGGAGAACCGCTCTGCCCACCGCTGCATCATCTCTCACCTGCTGAGTGGGTGGCAAAGGTATGCACCGATGACCACGTTGCTGCCTTGCAAATATCTACTATAGACACATGCGCCAGAAACACTGCGGAGGATACTTGAGCCTGGGTAGAGTGCGCAGTCACTCACGGGGCAGGAATCTTAGCCAGCATGTAACACTGCTTCATGCACGCTGAGATCCATGACAACAGGCGCTGAGCGGACACGGGTTCTCCTTTCATTCTGTCCACTACCGCCGTGAACAGCTGAGATGATTTGGGGAAGGTCTAGTCGAATCCAGATAGAAGACTAATGCCCTTCGTACATCTAAGGTGCGGAGTCTGCGATCCTCATCTGTGGCATGGGGTTTTGGATAAAACACCGGGAGGAATATGTCCTGGGATGTGTGGAAGTGGGAGATCACCGTTGGAAGGAAAGCAGGGTGAGGACGGAGCTGCACATTGTCCTTGAAAAATTGAGTGTAAGGGGTGCTGATGTGAACGCCTTCAGCTCCAACACCCTTCTGGCTGATGTTACTGCTACCAGGAAGGTGACCTTCTAGGATAGGTACAGCAATGAGCAAGACACCAGCGGCTTGAACAGAGGGCTAGTTAATCTGGACACGACTAAGTTCAGATCCCATTGGGCCACTGGAGGCTGAATGGAGGGAAAAAGCCTGTCAAGGCCCTTCAGGAAGCGCTTCACTATATGGTCCGAGAACAAAGAACCCCTCGATGAGCCTGCATGGAAAGCTGAGATGGCAGCAAGATGGACCTTAAGGGAGGCACCTCACAGGCCTTGATGCTTAAGGCTGAGCAAGTAGTCCAGGATTAGCGGGATCGGCACTGAAGCCGCCGAAATTCCTTTCTCTGATGCCCACGTGCTGAACCTCTTCCATTTTGCCAAGTACGTGGCTCTGGTTGATGGCTTACAGCTATTGAGCAGGACCTCCTGCACCTGGGAGGAGTACCAGAGCTCGTTATTGTTCAGCCATGGAGGAACCATGCCTTGAGGTGTAGGGACTTGAGACTGGGGTGCCTCAACTCTCCCTGGTTCTGTGTGAGCAGGTCTGGGAGCAGTGGCAGCCGGATTGGGTCCTTGATTGAGAGGTCTAGCAATGTCGTGAACCAATGCTGTCTTGGCCATTCCAGGGCAATCAAAATGACTCTTGCTTTGCCCTGCTTTACTTTTAGGAGCACCTTGTGGACCAGAGGTACCGGTGGGAAGTCGTAGCACAGCTGGTGTGACCAGGGGATCATGAATTTGTCTGCCCGGGACCCTGTACTGCGGTTCTGAAAGGAACAGAAGATGGGGCACTTCCGATTGATGTTTGATGTGACCAGGTCTATGCGGGGAGTTCCCCACACTCAGAAGACCTTCTGCACTACATCTGTCTGGATGGACCATTCATGGGTCAAGAAATACCTGCTGAGAGCGTTTGCCAGGAGATTCTGGAAGCTGGGTAAGTATGATGCTTCCAGGTGAATTGAGTGGCGGATGCAGAACTCTCATAGACTGCAGGCTTCCTGACACAGGGGAGAGGAGCAAGCTCCACCCTGTTTGTTGATATAGTGCATGGCCGTGGTATTGTCCATCTACACCAGAATCAACTTGCCTGCTAATTTGTTCTGAAATGCCATGCAAGCCAAGCCCCGAGCTCCTTTATGTTTATATGCAGCCGTGTTTCCGTCATGGACCACCTGCCCATGTTTGGAGATTTTCCAGGTGCGCACCCCAGCCCGTGTCTGAGGCATCTGTGACCAGATGTCTCGAGGGTTGAGAGGCCTGGAAGAGCCTCCCTACATACACATTGGCGTGGGTGCACCACCACTGGAGGGACTCTAAGACCTGGTGCAGTATGCAGACTAGTGCGCCCAGAGAGTCGTAGTACGGTTGGTAAACCAACGCTAACCAACCCTCCTGATGGCGTAGTCTTAGATGTATGAAGTCTAAGACGTAGGTGCAGGAGGCCATGTGACCTAGTAGCTTTAGCCATGTGTGAAGTGAGGTAAGGGGGTGACTGGTTAACACCCCAATCAGGTTGAACATGGCGGACAACCAGGTCTGAGGGAGAGAGGCTCAGGCTTCTCTTGAGTCCAAGACGGCTCCTATGAACTTGATGCGCTGAGTAGGTATCAGCATGGATTTTTTCTTGTTCACCATTAGGCCCAGCCTGTTGAATGTGGACTGAATTACTCGGATGTGTGACCGGACCTCCTGTTGGAAGCAACCTTTTACCAGCCAGTTATCCAAGTATGGGAATACTTGTATTCTCTGTCTCTTGAGAAAGGCTGTGACAACTGTAAGGCATTTTGTGAAGACCCGAGGAGCTGCTGACAGTCCGAAGGGTAGTATTGCAAATTGCAAGTGCTTTTGGCTGACCATAAAATGTAGGAAGCAACTGTGACGTGGCTGGATAGCAATGTGAAAATAGGCATCCCTCAGATCGAGGGTGGCGTACCAATCCCCGGGATCCAGTGATGGGATGATGGTGGCCAGGGAGATCATGTGGAACTTTGATCTGCATAGGAACTTGTTCAGCCTTCGCAAATCCAGGATGGTCCACAGGCCTCCCTTTGCTTTGGAAATCAAAAAAATAACGGGAGTAGAAACCCTTTCCCCGATGATCTAATGGTACCTCCTGTCCTGCTCCCAGGGTGATGAAGGCCTGCACCTTGTTTTCCAGTAGATGTTCATGAGATGGGTCCCTGAGGTGGGACTGGGAAGGGTGGGGCAGGTAGAAAGGGGTTATAGATGAGAATTGTAGTGAGTAGCCCCATTTCACCATGCACAATACCCATTGGTCTGATGTAATGTTGGACCATGCCTGCTAAAATTGGGTTAGCCTGTCCCCAAAAGGAGTGGGGTGTAGATCTGAATTGATAACCAGTAAGTCGCCCTCGGGTGTGACCTCAAAAGTTCTTTTTGAGGCCCTGCTGATTACAAGAATGGCTCCTGCCCTGGCCCGAAAACCTCTGACTTGGGTGTTGGCTGTTGCAGCCCCCACACCGTGATGAGTCTGACCTGGTATGGTATTGCCTGGCAGGAGGCTGAAGGCAGAATGGACACCTCTGAGGAGCTCGGTTATGCAGCCCCAGGGACTTCAACATTGCCCGAGCGTCTTTCAGGGTCTGCAATTTATTGTCTGTTTGTACAGAGAAGAGCTCCAGCCCCTCAAAAGGGAGGTCCTGGATGGTTGTCTGAACCTCCTAGGGGAGGCCTGATGCCTGTAGCCATGAGCTTCTCCTCTTTGTGATCCCGGAAGCCATCACTCTTATGGTTGCATCCGCAGCATCCAAGGCCAATTGGAGCAGAGCCCTGGAGATGACCTTCCCCTCTTTGACCACTGCTGTTAACTCTGTCCTTGAGTCCTGTGGCAACGAGCTAGCAAACTTCTCCATGGAGGACCAGGAGTTGCATGCATAGCAGCTGAGGATAGCCTGCTGGTTGGCTATTCTCAGCTGCATGCCCCCCGTGGAATAAATCTTTCTGCCAAATAAATCCATCTTTTTTGTGCCTTCAGACTTGCGACTAGGGCCCTGGTGACCCTGGTGCTCTTTCTTGTTGGCCACCGCTACCACTAAGGATCCTGGGTAGGGTGTATATAAAAATGTTCATGGTCCTTGGCGTGAACAAAATACTTGCGTTCCATCCTCCTGGCTGTGGGTGGGATGGAGGCCAGTGTCTGCCAAAGGGTCTTGGTGGTATCCCGTATCTTCTTAATGAGAGGGAGGGCCACTTACATTGGCCCTTCTGGCACCAAGATGTCCACCATGGAATCAGTGTCCTCCACCATCTCCACCCGCCATAGTAGCTCCTGCTGGGATTTACTGTCATCCAGTAGGGGGGCTGGGGTTGCAGACTTTTTCAGATGCCCTATCCTTTGAAACCCCTCCTGCCGTTTTCTTCCATCCTGTCCTCTGTCAAGTCTCATTGTACCAGATAGCCTAGAAATTAAATAGCTGAAGGAATAAAAGGAGAGCCTGACTGAGTACTGCATGCTCATATTACTACAACCTTTATCCTTTCTCATCCTATCCCCTCCCCACCATTTGTTATCCTTACTTGTTTTAAGAGCTAAAATTAGACGGTAAGCTCTTTGGGGCAGAAACCAAGTGCCTTGTTGTCTGCTGCCATCAGAATACATGGGGAAAGAAAGTGGACTTGCCTTGAGGGAAATGGGATTGGGAGTGAGGGCAAGAAGAATCTGGCCACTTAAAAGGAAGAGATGGGTCATGGTGCTTATTGGTTTGGGGGTGGGATTGTTGAGTTTGGGCAAAATTGGCGAATGGGAAAGAGGAGACATCCATTTTATGGGCTCCTCCCACCAAGTCAAAATTTAAGAGCCTTCCAACTCCCCAGATAGATTTTCCTATTCTACTGCAGTGTCCACTCCTCCAGATCCCTGAAAATGCTGCATGAAACTCAGCGAATCTGAGCTAGACTCCAGCACGGAGCTTTCCAGGTCAAATATTTGATGTTCTGCCACAAGGTGGAGTCCACAGTGATCCAAACCCTCCCCATAGAACTTGGAAAGGCTACATTAGCTGCCGTGACAGAAACCTTCTGATACATGGGCATGTGAGCAGGGCTCACACACAGAGGCCTGCAGCTGGTTAGCTGAAACAGCTCGTTTTTAAAGACACTGAGCCAGATGAGTATCTTGTTTATGTCCCCAAGTTGGCCACACTGGGAAAAAAGTCACGTATTCAAATGAGCACGTTTGTGTTAGAAATGTCTGAAGCATAATTCAAAACCAGCTTTTGTTTCAAACTCTGAGCCTTTCCTTACATTGCTCCACGGGGCACCCTGTCCCATGCAAACTCCTGCCAGCTAGGTATAGAATTTCCCTGCTGAATCTAAACCAGACGTAACAAGTTGAACTGCAGCGGCGTGAGAGAACAAAGGAGTTCACACACCGAGAAGCATTGGCAAGATCAGTGGATCCCAAAATCTCAGCTCTTACCCTTTCACAGTAGCCCGTGCATCTTCTGCCCACCTCCCTCCAAACAAAACGATTTAATATGGTTTTCTTCCATCCTCCTCTGATATAAAATCAGCTGTAGCATTTCCAGCACTCACACACCTTAGCTATGCATAATGCAAGAATCCTAACTATACCAAGGAAATGCAGCCATTTCAGGCTTGCCATGGGTCTTATAGGAAAGGCAGGAATATTTTTTAAGTTATGAAAAAAGGTGTCCCTTTTTTGAACCAGCCATCACCCATGTGCCTAGTGAACATGATTTCCTCAGCTCTCTTAATACTTTTGGAGGCCATTATAATAGTACAATGAAGCAGCAGTACCACAACTTCAACTGGAGTGTTGGTGTGGGATTATCTTGATTGCTTATTATTTGCCTCTAGAAGGGGCAGAGGGTGGTTTTTAAAAAAAGAAACAAGGAGTTCTATGGCGCTTTTACAGACTAACACATTTATTTAGCTCATGAGCTTTTTGTAGACACAATCCTACTTCAGCAGATTATTGAAATGGAAAACAGAGCATGTAGGCCATAAACATATAGATACAGGGAAGGGTGGGTCACAAGGTTAATTCAAACAGATCTAGAGGGACAGAATGCTAGCCCATCTTTTAAAGTAAAAAAGTTATTTGGATTCAAACTGTGGAATAGGGAAGCAGGAGCTGAGAAGGGTGATTTAAGGGAAATTACCTTCTGTAATGACCCAGACATTCATGCTCTCTATTCAAACCCAGTCTGAAGGTATCTAGTTGCATTTGAATTCCAATTCTGCAGTCTCATGTTCCAATCCGTTTTTAAATTTTATTTGCTGAAGTACTGTAACTTGTATATTTTTAATAGAATGTCCACATAGATTGAATTGTCCCCCTACATCAGTGGTTCCCAACCTTTTCAGTAACATGGCACACTTCAATGAGAAACAATTCAACAGCACACCCACTTTTTTCCAGCTGAATTGATTGCTCATAAATGTCACATTTACTATAGTTACGGTCTTACTAGGGTGATTTGCAACATAGTGCGTACAACAAGCTAAAGAAGGATCAAATGCATTGTTTCAAATCCACCGGAAAAAAAATACACGTCATCTTAATTTTGCCCTTTGGCCACCTGCGTTTAGAATGTTCACCTTTCAGAATCAAAAGACTGGTACCTCACTTTTAATTTGCTGATTAATTTTCACGTTTTATGAGTGATAATTTTGATTGGATAGAATATTGTTTAAGATGAAACAATGTTTATTTTACACATTGATTTTCATTACCTTTGTACAAAATTGCATGGCACAGTTGGACAGTTCTCATGGCACACCAGTGCAGCACACTATTTGAAAACCACTGCCCTACTGTGTAGGCAGAAGTCCTGACTACATAATCGTAACCGCCTTTTCAGTAGGTAGGGCAGTATCCTCGGACTTGGAGGTCTGAGTCAATTCCCTCCTTCACCACACACTTCCTGTGTGGGTTTGGAGAAGTCACTTCGCCTCTCTATGCCTCAGTTCCCCATCTGTACAGTGGGCATAACAGCACTGCCCCACCTTACAGTAGTCTGGTGAGGGTGCGTACATGAAGCATTATGAGGCAATCTGATATTATGGTGATATGGGAGTGGGAAAGATTAAGTAAATACCTGAGAAAGATGGGAGACTGCCACAGAAGTCAACAGCAAAATCTGGGCCCATATCATTAAAGAGTTAAATTACATTCTGACATTTACTGGAAGCAAAGCCGACGTTAGCTGTTACATTTCTTCACCCTTCCCTCACACAATAAAAACAAAATTGAAGTTACTCTTTTTTTCCACTCTCAGTTTTATTATAAAAATCAACATTTTATTTGTTACAACTCAGTTTATAGTAATAACTGAAAAGGGATTTTTGTACAAGATTTATATACAGCTTACAAGTAAAGCACTTTATTTTACAAAAAGTTAGTAAATGAGTGGATAGGGTTGACCAAATGTTGGCCATTATAATATAAATACATCCTTGCAAAGCACCATCGTACCAAAGTTGATGAACAAGACACACCAGCTGGCTTTAGGACAATGACACACAATGATTAAAGCTTACAAAAAAGGATAAAAACAAACAAAAATAAAAGATAAATCTGAAAGCAGCATCAGATCCTTCACTTGCAAATGAGGCTGGTTCAACTTAAGCCTGGTGATATCCTCTTTACAAGACTCTCTTGTTTTCCCTTATTGACTGTTATTAGCTGTTTGGCTTAAGGCTACAGCCGACTTCAGGTGGCCTCCTCAGTTTCCTTCATTTAAAAGATGGGGAAAGGTGAAGGTAGCTCTTCAACAATCATCATGCCAGTGTTCTGTACTAAGACTCCGCCCCTGTGTAACTTTGGAGTTGGATTTCCCAGCTCTAATTAATTTTGCTTTAGCATCACTCAGAATCCATTAAGGTTATCTTCTCTTATTTAAAAATTACTAAAGAAGTCTGCCTAACATTCTACGATTTCCAGTAGCATTTTGACACATTATTGCTTTAAAAAAAGTTTTAGTGTTATATGTCCGCCTTCTATCTGGTAGCTACAATAACAATTATTCCTAATTACTTTTTTTATGCATGCTCCATATTACAAATAAATAGGGGCTTCCATTTAAAGTGAAATACCCCCAAAAGCAAGAAAATCCCAGGGTTATGAAAGTTGCTTTGGACAACAATTTAAAAATTGCTTTTGCATTCAAAAATCAGTAACATATTTACTGATTCTTTCTGGTACAAGTACCAGGTAATCCTCTCCTTTTGCATGGTGTGTGCAGAAAACAGAGATTCTGCCCATAACTACACCATGTGACAAGAAAAGTAACTGATTACTTTTTACAGTGATTTTTTTTCAACTGTACAAACTGACCTGGGAATTTCAGTTATTGGATTTCCCTTTAGAATAGTGTAATGTAAAATTCATTCAGGGCATGTCTATCAAGCAAGTATGATTGGAAATACTCAGAATACTTGCCTTCCAAAAAAATTTGGATAGATTGGGCACGTTCACAAAAATGGGGAAAAAAGGCCATAAATCAGTTTGGGTGTGTAATTCTTGCAATGGATCATTTATCATTGATAAAATGCACTCATAATAAAGGTAGGGGTGATGTATAGTTTGGAGGCCAGATCATCAGCAAAAACCAACCACCAAGAAATGAAGTAATATACATTCCTCTTCACATGCTAGCAACGGAATGTAGTGTCTGCTGGAGTGTTAAGGTACATTTTCATTTATCCATAAGCTATGTCTAAAACAAACTGATTTTTGTGTATCTGTAAAATACACAGAAAATTACTCTAAAAGCTACTATTACCTTTGCAAAGAGACTGAATGAACATTCTGGGTTGTTTTTGTTTTTTGCTTTGGTGGGAGTGGGAGAGAAGAAAATTATTAGTTTTATTCATCAGGTATCTTCCCATTAGTAAAACTCTGTGTATACAAATGGAGAGTGATGTTTGCGATTTAGAATACAGGAAATTTTAAATTTCTACAGCAAATCTGATCTTTTAGTATGAATTGATCCACCAGCAAATTTTGTATTACAAAGTTCCATTTAAGGCCTTACTATATGTATGTAGGTAGGCAGCTTGGCTGAATTTTGGAGTCATCCTAACTAGAATTCTAAGATTTTAAATGATGTCATTAGGAAACAGAATTAATATGTTCCATCAAGTTCTTTGCATGTAAATCTCCTGGTTTATAAAAATTTGAAAAAACCAAAGCATGTTCTTTAAATGTGCAATAAAATATGGCGGGCATACATCTGGAGAGCCACACACAGTTTGTTTCACTATGAAATTCATACACACAGCTACTGATACAAGTGTGGTGTCCAGTATTTACACCAAAGGAAACCCGCACCCAAGTATATTGAACTGTGCTCTGTGGTTTTTAAAAAGCTACATCCAGGGGTTAAAGTAAGGGGGAAGGCACCGGAACGCAGTTCCGGGGCCCACAAATTTGAGGGACCAGAGTTCCGGAGCCCCTAAAAATAGGCAAATTGGGCGGAACACACGTTCCGCCCTGCCCTGGCTGCTGGCAGGTCCTACGTCCCACCATTGTTAATCATGATACTTATTGTGTGATGCAGTGTTTGCTAGATTGTGACAATAATTGCTATAGACAAACGCCATATAAAATTATAAATATTTTTATGGAGTGATAATCAATGCATGTGGTACTGAAAAGTGGTTGCAAATGCCTACCTGGGCTGGGGCCCGCACATGTATGAAAGGGGCCCAGAGATTAGGAGGGTCCCGGGGCCCGTCAAATTATACTTTAACCACTGGTTACATCTCTCCATCTTTCTCCAGTTCAACTAGATGAATTTATTTCCATGTGCAGATACAGACATTCTGATGCATACGTATGGATAAACCACACATGCAACCCTTGAGGAAAATGCCCCACTGTACAGAGTTCTGACTCAGGAAGATATTTAAAAGAGTACTTAATTTTAAGCATGTGTGTCAAGAGGACTACTTACATGCATGCTGAACTTTCAGCACACTGACTTGAAGCCAATGTGCAGTGGACTGTTAATATTAAAACGTCATTTCTCCATCAATTTCAAAGTAGAAAAGTGCATGCTCCACATGTAGGCTAGAGAGAGCATAAACCGTGCCTGGTCTGATGGGAAAGAAAAAGACTGTTCAGTCTCTATGTCAAACCAGTCCTTGGCTTATCCACCAGCAATGTGCAACAAGGATGCTAGCGGTGGTGATGTTTCTGTAATAGGGACATCTATTAAGGACCTTTTCCAGATCATCAACTTCAGATTTCCACTTTACATTTATGTAAAATATCTCTGCTTGCAAGTGTAAGTCTTTAGTAAATCACAACAGGAAAGTGGCCCACCTCCCTAATTGGTCTTCATCACCTGACAGTTCTCCCGCCTTCCTTAAAATAATAGAAGCAGCATCTTATATTTAAGTATATGCTGCACACAGTGAGACATACAGTTCAAACATATTTGATCTAATTCTGTATTGACTTTATTCCCACCCACTACTGATATCAATAGAGTTATATCCGGGTGCGAGTACAAAATTTGGGCATTACTGTCCAAAGGCAGAAAGCTAATTCTTCTCAAACGAATCCCTCCAGTAAGTAGTCAAGTTCAACAAGTCTACTTGATCTGTAGAAAGTCCTTGCAGCCTGGCTTTCCCAGTAAGAGGATACCACAACTTAAGCTGAACCGCCTCAGAATTTTTCAAACAAACAGAAATTGGCACACTGAAGCATTTTGCAAGTAGAGACCATTGACATCGCAGTACAAGCACTTGCACTGAGATAGAACAATGCAATATTCTTCTGAGTTCATTAGTGCAAGTTTCCACATGTGAACCCCACTCGGAATGCTGCACATTTAAAAATGTAAACAATGCAGAAGTCTCAATTCTTATCAGCACCCCAGCCTCTGTTCACCCTCTCCCGCTCTTCATATAAATGGACTGGATTTCCCTTTACAGCTCACAATACCTTCAATAGCCCTCCTACTGGGGACCAGAAGCAACTTTCTTCACCAACAGGAAGAGACAAAGGAATAGCTACCAAAATTCCTAGGAACCTAGAATAAAGCTCAAAGTATCAGCTGGGTTAATGTTTCTGCAAAAGATAGTGCACCTGACTATTCCAACAGTCTGAGGAAAATTCAGAATTCTTTAAAAAAATACTTTGCTTGAAAGCTTCCTGGGGCTCTTCAATTATTAGAAAGGTTTATTTTACCACAGCTAGAATTCCAAACTCCATGTTTTCCCATAGAGTTGAAACCAAGAGAGGCTCTGACAGCCAAGTTGAAATGCAGCACAGGCAAGAATCATTCATCACTTCCTGAAAAGTAAGGGATTTACACCTGGAATGTTTTCAACCTGCATCTCTTAGTAGAAACTAACTGAGAAACCTGTAACGGAGCAGTAATCAGCAGATGTGTAACCCGTCCCAAGATCAGATCCATTGCGAGTTCCATTAGTTCAGACTGCTGAACTCAAACAATGCACTGGGGTCAACAAGAGTTAATAAGCTGCCCTTCAGCTCATGCAAACCGTGTTTTGAAATGAATGCATATTATCCCTTTCCAATTGCCAAGGGAGCTAAAGAAGAAGATACAAAAATACAAGATGCTAATATAAAATGATTTGGTTAAGAATCTCTTAAAATCTGACATTCACAGTGGTTAATACTAAAGTATTAAACGCATGCCACGCAGAAGAGGAGGTATGTGGTAATCATACTGAGAAGACTGGCTTACCTAACATGAACACAGCATGAACAGTTAATATAGTAGGGGAAACATTTCTAATGATCAAAATTCCATTTCTTATGGATTGTGTCCCGTCTCCCCAGTGACAATGTTTAAATGCTTCTTACTAGGAAATTATATATATATATATATATATATATATATATATATATATATATATATATATATATATATAAAAAAATGATTTGTATACTGTGATATTAACTATACACTGAAAGTATTGCAAGGATACAGGATTGATTTACAGTAAAACTAGCAATTCATGGTTAAATTTAAAGTTTATAAATACGTTGTCTATATTATATGTGGTATAAAAATATTTGACATTTTGTGGGCACTGAATCAAAACAATTTTTAAGGGATTAAAATCATTCAGGTATATGCATATTACCTTTGTCAATCGCATGAGAATTGAGCTGATCTGGTATAAAATGGAATCTTACAGTATCAGCAAATTGAAGAAACCCAAAACGTAACATGGCACTGCAACAGAAGGCTAATAAAAAATGTCGAGGATAAATTTTCATTAACCCAATTCTAGGTGTACTTTAAACTAGTGGTTTTCAAACTACGGGTTGGGACCCAGTGCTGAGTAGCAGACCCTCAGGTACTGGGTCGCGGTGCCCCCCAGCTGTTACTGCCACAAGACTGAAATGCATTGCTCAAAGACAGATTGTTGGTCATAAGCATAAATGATTCTTTTTAACTGGGTCCAGAGGAAAAAAAAAATTAAAACCACCACTTTAAACAAAGAAATTTGATTTAACAAAAATGGTTCTGGGGGAAAAGAAAAGAAAAGTACCCAACCAAATTATCGAACTTCCTGCAATGGAGAAAGTTTTTTTTTAAAAAGGGGACAGGGGAGTGATGCAAATGCAGGCAAAAAACAAAGCATTTTAATTTTAAAAAGTGTGACAATATATTCTAATATTTCATTATATTTGTACATACAGCCAAATATAAAAAAATATTAGAAGATATATACTCACTGCTACGATTGCTGTATTCCGGTAAAAAACATAAAGCCCTTTGTGTATGGTTAGTATCTGTCCTGACTAGGTTTTCTTCAAGTTTAACTTTCATTGCTGGCCCTCCAGAGTAAATGCAGAGGTTATTTGGCTACTTCCAAACATCTATGGTATGCTGCTCTGAGATGGACTTCTTTTTAAAACTTTTTGGTATTGAGGAACCCCATGCTTTGCCTCACTGGACAGTGAAGCGTCCTGGTCCTTCCGTTTTCTCATGTGCTCGGTCACTTCACTGGATTAAGGCATTTTCTTTGTTCCATTTGCAAAAATAAAAATTTTGTACAAATTCCTATTTTTTAATACAAAAATTTCTTCTTATGGCACAAGCAGCAGATGCTGTTTAAGAAAATATATAAATATCTTTTTTTTTCTTCTGTACAAATATCTCCAGTATTCCCCACTCCATTCCATAACTTTTAACTGTACACTGTCCTGCCTCATCCCTCTCCAGGCGCTCCCTCCCCCCTCCCTGATATGGACAATTTGTATTTACACTTTTGTACTGGAGGCAGCTAAGGAAGGGGGGGGACCCCCCTCATGAGGAGTCCGTGCAGGGGGATGGTGGTGGTGGGTAGAGGTGATGAGAATAACTCCGTTCTGTGTATGGGGAGGGTGGACAGCTTTCATAGTTCTCCTCTGCCGAGAGGTACTGGCTACGTGGCGTTGGTGGAGGAGGCACGGGCTCAGAATCATAGTTCAAGTCACTGGTGTATCCCTTCGCCGCTGCCGTCGTGACCCGACGGCTGGGAGCATAGTCACTGTCACAAACATCCGTGCTGCAGGGTGTGGTGGGAGGTGCAAAATGCCGGTAGCTGTATGGCCTGTAGCTATGTAAGGAAATTCATAGGAAATATGTCAGCACTCGATTCCAAACCCTGCTCCTTTTGAACAAACCAGGGAAGATGGGGCTATTTGATTGAACAAGTGGAAAACTCCAAGACTCCCCTTTATGTAACTGGTGTAGGAACATCCAAACCATCATACACAGAGTAGTGCAAACCCCAAATATGAATGGAGAGGTGAATTAGAGGATACCCACAACATTGTGGGGAGACCTTGAAACAGATTATGGGCCAACAGCAGCATCTACAGAATGTTGCACTGCAGACACCGTACATGAGGCGGAGAGAGTAGGACGGTGCATGTCACTTAAGTTAAACATCTGGATAAGTGTTTGCAGGATTAGACTAGGCAAGGACTGCCTTTTACTCTGTCTGGCCAGCACCCTGTACAATGAGGCTTTGAACCCGACTGAGGCTACGGAGCCAATAATTACCTGTAGGATCTATGAGTAGAAGGACTATTTGAAGAATAACCAAACTCCATGGTGTAATGTGACCGTTCTGTAGCTGGTGATGGCGGAGGGTTCAAAATCTTTGAAAATAAAAAGGCATCTTTTTAAACAGCCACAATATAATTAAAGAGAAAAAAACTAAATACATCCATAATGATACTTCTACCCAATATTCAAGGAAACACTGGTTTGTAGTTTACACCTTTCCTTTTGTTAAGGCTAATTTCATCAGTACCCACTGGCATACGGACCCGGGGGCAAGGGAGGATCAAGCCCCCAGGCGCCAGGCTGCGGGGGGGGCGCTCGGCCAACCTCACACCAGGGCTGTATTAGAGGGTTCCTGGCCCAGGCTGCCCAGTTTCGGGGTGCTGGTACTGTCCCCACCCTCCCACTGCACAAGTCAGAGGCAGCAGGGCAGCTGCGCCATGGCCCTGGGTGCTGGGTGGGAGGGGGCTGGGCCAGAGGCTGCGCAACCTCCCTTCGCTGCGGGGCAGCATTCCTGGCTGTCCTGCCTCAGGAGCGGCAAGCGGACTGCTTCGCTTCCGGTCCCCGTTCCAGCGCCGAACATGTCCTAATATTTCAATTTATGGTCTGCACAACCCACTTAAGTACATTTAAGTCAAATCTGGCTCGCCATCGCAAATGAGTCTGACATCCAGGTCTAGACTGTAAACTCTTTGGGGCATGAACTGTCTTAGTTCTGTGTCTGTACAGCTGCTGACACAATGGTCCTTGACTGCAACTCCCAGGCACTATGCTAATGTAAACAACAACACAACATATAATAGCGTGAAAGCCACCGATGCAATTGGTACTCCTGCAAAGGTTCTGGACAGTTGACTCCTTGTTAGTGATCCCTCCATGGCAAGCTGGAGGTGCTAATCAGCAGGGTCAAACGGGAGAAATCTCTGCTTATGCTGTACCTGTTCTATGACTCGGGAATTTTACAGTCACTAGGACAATCAGGGCTAGTCTTTGCTGACAGCGGCAAATTCGCTGTAATCTGATCAATCTTCCCAATCGACTGATTGGGTCTATGAAGACTTGATCAGCCGATAAGGAAGTCGATCGCTGAAGACCAGTCCGGTAAGCGGATTAACGCTGAGTCAAAGGCGGGGCATTTCCCTTTGACTCAGCATACTGAAGATACCACAGTAAATAGGCAGTAGGCAGTTGAAGGGAGATGCACAACATATTTTAAGTACTTTGTGCATCTCCCTTTGACTGCCACCAAAATCCCACCGCGATGACCTGCGCTCAGTCTAACACCTTTCATAAGCATTAAATCCTCTTCCTAACTTTTTTGGTTAACAAGACATTAATCTGCAGCTTTGGAAGAGGTCATGCTGTACCTACACATTTCCTTCAAACTCACCCCCCTACAAACAGATTTGTTAGACTAGAAATCTAAAACAAAACTCCTCACTTGCTAAAAAGCTAACCCCAGACTTGCACTGCTACTTGACTGAAAGATGAACATGAAAGAGTGACTTACTGGAGGGAAGTAAGTGCCCTTGGTACTTGAAGAACTACTGGAGGATGCCCCAGTGACATGGGCTCTGTCGTAGGGAGGACCGCTACTTCCACCCATAATGCTGAGGGAGCTGATCACAGATTTACCACGAGACATTCCTAAAGAAGAAGATGGACACTATGTATAACAATCTTCAAATATTTAAAACAAAAATGAAAGAAGGGATGGGGCTAAGGCTAAAACAGCTTTACAGGATACAGGCAATATAAACATGACAAATAAATAAATAAAGCTGCCTGCATTAAACAATCCTTGTCTCATTGATGGAAAAGTGAAATGAAGTTACTCACTGGATAAACACGATGGCTTAACATACTAACCATTGACCCTAGGCACCTGGCATGGGGCTGCACGAGAGCTTGTGCAAGAGAAACAGATTCTTTTCACTTGAATGACTGGAAAGGCTTAAGAGAGAGGGCACTTCAGTGCTATTTCTATGCTCAAGAATGAAACATTAAACTGATTCTGCCTGTCTCATGCATGTGAGAGGAAAGATTTTCTCTCTTTTTCACACTGAGTTTTTGCAACTAAGTGGAAGGAGACTGGTAGGGACGCCTGGCAGAAGGGGAAGAGGCATGTGACTGCATTCCAGACTACAGTGAAAATTTGGTTCAAAGTCCCTTTTATAAAAAGCATCTTACCATGGGAAGGCAAAAAGGGACGATGAATTGTTATAAACCCATAAGAGGTTCCCAAAGAGCATGTATGGACACCTCTGTGTTCTAACTGCATCAGAATAAAGCAGCAAAAATATGGATTTTATTAAAAAGACTTGGCACTGACTAATGAAAGCTCACTATTTGTAATGAAATGGATACAGGAGTCATGTAGACTATGAGCACTTTTGTGATCTACCCGTAGTTTCTTATCTCATCGGCTAGATAAGGTGACAGCTTAGGGGGGCTGTTTGCATAACATTTTTAAAGAGGATTTACAGATGTGAGGCCACAACTGTTCCTGGTCATTAAAGATTTCCCTAAGAATACAATATAAGGCATTTGTCCTGGAGATGGGGCAGTCAGAACAACTGACTGCATTCCAACTAAATTCCTGTTGATTTAATTCTCTCTGTTTCATGAGGCTACACTGCTGTGAAGCATTGCTGGTGCCACTGCACTGGGCCCGGAAGAGGGTGAATTACAGCAGTGAAGGAAGTTGGATAGCATGGTTATAAATCAAACATCTGGAACAGACAAGGAACTATGACGTAATTGGAATAACAGAGACGTGGTGGGATAACTTGCATGACAGGAGCACTGCCATGGATGGGTATAAATTGTTCAGGAAGGACAGGCAGGGAAGAAGGGGGGAGGAGGAGTAGCGCTATATGTAAAAGAGCTGTATGACTGCTCAGAGCTCCACTACGAAAGTGGATACAAGCCGGTTGAAGTTTGTGGGTTAAGTGTAGAGAAGAATGCAACAAGGAGGATGTCGTGGTGGGTGTCTGCTACAGACTGCCAGTCCAGGAGGAGGAGGTGGATGAGGCATTCTATGGACAACGAGCAGAAGTTTCCAGATCGCAGGCTCTGGTTCTCATGGGAGGCTTCAATTATCCTGACATCTACTGGGAGGGCAATACAGCAGTGCACAGGCAATCCAGGAAGTTTTTGGAAGGTGTTGAGGACAACTTCCTGGTACAAATGCTGGAGGAACCAACTAGGGGCCTTGCACCTCTAGACCTGCTGCTCACAAACAGAGAAGAATTGATTGGGGAAGTAGAAGTGAACAGCAACCTGGGCAGCAGTGACCATGAGATGGTAGAGTTCAGGATCCCGATCAACAGAAAAAGGAAAGAAGCAGAACACACACTCTGGACTTCAGAAAAGCAGATTTTGGCTCCCTTAGGGAGCTGATGGGCAGGGTCCCATGGGAGGCTGATCTGAAGGGGAAAGGTGTCCAAGAGAGCTGGCTGTATTTTAAAGAAACCTGGTTAAAGGCACAGGAAGATAACATTCCGATTTGCAGAAAGAACAATTGCCCAGTGTGGCTTAGCAGAGAACTCTGCAGTGAGGTAAAACATAAAAGGGAAGTTTACAAGAAGTGGAAGCTTGGACAGATGACAAGGGAGGCATATAAAGATATTGCTCGGGACTGCAGAGATAAAATCAGAAAGGCAAAAGGGCAATTGGAGTTGCAGCTAGCAAGAGATGTGAAGGATAACAGGAAGGGGTTCTACAAGTATGTCAGTAACAAGAAGAGGATCAGGGATGGTGTAGGTCCCCTACTGAATGAGGCAGGTATCCTTGTGGTGGATGATGCAGAAAAGGCTGAAGTCCTCAATGCTTTTTTTACTTCAGTCTTCACAGGGAAGGCCAGCTCCCAGGCTATTACACTGGGTAATGCAGAATGGAGAGAAGAAGAGCAGCCCTCGGTGATGGAAGGTCAGGATGTGAGAGAGCAATGGTTTCAAATTACAGCTGGGGAGGTCAAGGTTGGATATTAGGAAAAACTTTCTCACTGGGAGGGTGGTGAAGCATTGGAAGGGGTTACCTAGGGAGGTGGTGGAATCTCCGTCTTTGGAGATATTTAAAGTCCGGTTAGACAAAACCCTGGCTGGGATGATTTAGTGGGAGTGGTCCTGCTTTTAGCAGGAGGTTGGACTAGATTACCTTATGAGGTCTCTTCCAGCCCTATGAGTCTATGAAAATGCAGAGAGTCAATCCTGTCTTCCGAGGGATGGGTGCCCAGAATCACATACCTGGCACAAACATCTACTTTGCTGGTGAGCATGCACAGGAGTTTATACTGTAACAATACAATGTCAGTAAGGGGTAGGATAAGGAACCCAACATCGTTTTACAATGCTTAGGTATCTTGTTACTTACCTGGGAGAGACCCTGACAGAGAGCTTGGGTGAGGCACGTAACCAAGCGGTACAGAGGCAGGTCCATGCACCACATAGTCATTAGTCATTGTTTCTCCATCGCCCTTCATACGTGGGCAGAGCACTCTCTGGCAGATAAAGTACATTGCCCCAACCACAAACACCGTGAGAATCACTCCAATGATCGAGCCTATAGTATTGTTGGCTTGTGGGGCTGGCTCCTCTGTTGTATCTAAATGGGGAGAGGAAAATCAGATTCTATAACTTACTTGTTAGGTCCAATAATATCAGACGCAATAAGATTAGCATTCACGCCCCTCTCTCCAAAAGAAAAATTGGAAGCCTATTCTTCTGAGCTTCCAAGCCACTTATAACAGCCTTTAAATTAAACATGCAGCATGACAAAACAGCCATGAGGGACTAAGATGACATTTTGACCTGTAATTAAACACAGCTAATTTTCACATTTGACCTAAGTAGCAATATAAACCAAAGGGAAAGCGAGTGCTCTAATTAATACCATCAACCACTCCCTCGTCTGCTGTCCAGGGGTTTATTAATTCAGGGCCCATCATTCAAAGTGATGATAACAATTCAAGTGCAATTCAGATTGACGATAACAGCTGTCTCTGATTACGTCCTGCAAGCATTATCTCTGCGAGGTGGTGCCACCCTGAACTGTTATTACAAGCCCGTCAGCAATCAGCCATGGATGCCATTCCTGAAGACACTGAACTGTAAGTAATGATATTTCTTGGAAAAATGAACAACAGCCCAATTATGTCTAGAGAACCTGGGAAGACAAGCAGATATAGATGCATTTACCTGTTCTATTCAGTGTCTTGTATCACACCAGTCTCCATGGGATTTGAGAGCCTACTCTTTGTCCCACATATTCTTATTCCCTCAGGTCTCCACCAACCCTTTGCCAACCTTTGGCTCCTATATCTACTGAATCTACAGAGATGAGGTAATAAGACCCTGTACATGTTGGAAGCTGAACAGATCTAGCTACAACCTTATCCCAGTGAATACACTGACCTAACATCCCTCCTTCCCAGTTACAAACAATAGAGATGATGTGAAATGGACTCTGGTCAGGGTAACATGCTGTATGTGTACGGTTTTGATCATGGCTTCTGAAGTCTGGCCCATAGAGAGGATAAGGCACCTACTTTTCCTGCCAACTAAGGGAGATTTCACTTAGCTCTGTAGCAGACTTAGGAGCAGAAGAACTAGATGTCAATTCTGGGTTCACAGACGTATGTTTTATTCATTAATTATGTCTGTTATGTACTGTACATGAATTTGTTACAATAGGTGAGGAGATTCCCTATTTAAAAGTGTCTGATAATGTACAATAACATCAGTGAACTTTAAAACCAAAGCCTATTCTGTTTGGCCTGTAGCTTTTTTCTAGGGCTGTGGAGGCTTTCAAGGCAGGCAGGCAAGCACAAGGGATGTTATGTTCCATAACCCATAATCTGCAACTATAAACCAAGCAGGGAATTACATCAGCTTTAGGCACAAAGAAAACTTGTTAGCCTATTTCTATGTGCAGACACAGGCGCTCTCTTATGCTTCTTAAAGTACCTCTTGTGAATTCTGTGGCTGAGAGAATCATGACACAGAGCAGAATGGTTATGACAGCCTCGGGACATTGAAGATATTCTTACAGCGCAAAAGAGTGCTTCCATCCACACACATAAATATATTATAAAGCAAAACGTAGAATAGAAAGGCAGAATTTTTGTTAACTGTTTTGAATCTGAGACACTCAACAGAATAACAGATTTTTTTTCACTCCAAAAAGTGCTGCATACTCTTCACACACTAATGATCTTCATGGATTAATTACTGGGCAATAGGTGAGGCAGGAGCACTCACCCTAAAATTAATGCATGTGACTTTAATAGTCGGTTGTGAGAGCAGATCCTAAGCTCACTAAAAAGATAATGAACCATCTTCACTTGCTGCAACCATGCCTTGGATCTTAGATTTTATACTTACAGCATCCTTGTTCATCCGAGCTGTCACTGCAGTCCAAGCTGTGATCACATTTCTTGTTTTTCCCAATGCACTGGCCACTGGTGCAGCGAAATTGATCCGTTAAACAAAGCACTGGGGAGGGAGGGGCAAAATCCCAAAATGTTCAATGTCAGATAATCGAGAAAACAAGTGACCAGAGCACGAAATCAAATATCATCTCATTTTACAAAGGAAGGCAGTTTCATTATCCTATCCCCATTTTACAGCTGGGGAAACAGATGCAGGGAGGTGAAATGACTTGCCCAAGCTCACACAGCGAACAAGAAGCAGAGCTGGGAATCAAATCCAAATCCCCTGGATCCTAGAGTCTAGTGCTCTATCAATCATGAGACAGAGTTTTTAAAAGATATTTAGGTGCCTAACTCCTGTACATCCACTGTACCTTCACAGTTCTTTTCATCCGAGTTGTCCTGGCAATTTGCCTCTCCATTGCACCTGAGGGTGCTGTCTATGCACTGTCCACTTTCACACTGGAACTGGGAGTCTAAACACACAGGGCAGTTCTTTTCATCACTATGGTCTTCGCATTCAGTGAATCCGTCACAGCGCCAGGCCACTGGGATGCAGTCAATGTCCCCCGTGAAACAGGTGAACTGCTGAGGGGAGCATGTTGGGGGTTCTTTTTTTTTTTTTTTTTAAAGAAAGAAAACAAATATAACCCTAAATGAATACATCAATAATCCATGTCTAAAGCAGCACATCTCAAAGGAGAAGAGTAGGAGAAACCAACTCTTTGTCAAACATACCCCATGCAAGGTATTTTCCCCCTCAAGTGATCTGAGAAGCTCAGAGCTTCATATACCAGAGTGCAGACTCACGTAATTGGACTACATTCTGGCACAAAACAACAGGATGAAGAAACATATTCATGCAAAATTCAAAGGACAATTCTCCACTCCTTATTCCCTTTTCAACAGTACAGTATGCCCTTCCCTTGTACTCCATTAAGTCTTCAAAGATTTTCACTTGAAGTCAACACATGAAGAGTGCTCCTCTTCCTCTTTCCCACAATCCCACTGTGTACACAAAGAGGGCTCGCTTTCTTTTTAATGTTCAATGCTAATTGTATAGAAAACATTAAAAGGATATAATGTGCTGCAGATGGCTGTGCTGTGACTCAGTGTCTAGTTATGTGCCCTCTAAAACTGTGTTCAGTCAAACTTATTTTAAAAAGACAAAAAAAAGTGCTCCATCAAGTCAGCTCCTGCTATCTCAACACAGCTGTTTGCAGTTATTTAACATTTTACTATAGTAACTGTTAATCTTGTGTAGTAAATGTGCATTTTTTTTTTAAACTGAGAGGCCCTATTTTTTGGCCTAGCAGTAAATTCGCGCTCAGAAAATATCTGGATTATGTTAGTTCTTTTTCCACTGTGTGACCACATGCCGCCTTTCTGGCTACAGAATCGTGCAACAAATTCACTCTGAACATCAACAGAAAGAGAATGAAGCTCCCAAGCTCTCCTCTCCCTCCTTGAGCCAGCACAATCTGGCCACAGAGGCAGCATTGTTACGCAGGAAGCATCTTGCATTGCTCTATAATGACGACTTCCCAACTGCAGTTCAGAGTGGTGCTCATGGGAAACAAAGAGGGAGAAGGAGGGATAGAAGGTACACAAACGCTGACGGGCCCAGAATCTGAAAATTCCACAACATTTTGGGGAAACAAGCTGGTATTTTAAAAATTCAGTGCAAGAATCATTGCTCCTCTGCCTCTTAATTTTTGTGTGTGTGAATTAGCAGAGGCAAGAAGTTGATAAATCAACAGCCCTAGAGACTAAAGTCTTCTGTTTAGCCACACACTGAGTACAACACAGGCAAAAGAGGTTCCAGCTCCCCCAAGGTGCTCTGTCTAAAGTCTCATCTATAAGAGCCACCTCCAAGTCCTCTGGTCTACTCAGTCCAAGGCCTCTGCTGAAAATGCCACCAACAGTGCAAATTACTCAGTTCTGGGGCTGTGCCTAAGGAATGGACAAAGAATTCATTTGTTCTTAGAGTTTATACTTATTCTAGCATTACGAGTCCTTAAACTGAACCTCTGAACCTGTCTGAAGTAGTTACAATGACATTTTTTCTCTCAAATGTTAATCACGGCTTTTTGAGTCATATGCTACTCAAAATGATTTTTTTTTTAAAAGCCACTTACACAAACGTCAGAAAAACAATGCTCTGTGCTCCCTCTGCTGACTCTTTAGCCATAGCTAACTTAAAAATACTTTTGACCAGGAGTTCCCCATATTTCACACTAGTGGTCCCGATGAAGCCACACAAAAGCGTTCTGCTTTACTTTAAAGCAGTAGAGAACACAGCGCTGGTTAAACAAAAACAGCCCCATTAGCTGTTTTTGAAGGCACCTATGTGTCAAAGAGAATATGTTAATCCAACAAGGATGAAGGAGGAATCATTCAGCTTTCTCAGATGGTATTACAGACCATAGAACTTAAAAAACCCTGAAATAACTCAGTGTCCTTTTAGTTACTAAGGACAAATGGAAATCTGTATATCTGAAAAGTTGTGTTATTGAAAAGCTTCTCACCTCAGAGTTAATTAACACCACTTACTGGAACAGGTTGTGGAGTTATGTGAAGAGCCCAAATTGACATCCAGATACACAGTGTAGAGATGCCTTGTTCAAGACATCTTGTACAGAAAAGCTCATTCCCTCATGGCATCGGCCTTTCCCCCTCAAGGACCACTCGCAGATGGAAGCCCATAGCTAACGTAAAAGCCATCCTAACCACGTTAGGGGCTCAACAAAGGAGACACTGACAACAGGAAGGACTTACCTCCACAGGATAGTTCATCCTGAAGCAGAACAAGGTGCATTGGGCAAGAACATCGGGTGGTACCATCACCCTTCACGATACAAATGTGTGAACACCCGCCATTGTCTTGAGAACAAGGATGCTGCCCTGCCATTCATAAAGAAGATATTTATGCAATATAACCCACACACATCTGGTTGAGACTTTTTGAATGGAGAAGTAATTAATTGGTGACACTAGGGAAAAGCAATCCAGATTTACTTTCTAAGGCCCTGATCCAATAATAAGCTAGGATGGGGTGGATCCCTGCACTTCAGCCGGGCTCCGCACAGACACTGGAGTTTCACCTGAATGGTGCTTACTGTGGCAATGGACTGCCTGCCTCTCTCCCTTCTCAAATGGAAAGCCTGCAGGACAAGCAGCTCCAGCATGTTTCTTTTTTCCTTCACAGACGACATCTAAAATCATCTGTGATCTGAAGCACTGTAAAAAAAAAAATCAGGCAGTGCAACCTTTTAAAAACATTAAACAAACCTAAAGGTTTGTTTCTTGGGAAAGGGGAATTGATTCTGGAGGACAAAAATAAAGGTACCGAGGGTAATGCATTCTCTATGTGTGCGCGTGTCAGCCATTTTATTTAAAAAGCAAACTTTCCTGATTTACCAAGTCTGAAGTATTTGTACTGCCTCCAAAACGCAAATGAATATGCTCTAGATAAATATGTCTTTTCATTTTAATGTTTAATAAGGATGCCGTGTTTCTTCTTGAAATTCTTGACAGATTTACTGTGATTAATGGCAAACAAAGCTAGTCGTCGTCTGCTTTAATTAATATCCCCAGACAGTTTCCTAAAAAAATACTCCAGTTCAAAGCACACATCATACTTCTGTTAACATGACTGCTTCCTCTATGATGGCTCTTGCTCCACTTGGCTGCAACCATCCCCAGCCAACTATCCCTTTATTTTAAGTTCGGAAAAAGTTTGTGCCTCTGGAAAAAAAATTGTTTAAAAACTATTTGAGTGTATTTACTCCTGGTGAAAGGAGCTGAAGCCCTCTAGAAAGATAAAGCATGTGACATGGTAAGCTTCTCTACTCCACCCCATGAATGTGCCACAACCCTGAGCCCAGAGGAACCTCCTTTAGGACCAAGATGGTATTTCAGTCTCTGTATCTACTCAGCCCTTGGTGTCTACCATAGGACTACTTAGAAGGTTGCCAAATAAATAGGATCCATCTACACTGGAGCTGGAAGGTAAAATTTCTAGCACAAGGAACTGTCACTACTTCCTCCCGATCATCCCAGTGTGCTAAAAACCAAAGGAAACTTGCAGTAGTAAGTGTTGGCAGGGATTAGTTGCCCCAAGTACATGCCTAGGCTTTTGGACAGGATTGAAACTCAGGGCAGCTAACCTCTCCAGATGTTAACAGCACCATGGCTGCCCTTCTCTTTACAGTGCGCCAACTCAATCAGAGCTAGAGTACACACATCTCCTCAAGATGGGAATCACACAGTCCAGCTCTAGTAGAGACAACCTCTGGGACAAAATAGGATAGTGGTTTTTATGATGGTCTCCTGTCGACAGGGTGCCGTACTGAGAAAACTCTTTCCACACAGCCACTTAACAGCATCAGATGACATCTTTTGGCCACTACTGACCTGGGGTGGATTTAAATCAATGACATAGGAAAAAGAATCTCCATATGCCATTAATAATCTCCTACGTTGCACCACTCCATACCGCAACACCCCCCACTGTTCCTTGCTAATGGGACGGGTACTTACTGTATTCCTGAATATTCAGTTCTTTAACTGCATGTATGTCACTGAGCTGTGCAATACGAGCCTGGACTTTTGTACGTCCTTCTCGACCAGTCATGTCAATTTTTTCAATCATCTGCTGTTGCCTGTCAATCCAGTACAGCCAGTTTTCAAATACTGTCAGCCCAACAGGTTGCAAGATATTGGAGTCTTCTAAAACTATTCGATTGGCACCTTTGGAGAGGAGGTTGCAGTTTAACAATTGGAAGAGAGTGAGATATCATCAACAACATATTTTAGGTAGATATAAATATGCATATTACACACACTCAGTCCACTCAGTCCAGTAACTTTAGTAGATTTAAATTCTGCAGCCAGATCCCCGGTGTACACGGCACACCAGCATGTGGAATGGAAATTTTAAGATAGATATTTTCAGAGAACTATCCACAATGACTCAGAGATCTCTTTCTTGAGTGGTAACAGCTAATTTAGACCTCATCATTTTATATGTACAGTGGGGATTCTGTTTTCCAAGGTTCATTACTTTGCATTTATCAACATTGAATTTCATCTGCCATTTTGCTGCCCAGTCACCCGGTTTGGGAAGATCCCCTTGTAACTCTTCAGAGTCTGCTTTGGACTCAACGATCTCAAGTAGTTTGTATCATCTGCAAATTTTGCTACCTCAGTGTTTACCCCTTTTTCTGGATCATTTATGAGTACGTTGAACAGTACAATTTCCAATACAGAACCCTGTGGGATACTATTTACTTCTCCTTTCTGAGAGCTGGCCATTTATTCCTACCCTTTGTTTCCTATCTTTCATTAAAACAAACAAGGAGTCCTGTAGCACTTTTAAAGACTAACAAATTTATTTACCGCATGACCTTTCATGGGAGAAAATCCCACTTCATCAGATGCTTGAAGATGAAGAAGTACAGATGAATGACAGAAAAATAAATGCAGGGAAGTGTAAGTCATAGGATCAGGTCAGACTCTTACAGCCAATCAATGCAGTAGTTTAGATTGAAACAGTGGAGAACAGCATATTAGAGGGAGGTGAGGGAAAAAGGAAAGCAAAATTACCTGTTGTAATCGGCGAGGGGGGGGGGGGGGAGGGATCTATAGTCCCTATTTAACCCCAAGTTGATGATGTCAAATCTGCATATGAATTCCAGTTCTGCAGTTTCTCTTTGAAGCTTTGATTTATTATCAATTTGCCTAAGTACAGCTATTAACAGATAATTAATAAACTGATCAGGAATATTGAAGTGTTCCCCTATTCGTTTTTTAACGTTATTTCTGATGTCAGATTTGTGTCCATTTATTCTTTTGTGCAGAGACTGTCTTGTTTGTCCAATGTATAAGGTAGAGGGGCATTTCTGGCACATGATGACATAAGCCACACTGAGGATGATCTTCTTCCTGGGGTTTTATTTTATATGGATCCTTTGGTCCTGAGGAGGTCCTATACCGGTCCTTTGGACCTCCAGAGTCCAATCTTTGAGCCATAGACTTGTTGACTAGCATTGCAAGTGTTGTTGGAAGACAGGGTTGGGCCACAATTGTTGCATGACAGTTGTCTGTCCTTTCTTTTCTGGCGTTTTCTGCTACCAGGGCAAGGCGATTTTCCTCAAAAGTTGTCATTCCTTCTCTGACGAGTCTATGTCAATTATCCATGCCTTGGCTACTGTTTCCCAGTGTTCATTGGCCCCACTGATTCTTTGGCAGACTTCCTGCTTCTGATGTACTTTTTTTTTGCTCTCAATTTGAGTCTGCGGCTAGTTCCTCTTCAAATTCTTTTTTGGCATTCATAGACACAAACTCGAAGGTCAGAAGGGACCAGTATGATCATCTAGTCTGACCTTCTGCACAGGGTTTCCTAATCATATTTTTACATTTGACTTGCCAGAGTTTATTCCTCAGTAGGATTTAACTTTCAATTTTTAAACACGCATTTTTGCCTCTAACTGTTACTTTGCTGTTTAACCATGGTGGCACTTTTTGGTCCTCTTACTGGTTTTTAATTTATGCTTAATTTAATCTGACTCTCTATCATGGTGTTCTTAAAAGGTTTCCATGCAGCTTGCAAGCATTTCACTTTTGTGACCATACCTTTTAATTTCTCTTTAACTATCTTCCTATTTTTGTGTAGTTCCCTTTTCTGACATTAAGTGCTACTGTGATGGGCTTCTTTGATGTCCTCCTCCTCCACAAGGATATTAAATTTAACTGTATCATGGTCGCTATTACCAAAGTTTCAGCTAAAAGGCAGTTTGGATTTTTGGCTCTCATGAGGTGATTAAGACACTCAGCAAAGAGGAGGGGAAGTATTTCCACCCCCATCCCCATCCTTTGTGGAAAAGATCAACAGCAATTTTTGTGCCTGTATTTAAGTACTTCAGCCTTGTTTTCATTGGGGAGGGCAGGGGAGAGGGGAAGGGACAGTTAACTTGAGTTCATTGATATGATGCAAAAATCTTAGTGAAGACAAGGCATTCTAGATTTCACACTAATTAGCAGGAAAATGTAAACCCTCAATTACCCCCCAGTTTTTAGCTCGACCTTCTAACTGTGGCGAAAACCACAAACTTGCCTTCACTAGGTTTTTACCTTGTGTTAGTTACCACATATTAGGTAATCTGAGTTAGGAAAATACCCTTTTTCCTACCAGACTCCCCCTCAGTTCCCTAAATTAGCAACCCTTGGCAGCAACCAGAAGCACATTAGCTGAATGTTTAATTTAATTATTATTAATTATTAATTATTTTACAGTACTGACTTTTAAATGGTCATTGCTAAATTTCAGAGTTAACCCTTCATTCAGATGATCGGGAGCATCGTTCATACTTGCCTCAGAACTATTGCTGAAGACAGCCTTGCAAACTGAGGAACATAGACGAACTCTGTACCACTTTACATTGGCTTTTTACATTTATTTTCTTCACGGCTCTAAGGCTAGAAACTTGCATTTAAAAAGACCATCTGCTCAGGTTGGCCTGGAGCAGCTGTAGGCCCCAGCACTGCTGTTTGGCCCCCGGCCCAAGGGGACAATCTAGTTATCGTTTCTCAGAGAGTTGGAGTTCCTACAGCAACAGAAAAACACCCTCGCATGCTGTAGTCTGTGCCTACACTGTGGGGTTATGCTGGCATAGCTATGGTGTCATAGCTAGACTGCTACAGTGCCTGTACTGCAGACATGGCCTCTGACACAGAACCTAGGAATTTTCCCTCATGACTTTAAACTATTTCACCCATTGATCTGGAGGCACACCAGTGATGAATTTGGCCCTAGGAAAGATGTTGATGAATTTCATAGAGAGAATATCCAGATGAATGCAGGAATTACAAGGTGAGGGTGAGGTTCTATTGCCTATGTAATGCAGAGGTCAGACTGGATCAGTGGTTTTCAGACTTTGGGTCAGGACCCAGCACTGGGTAGCAGACCCTCAGGCACTGGGTAGCAGCACGCCCTGCTGCCTCCACCAAAAGACTGGAATGCATTGCTCAAAAACGTAATTATTGGGTCGCGGGCATAAATGATTTTTTTCAAATGGGTCCTGAGAAAAAGTTTGAAAATCACTGGACTATTTGACCAAAATGGTCCCTTCTGACTTTAAAATCTGAGAGTAGGAATCATAAGTTGTGTGAAAAGTAGCTGTGAGATGCCAAGAAGAGGATGGAGAGACACACAAAGAGGACTTAGGAGAAAGAGAAGTGTGACTGCTGCTTTCAACCTTTAGATAAATACATTTTTCACTTCTTTGGACAGTGTTCTTTTATGAACCACTGAAGAGGCGGGGAACCTACATGATATTTCTCAACACACTGTAAAACCTTTTAGCTAAAAAAATCTGTGTCTTAAAGTACATCATTTTTTCACCCAATTTATGACTGAGAGTGACTATTTGTGAGAGAGGCTATTTGTGACTAAACCAAGAAATGACATTTATCCTTCTATAAATTGACAAGAAACCCTGAAGTGGGGACCACAATGTTCACAAACTGCTCATTAGTCCTATCAGTAATGTCATAAAGGAAGATCCTAAAGTCTTAGAAATCCATGTTTGCTCAAGTATGACACATGACTAACAGGACTTCTCCTCTTGCCATTACTTTCCTCCATCCAGATATACACTTTCCAAAATTCAAGAAATAAGTCGATCAGGCAAAACACAAATGACTGGTTTTCAGAAACACTGAACAACTGCAGCTCCCGCTGAAGACAATGGGAGTTATAGGTGACTTGACACTCGAAATCAGGCCCAGAGTATTTATAACACAACCTTTAGTTCATTAAACACACACACACACACACACACACACACACACACACACACTTACATGCAGAATTTATACTTTATAAATTTGGCCCATATGGGATTAGCACCCCCACTCCTAATTTAATGTCTTGCAACAAAGCAACCTTCCTCCAACCCTCAATAATACAGATCTAGGAGTGACTCTTTCCTAAATTGGTCAATAATGGTAGCTAAAAGGCCAAATCCTGCTTGCCTTATGTTTGGCTACACAGGTGGAAATTGACTGGAATAGTCATTCCAGACTAACAACCTGTGTGGACATACAGCTCCAGAATAAAAAAGTAAATGTATTCCAGAATAACCTGTGTGTGTCCAAAGAAAACCAATTATTCTGGAATATATTGACTTTTTATTCCAAACTAGTGTCTACATGAGAAACTGTTCTAATCCATTTCCCCTGTGTAGACAAGCCTTTACTCATGTGAGAAGTCCAATTGACTTCAGTGGGATTTCTATTATTAGGAGACCATAGCTGGGCCCCAGGAGTCAGCTGGGAGCATTCTCCTTGCTCCTATCCTCCTCCAATCACATATGAAACATGCTGCCTCTCTCTTTGTAAGAGTAGCCACATCTGCAGACCCAAGCAGCAAGTGAGGTTTTTAAGGACACACATGAAGAAAAATTATACTCAGTTTAAAAAAAAAAAAAAAAAAAGCCTATTAATCAACATTCTTTACCTAGCAATGCGTCTCAGCAGTGAGATTACACTGGTAATTGCTGTTATTTATCTTGCAGTGCAAACATCTAAAGGTGAGAGAGTTTTGGAAAAAAATTTCTCCATGTTCATGGAAGAAGTGAATGGCAAGGTTTTAATAAACAAATTAAATCTGACAGCTGTTTATTTTGAATGAAAGACAGTTTAAAAACAAAAGAGTGGGTTATAATTTACACCAGCCTTCTATTTTGGCGTCCTAAAAATTGACATACCAGATGTAAAAGGAGGAACAAGGAATGAGTAAGTTTTAGATGCCCATTAGTTAAATCACGCAGATGCTCAAACTGTGGGGGTCAAGGTCATCCAAGGATATATCAAGGCCAAGCTTTCAACATTTAAATGCATTAAGTCTGGTCCATGACGAGTCAAGAGATCAGAGTCCTATTTCCAGATCTCCCACTGACTTACTGTGTGTCATTGGGCAAATTGCTTACACTTTCTGTGTTCAGCCCCAGCCCTCTGTAAAACGGCTATAATACTACTTGACCTACCATGCAGCGATGTTGGGAAACTGAGCAAACAGAAGACAAACCGGTGTCTTTGGATGGAATGCACTATACAAATCCAAAGTATTATTATATCTTTAATGAGCATTTATCAATGCAATATTTTACTACCAAATTCATTTATTGTCCCTGACCACACTCTCCTCTTACTCTCACATCTTATATATGCATGCAAATGGAGGAATGAACATGCATCTGAAGTGCAAGGGCACAGACATTGCAGATGTTAGGTAGTTTATGTTGTCAGTTGCACAGGAATGAATGCTGACTTAATGCTATAGCAAAGATTTTTCCAACACCTGGACACTTCCTCGTTTGCTTGACAGATATGCACAACTTTTAAAAAACAATGACTCTGAAAAACACCACTGATTATTTGTGAACTGGCTTTGAGGGGGAAGCCAGGCAAGGTCTTGAAGCTAGAAACTGAAGCAAATAGCACTGATATTTAGCCATTAACAGTGCAAATGAACCTCTAAATGTAAGTTCTACTCTACCTGAAAGGTCACTGCTCTCAATTCTCCGGAGCTCTGAATCAGCCCAGAACAACTTGCTCAGCCGGCTGTCAAGAGCCAAGGCTATTGGTTTACTCAAGCCACTGAAAAAGAGGATCTCCCGTTCAGTTCCATCCAGTGCTGCCCTCTCAATTTTGGGTGACCTTTCTTGCAGATTGGTGAAATACATGTACCTGGAAACAGGAATAGTTAGAGTCAAACAGATTTGTCAATTAGGCAGGGTTTTTATTAACTAACTTTTTTTCTCTACCAATGTGTGGGAAAGATAAAGTGAAATCACGCCCCTACTGTGCTGAAGATTGGGAAGGGGAGGGAAGAGGCAGCTATTTAAGATAATAATTGATTTGAGTGTAGGGCTGAATTTTCCCTTCCACTTTGCACGTACAGGAAGAAAGGGAAATGGGCTACCTGTGCCTAGTCCAAATGCAGGAAACAGACTTGCTCTCTCGCTCAGCACTCTGGTGTGCAAGGGAGAAAGCCAGCTAGCACTGTCTGTATTGGAAGGGTTTCTACACAAGACCAGAGCTTCCACCCCACAGCACCCCTACACCTAACCCCACACTTTCTTCCCCCACAGTGCCCCCTGTACCCAACTCTTTACTGCTTCTTGATATCCAGCTGCAGACACACTCCCTTATGGCTTCCTCACACTCACTTCCCCACCCAGCTCCAAGCTCTTCCCATGATCTCCCTTGCCTGACTCCCAGCCCTGATCTCTTATCCAGAGAGGTGGTCAGGCAGAAGAGCACCTTCCCTCCCCCCCACCAGTAGCTAGGTGGTTCTGGAAGCTCCAGGCTTCTTCCACTTCCCCAGGAAGCAGTGACAGCTTAGAGCCTTTCCTCTCTCTGAGGTGATGTCTGTGCCACTTCTTCCCAGGAGTTCCCAAAGCATGACAAACGTGGAGCAAGGGGGCAAGCAGGGAGTTGCAACACCTCACAAATTTGGGTGACTGGTGTGACGTGGTGCACAGGGTCCCCGTGTCACTCAAATTTGGCCTGGTCACTTCTCTTTCATGACAGAAGAGGGCCAGATCAAATTTCTAGCTCCAGTCAGGGGCCAAGTGGGGTGAGCCCCCTGACATCCCATCCTGCCCCCCACAGTTGCACCCAAAGGGATTTGGGGTCGACAGCCTTTTCTAAAACTGTATCAAGACTTGTTCTATATTGCGCTTCTCCTCTTCTGTAACACCACACCCTAGAGGGGCATCTCCTCTCCACCACCCAACAATGCCCAGCCTCAGAAGGGGCATAACTGAACCCTGATAATCTTTAACAGTGAAGTCTTGGCCCCAATTAAATCAGTGGAACTTCAATGGGCCAGTATTTCACACTAGAAATTTGAAGTTTCAACCTTTAGCCCAAGGCAAAGTTCCAAAGATACCTCTATTTTGGTGAAGGGTAGCCATCAGCAAGAAGATTTATTAATACGATCTTCAGGCTGGATTTTCCCTACTATGCCACATTACAACCACATACCCTTTTTCTGGGTTCACCACAATGGCCCTGGGCCTGTCTTGTTCTCCTTTCAGCACCACTCCCATGGGTCTCCCATCCAACCGTGTGACATTAATCACATTTGTGGCTTCACAAGTCCAGTAGATGTAGCGGCTGTAGATGTCAATGCTCAGATCATAAGGCTGCATGTCTAGATTCTGATTGGGAACAGGACTCATCACCACAGTCAGGCTCTGGGAAAGCACCAGAAGAGTATTGCATTAAGAGTCTCACCTAGGAATTGCATTTGCTGTATCTGCTGTACATGAAACTGTTCAAAGTTAGAAAAAGCCCTCCAAAATACAATCCTAACCCAGGGAACATGTGGCCCAAGGTTCCTTCCTGAGCAACAGCAGAGTAAGCAGCAGATACAAAACACTTGCTCCTGCAGATTTAGAGGGAGGGATGGAAATAATACCATTTGGTTGGCACTTAGTTTGCCCTGCACTTTTGGAAAAATTGCCTAACTTTTTTGGCTTGTCACATCTCCCAAAGCACTTGGCTTAGAAACTGCACACTTATTTAATTCTGCTGGTCCCTCCTGGAGAGATCTGGCACCTTTGACTACTTTTGGATGTTAAATGATTTGAGATATTCACAAAAAAACCCCAAACCCCTAAACAGGAGTGAAGGATAACAGAGCATTTTAAATGAATCCAACTCTCACGTCCCACGCTCTCCTTAGGAAACCGCATTGCCTTTTAAACAAAAAACATTCATGTCTTCGACTCCCTGCCACCAAAAAATAAAATAAAAAGTTTAAAAAATCTGAGAATGAACAATGAACAATTACATAAGCTTAATCAATTACTGTTACCTCACCCAGCCTGCACTACCCTTTGAGTTTCATGCGTCTCATCTACAGTCCCACTGGTCTCCTATCTCACTCCATGGGCCTCTTCTTGTGCTTCCACCAGAACTCCTCGACAACAGCTGAATACCAGTTTGTCATGCAGTCCCAAATCTCTCACGCTCAATTCAGTGTACTCCCTCTGTATTTCCTCCATAAATCTTATTATCCATTTCTACCGAGGTTCTCATAACCACTAGCTCAGCCCAACTACAGCAAAGCGTAGCACTAGCAGGAGGGCCGTATATCTGTGGTATTTAAAATGTAGTTATTGCTTTTTATAAACTGTGTCTCATCGCTTTGCAAGGCCTCTCACTGAATACCTGGCTGCCATCTTCTTGGGCCTTCCGAATGATGTTTTGCCGTGAGTCAATCCAGTAAAGTTGCTTATCTAGGGGGTCATAATCGATGGCCCGGACATTCCTGAGACTGTGGATAGGGAGTATGATATCTGGACTCTGCTGCTCATCTATCACCATGCGATTAATTGCATTCTTCTGACTGAACAACAGGAAAGTTGTAGGAGCTTTAAAATAAATCGAGACACAGAAAGCAGAAACACTGGTTATCTATGTACCCAGTACAATCTATTACAACACAAAAGTTACCAATACTTTCCGATCCCCCAGAGGCCCTCCTCGCCCCCTGCACATACACAGAGCTCTTTTTGGAAAGGCTTTAATGGCTTCTACTTTTTACAATAAATTCTTGTGATGGTGGAGGTAAAAACCCAAGGATAATTTCAAATGCAAAGAAAAGAAAGAATAGGAATTTTTATTTTTTATTTTTTTAAATGGGGCAAGAGAAATGAAGTGGTTTATATTCAGACACTAGCTTAAAGTTAATCTACTTGCAGATAACGTTACGCATTTGTCATTTGTGCTTTACTAACAGGTCACAGTGAACAAAGACTTTCAATAGGTTTGTATAATTTTGCAAATAATGCTGTGTCTGCTCCCCCAGAAAAAAAAATTAAGTCACACAGAAAAATGGTTGTCCTGGACAGATGAAGGAAGGAAGCAGCAGAGCTTCATATTCCCTTCAGATTTATTTTCTCTTGCTTGTTTCTGCTCAACTATTTGGTGTACAAGTACTCTACCCCACAGTCAAACTAGGAAAAATCTGACTGTTCAGCAGCTTGGAACACCAGGAAAAACCTGCTCCAAAAAGGGGAATGAAATGACCTACTGTCCCACTGGATGCACTGTTGACCTGAACCTAAAAATGTTGTGTGCACTGAGTGACCAGCATGTCTGGCCTGAGGCTGAAAAAGAAAACTGGCCCGTGTATCCATTTTTTTTTTGTAAACAGTACCAAACAGTAGATGAAATTAATCTTCTCCCATTCAAGCACCATTCAGACAACTTGCACCCCATAAAGTTTTCAGACTAAAGTTTCCATCTGACTAATCACACATGGATTAAAAAAAACCTGAGCGGAAGAAGAGCTGTGTGTGGCTGGAAAGCTGGTCTCTCTCACCAACAGACGTTGGTCCTTTAAGATATTACTTCACCCACCTTGACACTCTACCATCCTGGGACTAGCGTAGCTAAAACTGTACCACATACACAGATAAAAAGAAATTTTCCATCCGTAATTTTAGACAACTGGATTCAAGAGCCAAGTTATCCATTTAAAACATTTTTTTCCCAAGTCTCTTTACAGTATCCTTTAAACCACTGGTTTGCCTGTGATATAGTTACAGTGCATTGTGGCACAAGTCCAAGCAGCCAAAACCGCAGCCTGCAGCCTCAGTAAAGTTTGTTAAATCAATCTTCTATAGCTTAAGCCCGGAAAGATCAGCAGCGGGACACGTCACCTATTCCAACCTATAGAACAGGCTAGGTCACATCTAGGTGCTTGAGGTTGCAGAGAACATCCCGTCTATTATTTTAGGCATATACTCGGAGTAATTTTTCTGGCTGCTGGTAAAAAAAAGTTTCATGGTCAAAAAAATATACTTTTTACACTGCAAAATTCAGACTTTGATGCAAGTTAATTTTGCTTTTTGCAACACCTGGCTTTTCCCCCCAGCATTTAACCAAGTGATTTTTTTCTACATTTAATCACTAATTAATAGACAGTAGTAAGACAAAAGCAAACCAAAACACACACACTAAGTTTGCTGTATACATGTAGTGTAAACAACACAACACACCTGGAAAGATCCAACCCTTATTTATGGGATAAACAAGCATTTTTAAGGGACACATGCAAAGGAGAACGTTTTAGACCAAAGCAAAGCAAGCTGTAACTGTAAGTATATAAGTATCCTTTCACAAATGCGCAATTCTCTTTTCTCCTCCCTGCCAGATGCCCTCTGTCATCCTTGGAGATCCACTGGGTAAGAACTTTAAAAGGAAAGTCATTAAATAATTGTCTTCTTGATATTTGGAAACTCAGATTAATTAGCATTAATATTGGATCAAAATGGATGGCTCATCATATGTGGTGGTAGGGTAAATTTCCTATTTTAAGTCCCCCTCTCCCCCCATTCTCTGGAACACAGTTTGGTTTTTGAAAAGTATTTTCCATTCTCCAATGAAGCTTCTCCCAACAGCCATATATTTTCACTATATTTCTGGAAGGACTGTGGATGAAACGCAGCAGCATCCCAGCTGGGGAACTGCTTTAAGCTTAACAAGGCAGTGTTGGCTCTAAAAGTTTGAGTTCCAGATCTAGTCACAGCAGCGTCTCCTTCCCATAATTAAAAGAATGTGTGCATAACATGTGCTTTGTGGTCCACAAAGGGAGGAATTGGCCTTCAGTCAGGACTTATGCTAGAATAACACTCAAATACATAAGCAAGTAAAATAGACAAGTTAAAATGATCCATTCCCTGATTACAGAGACCAGGAGAAAAATTAAATTACAAGCAGAAAAGTCTAAGTCTCCAGTTACCTACAAATGAGAAGTTGGAAAGCTACCAACCCTGAAGATGGCTAAAAGCTGTTAATGCCTAATGAAAGACTTTGAACCATACTCTTTAAGAACAGTCCTACTTCTTTATAACATAACAAAACATGTTTCCTGCATTTTTCTCACTGCTTTGTTATTAAACATTTCCATGAAAACAAGGTCTTTACGTGACTTATTTCTCTCCCAAAGACAAAATCCCCCACTTATGATATCATAGTTATCGCCACAACTATGTTAATTATTCTTCTGACATGCAGCAAAGGCGGAGGAAGGGTATGGTATAAAGAATTTGTTTTCACACAAGTGGTCCTGTATAATAAACAGAAAAGAAATAAAGAAAATGTGGGGCGAGCAAAGCCAAATGTTTCCAAGAAGACGACTTTCAAAGTATTCCATGGAGGTGGCATTCTCAGAATACATTATGCTCAGTTTGGGTTTAGTGCAACATTTATATCTCTTTACTCAGGCATAATGCAGATGAGATATGATCTGACACTCTCAACCCACTGTTAATCTGAATGACACCAGCAGAAACCAGCCATGCAACCTGGCAGTAAAAAATGGAATTTACTTACCTGTAACTAGGGATTCTTTGAGATGAGTGGTCCGTACCTGTATTCCATACATTAGGTGCACATACACCTACTGTCAGCCTGAGTTTAGAATTTTTTTGCAAGCAGTGTCCATTGGACCACCCATGCTGTAACTCTCCTCATAGTCTGAACCAAGGACATAAAAGATGGTGTGGGTCAACGCCTCTCCAGTTTCCCACTCTTACTGCACTTCAAGCAATCCACAGTAGAAGGTACAGAGGGCAGGTCGAGGAGGACCACACATCTCAAATAAATTCAGTTATAAGTAAGTAGCTTCCATTTCTTCTTCGAGTGATAGTCTGTGCGTGTTTCACATGTGGGAGACTAACAAGCAGTGGTCAGACAGAAGACAGTTGCAAGGACACAGAAGGGATAGTTGATTGTAGTCCTGCTGTCCTCACACCTGTGTCTGCAGCTGATGGCTGGACTAGAACTCTATTTCTTGTGAAGGTATAGAAAGAGCTCCAATTAGCTACCCTCTTTATCTCTAGGAAGGCTACATTTCTCAGTAATGCAGCCGAAGTAGTTTGTCCTCTAGTGGAATTAGCCCTCACTCTTTCTGGAGGGGGAATACATGCTAGTTGGTAACAAAGGATAGTACAATGCTAGATCCATTTTGAATGACTCTGTGTCTTATGTGGCTTGACCCCTTGATCATTCTCTGCTAGAAAAACAAATACTTTAGGTGTCTTTTATCATCATTTGTTTCAAGCAGATAAAAGACCAAAGCACCTGGGATGTTTAGAGAATGCAGTCATCTCTCTTTATCGGAGTCATGCTGTTTTGGGAAACATACTGGTAAATGGACTTTACTCATATGAAAAACTATTTTAGGGTGGGGTTGTAACTAGACCGTTATTTTATGGAATGTAGTATATGGTGGGTCCACCATGAGCATTCCCAGCTCACTAACCCTTCTGGCTGACAGAGCATATCGCTCAAAGAGGAGGCTTAGTGAGCAACGACAAAACAGAACAGAACTGAGGTAGAGCAAACTTCACCAATGGTGGAAAGGATCTGAGAATCTCTTTCAGAAATTTAGTTGCAACAAGATGACTGAATATTTGACGGTTACCTACCAAAGGATGGAAATCACCCTATTAGTCTTGTCTACGGTGTTTTCTCTTAAGGGCAAGGGTATAAATACCTGCGAACTAATTTTGTACTCAACTCTTGGAAGGAGTAGTAACACTCATCTGTCTTCTCGTGGAACAGGTTGATAGTATCGAAGGGCAGTTCTCAGCTGATATTCTACACGTCTAGGGGGGATTGTAACCACGAGTCTCTCCTTATAATAATGATCATAACCATCCTCCTAGAAGCCGTATTTGCTGTGTCCACTAAGGCTTGTAGGGAAATAGTGGCTACTAATCAGCTCTCATTCACTAAGGCCTGAAAGCAAGCCCCATGCCTGTCCGGGAGCTCAACCCTGAATTCCAAAAACTTCTTTTAATTAGTAAATTCATATTTGGCCATGGGAACCTGAACTGGAGGGAGGGGTAAAGAGAAGCACTCTCTCTCTTGAAGATGAGATTGCTACAGAACCAGCTCACCTTCCCCTTCTGAATATGCCCACAGGGGTGGTTACAAGTGTCCAGGAAATGACAAAAAGGACCTCTGTACTGATCCTAAGGTAGGGCTTCTACAATCCCCAATATTGCTAGTAGGATAAATCAACTCCTAGGACCCCCATGGCATAGGGAGCCTCTTTCTGGGCCACCTGTATCTGGTTGGGGGCCAGATAACTGATCTTCTGGGTATCCTGCCTTGTGCCTCCTCTGCCTGGTACTGCAGAGACTCTTGCAGGGCCTCAAACTTAACCAAGAAAAAGCCAGATCCTTATCTCCAGCAGAACTAATGGTACTGATAGCTGAGCATTAAGGCTGGTAGGTAGGATGGGAGAATGACTTTGCCTCATCGGGTTAGTCTCTTCTTTTGGTGCATCCGTGTCCCAGAATAAAGACAGTCCTGAGAGGAGGGCTGAACTCAGACTGGGAAGAACAAAGATGTCCTCTAGAGAAATGTCTGCCTTTGATTGTCCTGGAGTATGAGGAGATTCCATCGTCAGGACCGTCAGAGCGTCCAGTCATTGTGGTGCTTGGCTCTCTCCAGGACCACGTTGCTATCAATAGTGCACTGACTCTAGAAATGGATGTGAAATATTTATCCCGAGCCCTTACCACTGAAGCTGAGGTTAGAACCATCAGATCCAGGCCTTTGTGCTCCTCATTCTCCTGCTGAGAAGATTTACTTCGCCCTAAGTCCCTGTGTGTGCTGGCTGTCCTGACTTTGATGGAGTTAGGAAGGGATCCAGTTTTAGGCAAAGATGGCTTGTCCTTATGTCTGCGAGAGTGCTCTCTGCTCTCGTGTGAAGACTTCTCCTTAGGCTTAACCGTATTAGCCTCCACTCCTGTGCTCATGCTCCAAGGGGAGCTGCCTGCTTAGTGGTGAGACTCATGTACCCAGGGGGTGGGAATGTTCCTCGCCTGAATGTGATTGGAGCTTCATTGCCTTCTCTGAGATGGTTTGAGAGTCTTAGTGTGCAACCTTCATGTGGGTTCTGGGGGGAAAAGAGAAGCAGGTGCTGGCAGAAATATGAGGCAGCAGAGGCAACGGTGATGTTTGTCATTCTTTGAAAAGAAGTAAAGGCAGGAAACACAGTTTTTGAACCCAGGGCAAAAATCCCAGATTTCTCAGGGGAAAAGGTCCCCAAATGGGGAAAAAACAGGAGGAAACACTAACTCTACTATTCTATTAAAAACTACCTATGTACAATATTTTACAGCAAGGACAAAGTAAAAATGTAAAAGGAGATAAGAACACTGAAGATCCTGACTCAGACCATGTGGCGATAAGAAGGAACTGGGGAGGTGTAGGCCTGCATCACCTTTCATGCTCTCTGTTGGGGCAAGAGGAAAACTACAGCACAGCTGTATTAAGCCAATGGACACGAAAAATTCTGGACTCGCACGCAACTGGCACATGTGCATCCAACGTGGGACCATCACTTGAAGAGTCATGAGTGCTGCACTGGCAGCCAGTTATTGAGAGAGAGAGGAATTATCTGGCTAGAAATTAATTGTGGCCGGCCGAAGGGCCTTCTGGTTCACATTCAGCACAACAACAAAGAAAACTGGGGTTTGGCTACTCACTCCCTTCCTCCCTACTGTGATTAGGAACTGGAAGTGCTCTGAAGGCAGCATTCTGGGCCTCTCTTCTCACTCAGAAGCAATGCCTTTAGCCACATGGGGGCTGTCTGGCACCCCATCAGGCTGTAACAGAATTCACAACAAAATTCACCTCCAACAACCGAAAATTCTTCCAACATTGCAAAACGTACAGCAAAATTCCATCAATCCTCTATGCCTGGTAAATCTCAAAAAAAAAAAAAAAAAAAAAAAAGAAGGACCTGAAGTAGCTTTCATAGGAAAGGAGAAGTGTTTCCAGCCTTCCTTCACACTCAGCTTTACTCGGGTTGGCAGAACAAATAGAAAGGTTCACTGAAATTAATTCCCTTTGCCAAGCTGTTGGCCTGGAAAATATTTTTAAAATATCCTAACAGTTACACAGCTGCCTTGCCACGGTTACAAAAAGTGCAGCTAGTTTTTATTACCACCTTCCCTTCCACCCAACCCCCAAATCCATCCAGCTTTAGAAGTCTGTACTGGAACCAGAAAGGATTTTACTAACCTTTCAGTGTCAAAGGTAGAAGCGAGCCATGACTAGGCATATTATGCTCCTGTCAGCAAAGCAAAGGATCTCCTCTGTGTTGTTATTCAAAATAAATACAGAAGAAATGAGAACGTTTCTTTTTTCTAGTAAAATATTTGTATTTGTTACCAAAGGTATTTGCTTCGAGAATTCATTCCCTTTGGAATAATAAACATGGTACCCTTCCCTATGCCTCTAATTTATCACGTATGCTTACCACTACAAGTTCTGTTGTCAGAATTCAAGGAATAATGAGCTGGGCATCCGCAGAGAAAACCACGGACTGGCACTGCCAGGCAGAGATGGGAGCAGTGCCCATTGCTAGATGCACATTCATTCCAGCCTGCCTGCCTAGAGGAATGGAAGACCAGGATATCCATCACATAATCCAAATGGCCTTGGATGATGGTCCGGTTTTGGCCGCTGGTCTTGTTGGCCCGCTCGATGCTCCGCCGGCTCCAGTCTGTCCAGTAGATGTAATCCTGGTACTGAGTCAAGCCAAATGGGTGAGGCAAGTCATCTGCTATCACCTCCCGGTCAAGGCCTATTTTAAAAAAAGAGGGACATTTATAGCCTCAGAGAGGCTAAAAAATGTACATCATCATACACGCACACAAACACATGTCCTACTTTCGTGCCTGATACAGACAATGGAGTGAGCCTTTTTTTTTTTCTTAAAGCTATCAGTTCCAAGTGTATTAAATCTCTGGGTTCTTCCAGTTTGGCTTCCTTCTACCTTTTTACAACAAATGAAAAGATGGTTATGTTTTCTATCAGACAGGACATGCTAAAAGCTACCAGTGGTCAGCTTTTTCCTATGCATACTAAAAATACATAGTCACCTAGAAAAAGCAATGGCAACTTACCTAGCATATTGGATGACTCTATTAAGTTGGTATCTAGATCTGTCCAGTAAAGTCTTCTTTTAGCATAATCAATTGTTAGCCCATTAGCTCGTCCCACATCTGGTACCAGAGTAGTACGTTCACTTCCATCCATGGCAGCTCGGTCAATCTTGGGCTTCCCACCCCACTCAGTCCAGTACATAAACCTGCATAAAAACACCAGAAATCTATCATTTATTTGAGATAGACGTTTGGCTGCCATGCAGACTCTTAACATTTTTTGCCAGAACATGAAAGGAAAAAAACACAACACAAAAGCAAGAAAAAACAAATATATATATAAAAAAAAAAAAGGAACAGTAAAACAGGACTATGAATTTAAATGTTTATTCGAACACATTATATTAAATAGTTTTCTCAAAACACAGGCTAGGCAATGAGTCAGATTTCCTTCTAGTATTTTCAACACTATTTGCTCCACCCAAAGTTGGACCCTTACCCAGGACTTCCTTACTAGAGCCCCTTACTCTTTAGTCCATGAGCATTGCTAACAGGGAACAGAGTGGCATCTGGGTAACAGACTGCATATTGTTCTTTACCCGAATGGTCCAAAGCAGTCAGAATCACCTTCTGCTTCTACTCAATCCTCCACTGAACTCCAAAATGAATTAGTCTTTCACAACAGGTGGGTATATCTTTGAAATGCCTTTCTCCACCCATTTCCACACCAGAGACAGATTTTCTAGGTTGCAATGGGAAGACTTTTTTCATGGGCAAGGTACCACAAAACTGCTTGGTATTTCCATTCCATTCAGACATGGATACAAAAGATTGTACATCTGACTGCTAATTTATGCTTTGCTTGCTGGCAGTGGGGCATTATCAAGGATACTACTGTGTTTCACACACCAGCGCATTAACAATGTTATACTGTTTTAAAGAGGATTTTTTGGATATGTGTTCATTTCTTGTGCAGATATTTGGTGTCAGCCAGGCAAGTATTAAGGCACATCTTCCAGAATGTTATGATTACATAGTGCTTAAAATTCGAGTATAACACAACTAGCCAAATTTAACACCTTCATCCCATGTCATGATAATGTTCAGACAAACTTGTTTATTCTTTCTAGCATCAACCCCACCTCTCTAGGCTGGGACAGGTTACTTGAGAAACTGCTTGATCAAGGAAAAATGTGTCTTCCTTTGGCCATCGGTGGTACCTGAAAAGCTTTTCCCCAATCAGACTGTGCCAAGCATCGATTTAGTATAAATCTCCACGTTAGAAATGCCATGGAAAGTTTCATTTCAGTGATATGTAAATTGCACTGGCTGGGTGAGGAAGAGGGAGGGAGAAGGAAGAGACAAGAAAAAGACACTGATATTTTCCAGATTTAGTACTGAGCTGAGGAAGTTCACAAAAGGGAACTAACCTTAATTAATTTTGTGGGGTAGAGTGGTGCTCTGCTGGACATTTTAAAGTTCTTCTCCCATGAACTTCCACCAAGCCCCAAAAGCTGAATAATAATTGACTGTTTAGGAATACTAGACCTTTTGTCCTGATGGCAGATTAGAATCACATAAAGCAGCCCTGAGTTCAGTCTCTGGTCTTGAGAGCAGATCTCAGAGACTCTCCGTTGCAATTGGGTAATGATACTCCTTGACTTCACATACTGCTGAACCGAGGTAAGGCTCTTCTCACCCTATGATGTATGGAATCTAGATCATCTAAATATCGCAATAGCTGTCATCACACAAGCATATATTAGTGTTATCTGGCATCACAGGAATGCAGAAGAGGGATGTGTTTCCAATTCTTTGTACTGCCTGCCAGGAACTATACCCTAATTTCTTGAAATACAACATCTGGTTCTTAGACACATAAGAGTTCAGAAATTAGAGTGATATTATATATACCCAAGTAGGTTAGATAGGTACACTAAGCTAAAGAGAAATAACATCACTGTGAGTGTGAAGTGACCATTGTATTGGCCAAGATTATAAAGAAATGAATAGATACATTTAAACTCATTATTCAGTGGGAGCTGCTGAGAGACTAGGCTACTTATTTAAGTATCTAAACGTGGACATAAGAATAAAACCCACTTCTGGAAATCTTGGTGATCATTCATTGCTTTATTTGCACTGTTTTAAGAACAACATTGCTGTTAGTTCTCCATCTTAATTCACCTCGGGAAACCAGAGAACCACCCTGGTCTACATGCATTTTGTGCACACTTCTGGCCAGACAGCTATTAGAGCAAGGAAAATAAGCAACTTTGCATTAACTGAAGTATATTAGTTCACGTGAATACCAGTGATGAAAAGGAGTCACAAACCTTGAGGTAAGCAGTAAAATCAAAGACACTAATTTGCAGTTGCAGGGTTTGAGCAGCTTTGAGGGACTACGTGGACATTGCATACGCCTATTCCCAAAACATCTGGTTCATATTTGCATATCACATCAGCAACTGTTCTCTCTCAGTTTGGATGAACATTTTTGGTATTTAGCAAACTTTGACTGTTATTTTTCCAAAGATGGTATTGAGAGGCAACTCTGCCCCGTGAATGGGAACCTGGAAGTCCTGAGACATTCCATGCTCTATACAGAGACTCAGGATGGCTCTGGACACATCACTCAATGCCTGATTTTCATACTTCCTAAGCAACTACAATTCCAGCTAAAGTCACTGTAAACTGGGAATTCAGGATGTTTGAAAACCAGACCCTAAATTTCTGTTTCAGTTTCCTCATCTGTAAAATAAGGATAATTAATACATAACTAATGTATCTCACATATATTTTGCAAGGAATAAATTAGTTAATGCTTGTAAACCATTTCAAGGTTACAAAGTACTATGTAGATATTAAGTATTATGACGGTCCTTTTCTTATTTTTGCTATCACATTTTAATATGATTGAGTCCATTTTCCTGCCCTGGTTCTTGGAGAAAAGAGCTCTCTCATTCCAAAATCTTACATTTTGGATAGGCAGGTAGAATGATTTTCACGGATGTTATATTTCCCTCCCCCTGCTTACCTTCTAAAATAAACTCTGTCCTTATTCTCACACAGTGAGCACCTCCTCCTCAGAGGCAAAGCGCACAATATCTTCACAGCCTGCTAACTCATGATAAAAGGGAACTCCATTTGAAAAGGACAAATATTTTCTCTTCAGTGTGATGGAACTTTTCTAATTAACAAACTCCATAAACCTAAAGTTACTTCAATTTTATGATTAATTAAAAAACTAAATATAAAGCCTTTTTTAATGAGCTTCTCTGATTTGTGTGTGGCATTCCTAATGACTATCCAAGGACATTAAAAGCATATTCCTCCAGCCCCTGTACTCTGAATTATTAGGTTATATTCCCCAGCTGAGTTTTCTCAGGATTTTTATGCTGGTGCCTCATTAATATAGAAAACATGCATGTGTTATTTTTAAAAGTTTGTAAAGATAAAATTAAGTCAGCAAGTTACCCTTCAGCAGGATCTAATGCCAGCGCCCGTGGGCTGTCCAGATCCTTCCACACCAATACTTGGCGATGTTGTCCGTCCAGCTTTGACACTTCAATACGATTCGTTCCAGTATCAGCCCAATACAGATTCTTCCCTAGCCAGTCTACAGCCATGCCTTCTGGATAATCCAAGCCAAACTCCACTACGTGTTCTAGTGCGCTGCCATTCATAAACGCCCTACTGATAGTCTGCAGGGATAAAATCATACACAGGCAAATTAGGAACTTTACCAGTTTGTCATTGGGATTTGCATTTAAAAACTTTCAGATTTCAAGCATTTTATAAGGAAAATTGCAAAATATGCTACTTACTTGTACAATGAACAATAATGCCTATTCAAGAGTGGTGATTTAGTATGCCACATGAAAGTTCATCGAGGACATGAATGATATGACTTCAATTTGATTCTTTTAAGCAGTCTACATGCCCCAGTGACCTTAACAACTCACTGCCAGTTTTTAGGAGAAAGCATTGCGGCATTGTCAGGCCCATGTAGAAGCTTCTAAGTGACAGCGAGGAGCAGTTTACAGTCAGAGAGTCAGCGTTTAAAGGGCAAAAGGGACCACCAAGTCATGTATATCCCATAACATGGAACACCACCCAACCACTCTCAGGCCACATTATTAATTAATTATGTTTATTAAAGTAGAACTTAAGCAATCAATCAACGGTGGGGCCACTGTGCTAGGCATAATACAGAATAGTGAACAGTCTCTTCCCGGAAGAATTCACAAAGTACACAAGGCAGCAGACATCATGAAGGAAGGGGAAGAACACACAAGCACAGTGAACAATGTAATGGTTATAAATGTCGTTACTGCCACGACACACACTCTCTCTTTTTTTTTTAATAGCACCCTGATCTAAAAAGTTCAACACAAATCACCACGTAAAAGAAAACAATGACAGAATGGTCATTAGCCCTGTAGTGCCAGGGTTTATGGATGACAAGCAACTCTGTCATTCCCCTTTAAGAAGAGCTTTTCATCTCTATTTATTCAACAATTTCTCCCTTTTAACCCCAAACCTTCCGGCGACAATAGATGCCACCATAAATATAGTATTTCATTACTTAGCCATTTGCTGGTACACAATCATTGCCAAGAAGCCTACAGACAACATTTCTTTGCCAAGGACAACAACGATATGCAAACGCCCGTTTCCTCCCATCTCCCTGAAACCTCACGTTTCTAATATAGCAGAAGGCACCCACAAAGTTCGATTTTGTTGGCTTCCAGTTTGTGCGTTTCTACAACAGTTTGGTCAGCTACCCCCTCAGAAACTCATGTACAAACTGTGTTTTGAGTCCTTGTGCACACAAGTCCTATGTTACAGAGTGCAAAGCGGAGCAAGTCGTTGTATTGGTCTCAATACAATTACAAAATTCTTCTGTTATTAAAAAAAATCTTTACATTTCTGAATAAATGTACTGTTCAGGAAAGTGACAGAGTGAAACTATTCTAGTGAATACTGATGTTGAAACTCATTCACCATTTGTCTGTATTATGCCTGTTCCTGGTCTGCAACACTCCCTGTTACCTCAGTCTCAACCCAACAGTCTGTCTATTTCAGTATAACCTATAATTCTTACCATATTAACCCTAATGTATGGTAACTAATAACAGAACTAAGAGATACTGAGGTAAGATCAATATCAGGTTTCACTTCACACCCAGGACACAGTTCCCTTCCATAATGTATTTAGCAAGATATCCATGTTAGTCCCACAAATCACCCTCAATGAGGTGTTTTCTCCCAGTTTTAGTTTTTCACCCAATGCTAACTTTATCCTTGCAAACCCAGAGAGAGAGAGATGATCACTTCTTGAGCTTAATTGTTTTGAGAACCTAGCAACAGGAGTATTAAACACTGTACAGAGACAACTCCCTCCTTTACCTTCAGTGAGATATCTGTCCAGTAAATCCGATTGTCTGTCACATCGAAATCCAGAGCAGAAGCTTCTTTAACTCCAGTAAGCGGGATGGCAACATTGTTATTGTTGGTTTCCAAAGATATTCGCCTGATATCTGCTCTCCGAGAAAAGAGCAGGAAAGCTTCTGGGACAATGCAAGTCCTCATATCACTGATGAGCTCTAAGCCTATGGGACAGGCGCAGCGAAGGCCCTGAGGTCTGTACAGACAGAGATGGCTGCAACCACCATTTTCCTCTGCACAAGGGTTTGTACCTACATATTCAATGGAAGCAAAAAATGATCTAACATTGTCCTCCTTCGCAAGATCATTATTCTCATACAGCAGTGCTAGCTTTCTCTACAGTACATTGCCCAACACCCTCCACCAGCCTTATCATCCTAGAGAGATTTCCTTAAGAATGAAAACAGTTGTAGACTTCACACCACCAATAAAGAAGATCATTGTAATAAGTGTTGTGTGTATGTTATGGAAGTCTGCCTATTAAGAACTGCACTAAACACCAAACACTTATTTCGTGTAGGCCAAACAGTTGGGAGGAGGACGACATTTGATGTGTGTATTCTAGTGTCCATAAGTTGATAATGGCCATTTAGACAAATCAGTGCACAAACAAAACCTGTGTCACTCCCAGCTTTTGTGCAGACACAGGGAGCACAGTTCATACGCAGGCTGTGAGATGAAGGCATATAGAGACTCTTAGTCTCATTAACCCACCACCGAGACTAAAGAAATACAAATCATCACGTAGCTAAATTGAAATTATGTGCATGCTCTAATCTAAGGCCTAGTCTACAGCAGAAAATTAAGTCAGCATAACCATGTTTGCTCAGATGGTGTGAAAAATCCACCCCCTGAACAGCACAGTTAAGCTGACCTAAGTCCCTGTATAGCCAATACCAGGTCAATGGAATAATTCTTCCGTTGACTGAGCTGCTGCCTCTTGGGGAGGTGGATTGCCTAGGCTGATGGGAGAATCCCATCTGTCGGTTAAGGTAGTGTCTACACCAGGGGTGTCAAACATGCGGCCCACGGACTGAATGTGGCCCGCAAACCTCTTCCATCTGGCCCCTGACAGCGCTCTGCAGGACTATACTCTCTCTCTCCAGTGTAGACCAAGGGTGTCAAACTCATTTGCTATGGTGGGCCAGATTTGACTTAAATGTATTTCAAGTGGGCCGTACATACCATAAATTGGAATACTACAGCACTCTTGCGACATCATGGAGTGCTATGTATGCGAAATTGTGCTCCACGATACTATTCCCTCTATTAGGGAGAGAGTGTGGTCTCATGGAGCGCAGTCTCACATACCAGCGCTCCATGACGTTGCAAGACCTGACACTCTCGCGGCATTGCAGAGAGCTGGTTCTGTGAGATCCCATTAGGGAAAGAATGTGGTCTGCACTGAAACACTATAGCAGCACTGTGCTGTGTAACATTTTAAGCACAGACAAGCCCTAAGATGATGACCAGGATATGGAATACTCACAGCTTGTAAAAGGACACTCCTGACTCCATTTCTTACTCTCATTATCCAAGTTAAAAACAAATACACAGGTTTTCTTTATGTTTTTGCTAATAGCTTGGGCTAGTGTGTTTACAGCTTGAAAGAAAAGTTACCCTATTCAGTTGCTCATGAAACTGCTTTTCACATTTTTTTTTATCCAGGTCTGATTTCCAGTCACTCACCAATGATCTGACGGACATTAGTAGCTTTCAGGCCCATGAGGTCAGGCAGTTGGTCTATGATGATTTCTCTTTCTGCTGTACGCTTATGCACTCGCTCAATGCTACGCCTTTGCCAGTCTGTCCAATAGATGTAATCTCCCAGCAAAGTGAATCCAAAGATGTGAGGCAGTTTGTCCTCCACCAGAACTCTCCTGCTACTACCATCTGCATTCATGACCTGTGCATTCACAAAGAAATTTGAATGAGGAATGCTCTGCAAACATGCAGAATAATTTCTCCGGTTAGCCCATGATTAATACCTACTGTAGATACTTCACATTCAACTTTCAACACCAAATAAAAAACATAACTAAAGTATCAGATCCTGTACAATCAGAAAGGTTTTTGGCAAATACTTCATCAACAATTCCATGCAGGACCTGTGCATTGGGCTATATCTGTATACGCAAAGTCCAAATAAACAGAGCCTATGTGAGGTTATGATTCAGCAAATCCTAGAGTAGGAACAGGTAAGAATTGCTATACTGGTTCAGACTAATGGTCCATTTCATCAATATTCTGTCTCCAGAGGCCAGTTACAGAGCTTCAAGAGAAATAAATAGAACTGGACAGTTGGAGCGATCCACCCTATCTTCTCCTCCCAACTTCTAGCAGTCAGAGTTTAGGGTCACTCTGAACTACATCTCTGACCATCTTGACTATGCTCCATGAACTTAATTAGATCTCTCTAAAATCATGTTATATTTTTGGACTTCACAACTTCCCCTGGCAGTGAGTTCCGCAGGTTTATTGTATGTTATGTGAAAAAGTGCTGTCTCTTGATTGTATTAAATCTACTGATTATTAATTTAATCAGAGGATCCCTGTTTTTTATTATGTATTATTTTATTTTGTGTTTACTTTTTCCACACCATCCATGACTTCACAGACTTCTATCACCCCTTAGACTACATCATCCCTTAATCATGTCGTTTCTAACCTGAATGGTCCTTATCTTTTTTGTTGCTCTTCATCAGGAAGCCATTCCCTCCCCGATCATCTTTGCCACATTCTCTGAATCCTTTTTCCAGTTCTGCTATACTTTTTTTGAGATGGGGTGACCAGAATTGGACACAGTATTCAAAATGTGGGCACACCATGGATTTACATAACAGCATGATATTTTCTGTCTTATTTTCCTCTCTCTTTATTAATAGTTCCTAACATTTGGTTAGACTTTTTGACTGCTGATGTATATTAACCTGACGTTTTCAGAGATCTATCCATAATGACTCCAAGATCTCTTTCTTGCATGGTAAGAGCAATTTAGAATCCATCATTATATATGTGTAGTTGAAATGATTTTTTTCCAGATGTGCATTACTTTCCACTTACAAATGTTGAATTTCATCTGCCATTTTTATTTGCCCAGTAACACGGTTTTGTGAGATCCCCTTGGAACTCTTTGAAGTCTGCTTTAGACTTAGCTATCTTGACTAATTTTGTATTATATGGAAACTCTGCCACTTCAGCATTCACTCCCTTTTCCAGATTACTAAGGAATGCATTGAACAGCACAGGTGTCAATACAGATCCTTGAGGGACCCCACTATTTACCACTTCCCATTGTGAAAACTAACCATTTATTCCAACCCTTTGTTTCCTAAATGTTAAACTACTTTCTGGTCCATGAGAGGACTGTTCCTCTTATCCCATGACTACTTAGCTTCCTTAAGAGCCTTTGCTTGGTGAGAGACCTTTGTCAAATGCTTTCTGAAAGTCCAAGCAAATTATATTGACTGGATCATCCTTATCCACATGCCTGTTGACACCCTCAAAGAATTCTAGTAGATCGATGAAGCGCAACTCTCCTTTAGAAAAGTTGTGTTGACTGTTTCCCAACATATCATGTTTATCTACATATCTGATAATTCTGTTCTTTATTACAGTTTTTTACAAATTTGCCCAATACTTAAGTTAGGTTAAGCAACATGTAACTGCCAGGATTACCTCTGGATACATTTTAAAAACTATTACATTAGCTACTATTTGTTTTGAAATCCCATTTTGGGCATATCAGTTACCCACTCAGTCCTATCTCCTTTTTACATTATCTTTATTGCTTTCAGTTTTAAATGGGAGGCGGTGGGGGTCTAGAGGATAAATAAATTTTAGAACATCAGGAAGTCCTGGATTTTAAACCTGGCTCAGCATATAGATTAGTTAGCATTCCCTTTTATGACAGCTTAGTCTAGCTCAGAATTGGTGATAATATTCCACACAGCTGATTCTGGGAACTAGAGGTTCAGGGAGAACTACAGTTGTAAAAAATTCAGAATAACTAACCATTTTTGTATTTTTTACAACTGATGTTCTACATCTCCTGAACAATAAGAATCATGTAAATCATTGAGTGGCTTTGGTCAAGACACTCAAGTTCTCTATCTCAGTCTATAAAACTATAAGCTATTGCGGGACAAGGAAAGCGCTATAAATATAGCGCTTTCGCGTGTACACATGTGTTGCTTCTATCGCAAAGGAGCATTCACCCGTGTGAATGCTCCTTTGTGATAGAAGAGCAGTGCATGGTGGGCACCTGTCCCACCATGCACTGCCCACAGCCAGCCCCCTAGTCCAGCTGCAGGGCTTCCGGTGGCGGCGGGGGATGCGTTGCCAGCCCCCACCGTCACCCGAAGCCCCGGGGCTGAGCTAGGGGACTGGCCCAAACCGGCTGCCCTCACCCCCTAGTCCAGTTGCAGGGCTTCGGGTGGTGGCGGGGGCTAGAGCAGTGAAATTGACATATTTGACAGCTCCAATGTCCCAGAGTGGCCTCAAATGGCACTCTGGGACATTTCCGGAGGCTGTCTAATGCGCAAAATGTGTACACACGAGCATTACCGCGGAACAGCTGTTCCATAGTAATGCTACCACTCTCGATTTGAGTGGTTTAACTGTTGCGCGGCAAGAGGGTGTTGCCGCGCAACAGGGAAATTGATCGTGTGTACGCTACTGGCTTTATTGAGTGGTAAGGAGCCTTACCGTGCAATAAAGTGATCGTGTGTACATAGCCTCAGTTTCCCCATTGCTAAATTGGGTAACACTTACCTTCTTCAAGGGGCACTGGGTGGATTAATTAACCTTTGTACAACATTTGACCATGTTAAAGTATTGTATAAGAGCTAAATATTTTTAGCAAATACAATGTGATGGGGGTGGAAGGAAACTAATATTTTAAAAGATGTATTGCTATGCCAATGTGACAATCAAGTTACAACATTCACACTTCATAATCATTTAATACTGAGATTTTATTTGATTACTGAATTGCATGCAAAGAAAAATTACTGCTGAAATATACTACATTTAGTTTAAATGTTTTTCTATTTATTTTCAATAAACATCTCAGGAAAGACTTTTCCTTTTACTTGTATGCTAAAATATTGCATGACTTAGTAGAATTTATCATCTTTTGTAAAGTAACCAGATAACATTCTCATCCATAAATCCCTCAAAAAGCATCAACGTTTCTTCCCCTTCTGGAATCTATAGCATGACCCCAATACCTTCTGATACAACCTCTTTATTTTAGAACACTGGGTTGGGGGAAAGCAGAAACTTTTCAATCACATTCACGTATTGTTTTAAATGTGTCTTATTTTCTCATCAGTGAGCCTGTGCATGCATGAAAAAACACTGAGAATTTCCCTTTCTCTCCATACCCTAACCCACAGATCTGTGCAAAGACAACCTTCAGCGTCAGTCAACACCGACGCATTGGCCAGGGGGAACGCTGTTTTGTGGTTAAAAGAACTTTCTTGCAGTAGGGAATGATCAGCCTGCCTCTAGGTTAATAGGCGTCAGGATGAAGAACAAAGAAGAAACAAACCCAAGTTTTTCTCAACATAGTGCAGAGCCTGCTAGTTATTTAAAAAAAGAAAAAAAAAATTCAATTTCTAATTTCTTCCAAATATTTTTCTAAAGTGATGACGGGAAAAAAAATGTTACATAAGAAACAACATAGATTCCAAACACATTTTCTTTTTGATCAGAAGTGATTTATGTTGCAAAACTATCTGGTATTGCTCAATTTTCCCCCACCACACTTTGGGAACCCAGAGCCCTCCTGCCATGGACAGAAATCCTTCTGAAAGCAATAGCGGTTTTGTATGTTTGCTGGTTTGGACAGATGGGCTCCAAATTTGGTTTAGAAATAAATTTAAAATCACGCCATGAAACGGTCACATCAAAAAGTTTTAGCCTATTAGCTTTTGTATATTCACTCTCTGTGTCACAGACAGACATCTCATCCACACAAATAAACTAGGTACTACATTGTACTTTGTGAAATTTATACTGCTACACACTTTACAATTCTTTTGAAAGTACAATAAGCACACTTTCCCACATCTAATTTTGTATTAAGGTTCATTTACCAACGGAGGTCTACACCTTATACTTTTTATACCAATAACCAAATCCAAATGCTACTCCCCTCATTACAGATTGCTTCATTTTTAGACTTCCTTTTGAAAACTGTGCTATTCTTCTACTTCAGAAAATTCAGCATCTGCTGACTTCCCCTATTTAATCTAGCTGCATGGGTCCCCTACCTTCTTTTTTGACAAATAAGGTGCCTGAACAAAGGATGGATACTTAACTGAAGAACCATGAAACCACTCTAAAAATGTCTGTACAGGAAGCTGTGATGAACACCCTTTTCTGGAGCCACCAGGCCAGCCTCTCCACCCCTTCAAGTTTCCCTAATCAGTAGGCAGAGCCCCTCTTTTACAAAAGTCATCACTGTTAAAGAAAACATCTCCACCCTTAAGTGAAACTGACCATCGACACTTTATCTTATCAGCATCTTGCTGACTTTCACAGTTGTTCCAGCTCTCTCTGCTGATTTCACTTTTTGCCTCCCTAAACCAGAAAGATAAGCCACTTGTCTGTAACTTATTAATTCATAATAATTAATGCTTGCTAAGCAAAGCAGCCAGCGATGGGGCATGCCTAGACATAAACAGAACCTGTAAGTGGAAGTGATCAAATACAATAAATAGTGATCATCATTGAAAGGTCACCAGTTACCAAAAGCAACCATCACACTGCATAAGCTAAGCTACCACACTTTATCAGGTACTCACAAAAGGAAATAACTGTGGTATCAGAGACAGTGTCCTGGGAACAGATTACTTAAAAGGTGTGCACTGTAAACTAAAAGGAAGCTCACATAAGCTTTAAATGGCAAGTTATGTTACTAAAACAGAGCAATCAGCCATCTATTTGCCATGAAAGGACAAAGGGGCAGGGAGAAAAAGAGATAAGAAACCATTACCCAGCTTTCTGTGACTTTCTGGTTTGCAGCGTATAAGATTACTTAATTAATCTGTGGTCCCTGTCTATATTCCACTGTGGGTTACACATGGGCCTGGAGTCAAAGAATCTGAAAGTAGTAACAGTTGGTCCTCCAATCAAGGTGATAAAGGGTGGGGCACACAACGATGAATCAGAGAAGATCCGAAGTAGAGGGGAGGGAGGATGGATAGTGGAATTCAGATAGGGATCACACATTTCAAAGAGCCTCCAGTTACAGGTAAGTTAACCACCTCCTCTTCTTTCAGTGATGTTCCCTATTGAATTCCCCTATGGGTGACTGACAAGCAGTACCTAAATAGAGGGAAGATGTAAGGGTAAGAAAGGCAGGGTTGAATGGAGAACTGCCATCCCAAAGAGGCATCATCTGCTGAGTCCCGTACCAAAGTATAATGCCATGCAATTGCGTGGATGGAGCGTCATAAGTCTGATTTACAGATACCTAGGAGGGGTAACTCCTTAAAGAGATGCTATGGTCATTGCTTGAATTCTAAGTGCAGTGAGCTCGTACCCGTACAGAGGGAGGGAGGTTTGAGAGCTGATAGAGTAGAATGCAGCCAGAGACCCACTGGAAATTCTCCTGGTGGAGATGACACTGCCTGACTCTTAGTAACCCCCCTACACACACTGTGCAAGCCTAAAAGCCATTGCACCAGACTGTAAACCCTATATATGATGGAAACCATTTCAAGACAGGTGCAGCAGCTCCTCCACATCCCTAATCCCAGCACCTATGCTCCACTATAGTGACAATCCATCTCAGGGGCTTCCTGATTGGTTTTGTTCTCTTGATGGCTTGGGGAATAAGCCAACTGAAGCCATGTTTGAATGCAATCAACGTGAAGTCTTGCAAATGGAGTGACATATGTGCATGAAGCCATGTGACTGAGTAGGGACAGACCTGTTTTGACCATTACCTGAGGATTGCTCATGATATGAGCGATGATATCATTCATGGTCTGGAACCTGTCTGTGGGCAAGTACACCCTTGTGGTGAGAGCATTCAAAGTTGCCCCAATGAAATCTAAAGATTCCATGGCGGCAATAACAGATTTTTCAATGTTCAATGTTTATGCTGACTCTCAGTGAGGAAAAGAGAAGGAGCATTATAGAGGTTAACATATAGGCTTCTTGGTATGATTTGGTGGCAAGGAGGCAAATGGTTGAAGTATGGGAAAACAAGGCGATTGTGATGTCTAAAATGAATTGTTGCCACTGAAAATACCTTGGTAAAGATTCTGGGGAGGCTGCTGTCCCAAAGGGTAGTACTCTACTGGAAATGGCTGAAGCCCACCATAAATCTGAGAAATCATCAGCGAGTGTGATGAATATCAATGTGAAAGTAAGCATCCTTCATACTGAGAGCCATGAACCACATGTCTTGTTCTAAAAATGTAATTATCACAGCCAACATGACTATGAGAAATTTGAGTTGAGGTGACAGAATAGTCAAGGCGTAGTCTCCACCCATCCCACTTCTTGGGTATAAAGAAGTAGGTTGAGTAAAACCTGTCCCCTGATACTGTGGAAGAACAAGTTCTACTGCTCCTCCCTGCCTTAAGGAGTTCACCTTGAGCAAGAACACTGTCACGAGAATGGTTCCTGAAGGAAGAGGGGTTTTGGAGGAGGTAGCATTGCAAGCTTAATTGTATAGCCAGAGCACTCAGCACTCAGGTGTTGAAAGAGAAAGCTAGATGACACCCAAATTGAATACTGGGGTTGCGGTGTGTTGAGTTCAGCAATTTGTCTCTCTTGAGCACGTGTCAAAAACATCAGTGGGCCAGCGGCTTCTCTTGGGATGTCAGGGCTGGTTTGGAGAGCGTAGGAAAGAGAGCCTTATGAATCCTCTGCCTTGTATGCGGTGGTTCTTAGTCTCTGAATGGTAGACGTGTTGAGCCCTATATCTGAATGTGGTTGACTGGCAACTGAACTTCCTCTGAGGAGCAGATGTGTATATGCCTAGCAATCAAAGGGTAGCCTTAAAATTCTTCAGGTTCTTCTGACTGAAGAGGTGAGATTCATCGAATGGGAAAGGCTTGATGGTACTCTGGACCTCCTGGGGGAATCCTGAGGGATGTAGCCAGGTTTCCCTTTACGTAACAGTGGCAGCAGTCATGATGCTAGAGGAAGCACTGGCTGCATTGACTACAGATTGAAGGGCAGTTCTGGCTATTAACTTTTCTTCTTTTATCAGAGGTGAAAATGAGTATGAAGCCACTGTGGGAGGCTGTTGGTGAATTCCTCATATTTGACATAGCTCAGGAAATTGTATTTAGCCAATAGTGCTTCATAACAGCCTACCCTGAACTGAAGGCTGGAGGATGAGAAAACCTTTCTCCCTAGTAGATGTAAACATTTACCCTCTTTTCTATGGAAGCAGATACAGCGTTACTGCTTTCCCCTTTCTGAAGTGGCCTGAACCACCAACAAACTCGGTGAAAGAATAAGAATTCTGAATCCTCAACTGGCACATAATGTCTTTTCACACTTTTGGGGTTAGAGGTGCAGGTGGTGGGGGTATGCCCTGTTTTAACCAGCTCCATTATGGCTTTGTTGACAGGGAAGACTATTCTTGTAGATCCTGAGATATGGAGGATATGCAAGAGCTTGTGTTGGATGCTGTGGATCTCCTCTAGTAGAATGTGAAGTTCCCTGGTGACTCTACAGAGATAGTTTGGGAAATTCCTGAAATCATCTGGAAGGGAAGGGCATGTGGAACCACTGGAACCGGAGCGTAACACTACTCCTATACTATCAGATCTAGGGTAAATTTAATTGTTCCCTCACATGGGAGGTAGGTGATAACTCCCTGGCAGACTGGATATAGTCAGAAGGGCGTACTGGCACCAGGATCTCCAATTTGGCCAGCAGGAGGGGCTGACAGGTGGTGTGTGGGGCAGGGGGTCTCCATAGGTACCTGGTTCTGCCATAAGGGCAGGGGACTGGACTCAACGATCTCTCATTGTCCCTTCCAGTTTCTATGATTCTATAGCATGGGATACCAGTGACTTCAAATCAGGGATCATTGGTCTCAGGGCCATGTGGGTCTCCTGAGAAATGGGTAAAGGCAATATAGGAAAAGCAGTTCCCCCAATGGTTCCAACTCTCCCAAGAAGGGCTGACATGTTCCACTTGTAGTACAATAGGCTTTATACTACAGGCAGGACACTTGGAGAAGATAAAAGCTCCCTCGAGATGGAGGATCCTGATTTTGGAGGGGCCGGAGGAGGGGGAATTCTGGATGTGGGAGAACAAAAAATGCCTTCTGGCACAGCCATAGATCTGGATCTCTTAGATGTAATGGGGACTCTCTCTGTCCAGCCCATTGGTGCTGGTAAATGATGATGGTATTCAGAGATGATTGTGTCTTCGCCAGTGCCTGGTCTTGTGAGAAGCAGGGACAGCAGTATCGATGGAGCACTGTCTGGAGCTGGTGGACGTCGATGTTTCTGGGCTTTCTTGTCTTGTTTGTAGGACTTAGAACTAAGTCCTGAAGGGCTGAGCTAGTGGATTTGCTTGCAGGCACACATCCAATTTCTTGAAGCAGACTAAGAGGAATATTTAGTTTCACCCTTAGGAAAGTGCTTCCTCCCAAGTAGGCCCCTCCGTGGGGTCTGTGGGGATGGATTCTTCGGCAGTGGAGTCAGATTTTGCAGGAGGTGGCACACTACTTGCTGATTAAGGTTGATGTATTTGGGAGTAGGGGAGCGGGGTTTAGGATGTTCAGACTGGGATTTCATGGCCTTCTCCATGAAATGCTTAGTGATGAAGTGCCTGCCCTTCTCATGAGGAAGGTTTGGCAAATACTGCATCAAACCATAATATGAACTTCTCACATGCAGCAGAGGCAGCATCATCGTCATCACTGACCAAAAAGGACCGCAGGTAGGAGGCGTATAATTTGAAGTCCATAGCTCTGGGCATAGTCCAATACTCAAAAAGAGTATTGCAGAGGGAGGGCTGCAAGTGAGTTAATCAGATCTTAATCTAATGCTAAAATATTAGAACTCCTACATTTATAGAAGTTCTTAACCATTAAAGCCCAGAGTGACCTCTTATGGGTGCTCGCCAAGGTGAGCAACCAGAAAGAGGCATTCCAAAAATACATGGGAGGCCTAAGGAGTATGGATGTGGCTTCCGGTTTCTCTGACCTCTGGCCAGTGGAGTCTAAAATTGGAACCAGAATGGTCACTGTAGCAGGGAATTGGGCACCTGCTAGAAGACTATTAGGGTCAAGTCAGGTCATCCAGTGTCTACACACACACTCTGCTGCTTTCAGTAAGTCAACCCTGGCTCTTTACATCATTCAGGAAGGTGATTTTTCTGCATTGCTGTAAATGGGTGCTTATGTCAGCTGAAGGCAAATTTGAATGTTGGCATATGCATACATAGATCAACATGAGGAGACTTACATTAACCTACCTTTGTAGTGCAGAATTATAGAATCATAGAAACTGGAAGGAACCATGAAAGGTCACCAAATCCAGTCCCCTGCACTCATGGCAGGACCAAGTACCCTCTTAAGGCATCCGTGACAGGTGCTTTTCTAACCTGCTCTTAAAAACTTCCAATGATGGAGATTCCACAACCCGCCTAAGCAACTTATTCCAGTGGTTAATCACCTGACAGTTAGGAATATTTTCCTAATGTCCAACCTAAACCTCCCTGGCTGCAATTTAAGCCCGTTGCTTCTTGTCCTATCATCGGCGGTTAAGGAGAACAATTTTTCTCCCTCCTCCTCATAACAAGGTTGTAGGTTGTCCCCTCTCAGTCTCCTCTTTTCCAGACTGAACAAACCTAGCTCTTTCCATCTTCCCTCATAAAGTCAAGTGTTCCAGACCTTTAATCGTTCTTGTTGCTCTTTGGACTTTCTCCAATTTTTCCACATCTTTCCTGAAATGAGGCACCCAGAACTGGACACAATACTCTAGTTGAGGCCTAATCAGTGCGGAATAGAGCGGAAGAATTACTTCTGGTATCTTTCTTACACCACCCCTGTTAATACATCCCAGAATGGTGTTTGCTTTTTTTGCAACAGTGTCACACTGCTGACTCATATTTAGCTTGTGGTCCACTCTGACACTCAGATCCCTTTCCTCAGTACTTCTTCCTAGGCAGTCATTGCCCATTTTGTACGTGTGCAATGGATTGTTCTTTCCTAAGTGGAGTACTTTGCACTTGTCTTTATTGAATTTCATTCTATTTACCTCAGACCATTTCACTAGTTTGTCCAAATCATTTTGAATTTTGATCCTATCCTCCAAATCACTTGCAACCCCCCCAGTTGGTACCATCGGCAAACTTTATAAGTGTACTCTTTATACCATCATCTAGATCATTAATGAAAATACAGAACAGAACTGATCCCTGCAGTACCCTGCTCATTATGCCCTTCCAGCATGACAGTGAATCGTTGATAACTACTCTCTGGGACCGGTTATCCAACCAGTTTTTCACCCATCTTATAGCAGTTCTATACAGGTTGTACTTCCCTAGTTTGTTAATGAAAAGGTGATGCAAGACCATAACAAAAGTCTTACTAAAGTCTAGATATACCACATCTACTGCTTCCCCTCTATCCATAAGGCTTGTTACCCTGTCATAGAAAGCTATCAGTTTGGTTTGACATGACTTTGCTGACTATCACATAACACTTAGATCAGGCCTAAGTAACTTGATCAGTAAGATCACTCAGGAAGCCTGTAGAGGAGCAGGGAACTGAACCCAAGTCCCCCAAATCCTAGGTGGACAACAAAGAAAATTTGATTATTTAAGTGAATTTAACACTGGTGTAAGGTGCTGGATTGGCAGTCCAGGTACAGAATGGATTATAGCTATGCAACCATGTCCTGACATGTCCCAATCCTCACTGGAAGGGTGAGGCCATAATTGAGGTTCTACAGCCTTTCAAATCATAACCATTCTGTGGAGACTGGCAAGAAGGACTGTCAATTAGTACCAACTGTGGTGAAGATATTTCATAAAGTGCACATCTGCCCACCAAGAACTGAAGTGAAAGCAGCACTCATTCCATATTGACCAAACAGACAGAAACATTTAGTTCCTACTGACCTTAGCTGGATTGCAAAAGGTTATAAAAGTATCCCAATTTGTGGTTCAATAACCAAAAAAGTATCACTATGAGGCACAAGGGAAAGCAACAAGGGACATGGGGATGATGTATAAAGTCTACATAAAAGAGGGGGAAAAAGTCACAAATTAACTCATTCCAGAGGATTTCAACATGAACTCTTCATAGTACAAAATTCGGATAATGATCACATTGCCCTTGATCTTCCTTGCATGTGCACTCCCCGATGGATCCCAAAATGGATTATTCAGCGAAATTGATAACCAGGCCCTCTGAATACCTATTTAAGAAACCTACCTTCTAATATGAGCTAATGTCTCCAGCGATTTGTGCTGCTTTAACCACAATGTGGTGTGGGTTTCACATTCTGAAGCCATTCTAAATACTGTAGACCACAGCAAGAACATAGACTACAACAGGAAACAAATGTGGCTTAACCACAAACACTACCTTTACTGAAAGAGCAACCAGTTCCATGGAAGTGGGAGGGGAGGGGGCGGGGCCAAAATCATACAGAAGAAATGTATACTGTCTTTCCTCTGGGTAAGGGTCTTACAAATCAGCTGAACAAAACATCAGTGCCAAACTTCAGCCTCAGAAATATAGTATGTTCAAAAGACAATGAATTAAAACAAAAAATAGTCACGTCTTAAGATGCTGATCACCAAATGCAATGTGTTTAATACATCCAACTTAACGTCTTATAAGATGTTCCTGTTTGAAAGCAAAGTAACTGCAGTGTGGAACTTTGCACCAGAGCAATTTTCTTGGTGCCTCAATTTTTGCCAAATATTCTGGATTTAATTCAATTCTAAATATTAACAGCAACTAAGTGATATAAGTGGGCTGATGCTGTGATTTTCCCCTTCTTGCAGCGCTAGCTGACATTTGAGTGGTGGTTCCAATCTAGCCAAAACACCTTCACCATCTCATCATTAAAAATTCCATTCAGTTCCAGTTAAAACAGTAGGAAGTTTTGGTAAATCATGACAATGATGTACTGGCAGAGTTATGGGGGTGGGGAGAGAGGGGAAAGGAGGCAATGATGTGACCTTTCTGCATTTTCAGCATTATTTCTATTCTCATTTTGAAGATGACGGTTGCACTGTTTCAGAACATGATTGAAAACACTCTCAGGCTATGTCTACACTGGCAAGTTAGTTCGAATTAAGGAAGCTTAATTCAAACTAACTAAAGCCATGGGCTACACTAGGCGTTAGTTAGTTCGAATTAAGGGCTTCCTTAATTCGAACTAATAAGTTCGAATAGGGTATTCAAACTAAAGGGTTAATTCGAACTAACTAGCTCGAATTAACCAATGTGGCCATGTTAATTCGAACTAATTTCTTAGTTCGAACTAACCGGCCATTGAAATGAATGGGGATCGCTAATTCGAACTAAGCAAGTGCCATGAATGGCACTTGCTTAGTTCGAACTAAGTTTTCCTAGTTCGAATTAAGCTAATTCAAACTAACTAAAATTAGTTCAAATTAGTTAGTTTGAACTAACTAATTCGAACTAATTTTAGCAAGTGTAGATATAGCCTTAGTGTTTGGCTCAGCTTGCCTAGTTTTGGGAAGTTTTTGTTTTAATTATTCCTGAAGAAAGGAAAATGATTTTAATGCTATATTATGATCACTGCATGACATTAAAAAAACCCCAAACAAACCACACCACATTTAATAGGCACGGCTACCCCACTGGAAATAGGCACCATGCCGCTGTAAGAAAACAACTTTAAAAATAAATCAAAAGAATGTAAGACAGCCTAACAACATTTTACATCAAGTTGTCCCTCCTCAAAAATGCCTCCCCTCCCCCAAAAACCCAAACAAAAAACCCAACAACTCTGACCCTAAATCATCTATATCCTACACACTTCCCTGGAAGCTCTGGCACTATCACAGACGGGATATTGAGCTGAATGGATCACTGGCTGTTCTTCATATTTGGAAGGGGCAAGTTTGCAGGTCCTCACACTCCATTCGACGTATGTAATGTTGTTGTAGCTGTGTTGATCCCAGGATATTACAGAGACTAGGTGATGAAATATTATCTTTTATTGGACTAGCTTCAGAAGTTGGTCTAATAAAAGACACCTCACTAACCCGGTACACAACTGGATGACATTTCAGAGCACAGTAACTTCTGAATGCCACATCTGATCAATTTTAAAATTTCAGGGAATGTTGTAGGCATCAGTGGGCACAACCCTACTGATCTGGGTGAAAGTCAGGAGACTGGAAATGAAAATCAGAAGACACAAAGCCTCCTGGCATCAGACTAGCAGACTCAGAAACTCCAACCACTTCTGTAACTGTCTACAGATCAAAGAACCAGTAGATGGCAGTCATTACCACCTTCCAGCACAACACACCCATCTCAGCTCTGCCCTTCCTCCCCATACAGTTTAAAATGTCGACATCCTGAATTACTTATTTCCCCACAGAGAAAGAACATAAATAAGAATGGCAGAGGGAAGGGGGGATGTGATGGCAACACAAAGAGCCCCTATCATGGAGGGGAAAATGGGGAGCTCTGGTACGGGGAAGGTGATATGGGGTACACACAGCCCTTGGCCCAGGGAAAACGGGGCTTTCAGAAAATTGTGTGGTCCAGGAAGGATGGAAACAGGGAGTTTGTGAGGGGCAGTATATATGCAGGAATTCAATGTGCTCATCTTACACAAGCAACAAAGTGTGACCCTCTAACTCACAGCAATTTTAATTGTTGGAGGTATTTTTTGGTTTAGCATGGGATCTATACACACACGCTAGAATGCAAAACAAATATCTTTACTATGTATGGATAATGCTCGTGATGTGATGGCAAGAAAGGCAAACTTGTAATCATTCTATTGGAGATCTATTTGTTTTTTCCATATTAGGTGTTACACAATCTACTGTTTCTCCCAGACAAATCAGAAGTATATAACAAAGATATTATCCCCCGCCCCAAATGCCCATCTAACTAAAATTAGACTTTCTCTACGTTTCCTTTTCTATTATTGCAGACATAACAAACATTCTGTTCTACTTCTGTTATTGCAGATATTGCATAAACTCACCTATTTTCTATTAGTCAGCTCTCCCCAATGCATCAATTAAACATGCCTTAAACTGAGCATTTGTAATACCCTAATTACTTTCTTGGTGATAAAGTTTGATTTCAGAAACAATGGACTGAGTTATCACTGGGACTGAATCAGGCCAAAGGTAGCCAAGTAAATAGGGAAAAAACCAAACTTCTGTTTACCAACATACTGACAATCAACAATCAACATACTGACAATCAATTCTCTGACTAGAGAATGTCAGTAATACAAAAGAAACTATAGTTGGTAGTGAAGGATAGGACAGAAATTATAGTTAAAATGAAGGACGAATGGGGTTGAGAGCACAAAGAAAAATCTAAAAAAAGCCAGAGAAAGGTGGTTATATACAAAATTTGTCACACAGTTTCAAAACAAATCCATTAAATATCTATACACAAATGAAAAGTTTAAATAAGGATTCCTGGTAACAGAAGAGGAACTTCATGCTGTCAACATTTCTAAAAAAATGCTGGAATGACATTAAATGTGGTACTGTATTATATGGACATAAACTACACCGGCAGGATAGATTAGGTTATAGAGGTGGAAGGGGAGCACTACACGCAAAGATTCCATAAAAATAATACATCTAAGTGGAAGGGACCAGGAAGTATGGATACAAATCCTAAGAATGTCAATATATTAGTATCGTTATATTACCACACTTCAGAGAAGGAAAGAGATACTAGGTTTGTAGAGGGTCATCAGAAAGACAATTTAAAGCTAATAGGGCAATAAAAATGTGTGACTTCAATTCCCCACATATAGACTGGATCAATAAATTCCAGAGCACACAAGAGGAGAATTTATTCTGGATTTAATCCTGCTTCCAAGACCTGTCTGGAGTCAATGTGCAGCCATGTTGAGAAAAGCCAATGAAGTGTTACGATGTTTTTAAAAACAGGAATAAATAATGAAAAAAATACTGTAATACTATTCATTAAATAAATAAATAAATGGTAAACCTTCACCTGGAATAATGTATTCTGTTTTCGTCAACCCAACTCATAAAACATAGGAATAACAAAAAGAGCTTGGAATCAGATTTTCACATGAAGGAAGACTGAACAATTAGGGCGTGGCAGTTTAGAGGGGAGAGAATGAATAGTTATTACACAATTTTTCATTAGAGCTATGCTAGCACTTTTCTTTTAAGCATCTAGACCCGGCTGCTGCTGGAGACGAGATAATGACCACAGGTCTAACCTAATACTTCCTAACTACTATGAGAAAAGAACTCCTTGAAGTGTACAAGGCAGAGTACTGGGATCTGAATTTACATTCCAATCAGTTACACATGTGCAAGTCCATTAAAGGCAGTGGGCATATATAAGAGTCACTGAAGGTATAATTCAGAGAGAAGGGAGTTGCACAGGTGTAGGTGAGGATCCAGTCTGGCCTGCTGAACATCTTTATTATTGGCAATAATGTGTGAAAGGGAAAGAACCTAGTCTGACTTTTAGAGTCCAGGCAGAGCCTGCAAGACAGATACTTACGAAAAATCTTTTACAAACAAATATCACAATGCCTTTTACTACCTCAAAATTATTTTAAAAACAGTAAGATGCTACCATGACTGCAAAGTCAGGATAGCAAGAGGCAGTGTTCATGAAGGAAGAGGACATTTTTGTTGTTGTCATTTTCCTGTTGTTGTTGTTAAGTGTCTGCAGCCTACCTGTGATTATTTAAATTACAATGAAGAAAGTCTTCCTGGTAGTAAACCACTTTGAGCACTAACCTACAAAAGGTATTTTTAATAGGTATCCAACCACATTTTACATTTATTTTATATATATATCTATCCAGGATATTAAAGACAACAAAATCTAACACATCAAGTTTCTGCACCTAAAAGGCAACATCTGTATTTTATCTATACATCCTCTTTTTGGTTTTTTATCTTAAAACACTTTGAATATTCCCACAAAAGCATGTGAGTTCAACTTGCAGGGAGCTGACTGTTCCTACCTCTTCAATGTTCAGTGCTTTGTTAAAAAGTGGTGGCTGAAGAAAAAATATGAATCTTGTCTATACCTTGAGATTTCAGAATATAAAAACTAATGCCATGAGACAAGAATTTCTCAATAAATTTTTTTTGAATGCTTGGAAAACAAAATTTCCTTATTAGAATACTGATGAAATAGAGGGAGTTGACATCAGAGGAAAATGTAGCCCTACAATTTCAGGATTAGAATACAGAATGGAGCATTCTCCAGATGACAAGCTTTTAATTCCCTGGCTATACATACAATAAAGTCTTCTCTGTTCAAGACCTTTGTATAAAAAATAATAATAATATTAATAGCTTCCATTTTCTGTTGCCCAATATATCTGTGTTCTGAAAGCATGTGTGTACTTATGCTGAAAAGAAGCAAGATAAAAAAAAAAGACTTTCCACATTAATCATCAGGGTTAGGGAAAGTAATGCTAGGCATGATAAATAGAGTTGGGGATACAGAAACATTCAAAGTTAAAACTGCACTCAAAATAATTAGATAATGTTGGATCTGTATGGGAGGCACATAACTCTTGCTCAAAACCCACCCCAGTAGGGTATAGGTCTGTGTTACCACTGGCCTTGAGAAGAAGGAAGAACAGGAAAGAGGATGGATAAAAGATAGCTGAAACACACTGAAAAATTGCTACGAAGTCAGCTGTATCAACGCTGCTTCCTCTCAACACAGAAAGGGGAATGCTTGCACACATGCACGTGTGCTATATCAATACAGGTTTTGCTGGCTATTTTAAATCCAGCCTATGTCTTAAAACAGGTAACTCGCGTGTCCACAAGACGAATGTTCACTTGAGCAGGAAAACATAAAACTAATTCAACAGAGCAGGTCATACATTTTTAACCTCATAGCACGGTAGGAAAATGCTTTAAACCTGGAGCAAGTCAATGAGAAACCTTCCCCACTGGTAAGCACAATAGCAGCCATCCATTTCAATAGAAGTTTATCAGCAGTGAAACCTGACCGAGATAAATGACGAGGCTTTTGAGCCACAGCCTGCTTCTGCCTGCTGCAGGCTGCCAGATAAAATGGGAACAAAAGCTCCCCGCTGCACCCCCTACCAGTCTCCATTAACCCCTGCTGATGCTTTATTATCGTCTGGGGGCTCCAGAACAGCATAGCATGAATCAGTGCATAAAAATAAATAATAAAGCACATATGTGGCACAAACAAACCAGATATCTGGCTTGCAAGATTTTTTAGTGATGCAGTAAGATTACTATTTGAGTAATGCCACACTGAAAAACCATAGCAAGCAAGCACTATTTAATAATTCTGTATGGAAAATCTACCTGTGTACAATAAGGTATAAGCATGCAGAAATGTCTCTCTTTCTTTGTCCATACACAAGGTCACTTCTCAAGCCAAGAGCAGGCTTTGGTATCCCTGACTCCCAGTTCCAAGTTGCACCAGCAGACCAGGCATAAGGCTCTTCATTTTCAGTTTTATTTTTTAAAAGAACTTCCCAGGAATTTATCAGTATTCTAAAATTTTAAAAATGGGTAAAAAAAATCATAAAAATAAAAAATGAGAGGCAACGGGCAGACAGGGCAGGAAGCATGCTTATTGCTCACAGAGGTTGGCAGTGATTGGTGGTACTTGCAATGTAGCCTCATCTCCTGGGACCTGGCTTCTTGTCTGTCTCACTCCCCAACTGCACAGCAGGAGTAGAGAGGATCCTGGCACTTCAGCATGACCAAGACAATGGAATACTACTCCCTGAGAGTACTGATACTCTCCCCATCCCCCTGGGCATAGCCTGCTCCTGAATCCAGCCCTGCAGAATGGCCCCATCCACTTCCTGGGGCCATGCTGAAGAGTAGGGGTCAAAACAAACAGAGGGTCAGTAGTCATAAGGTGCAGCCTTCAGTTTGTCAATAGCAAAGTTTAAGTCAGCGGTTCTCAACCTATTTAGCATTGTGTGCAACAGATGCAGCTCTACGTGTTATATTGGCTCCATCCACACAATATAGATACTACCTGTATGGCCCCAAGCATGTCATATGGTCTGTGTGCTGACTGGGTTGCAAGTGGCCCTTGGGATGAGAACCACTGCTGGCTGTTACACAGTGGGGTAAGCGAGATGGACATGGATTTGGGTTCTGGCAGCCAAGATCATGTGCACAATGTGCCATCCACCTCCCCTGCCGGACAGAGCCAGCCATTTACCCTGGCCATTCAATGTGGCTTCAGGAAGCAGATAAGGTTGCACTGAAGGGCAGGAGCCAAGAGAGGGCTCTCTCTGAGAGGGGGCTTTTATTGATGGTGTGCAGCCTTTCGTTCACCTTCTGTTCCTGACCCTGCCTATTTCGTCCACAAAAAATTTCTTGGTTCTGAAAAAGCTAAAATTTGTGCAAAAATTGGTGAAACATGAATATTGACATTTTCAAAATCCAAGAATGGGGTGGGGGGGAGGAGAAAAATAAAAAAATATCAAAAACAACAGCCCAGATGGCATCTCAAATTAAATTAAATTAAATTTTGAACTCCTCCCCCCCTTAAGGTTGAAGGATCAATTTAAGTTTATATATAAAGTCGTTTCTTTTTCTTTTCTTAATTTTAAAAAGAGATTCAGAAATCTCCACAGAACATGTACCTTTTTGGTGATAATGATATTTGACACTCAGTTGTTCACATTCTCAAAAGGCTGGTACATTAGAGAGACAAAGAGAGATCAAATCTGGCCAAAAATTGAAATTTATGAAAACTGGCCTAAGGTAAACAAATTGTTTTCTTCCCTCTTTCCACATCCCCTTCCCCCCTTCTCTTTTAAATAAAAATTACAGAGGAAGGAAATGAAAGGGGGAAGGAGATAAACCTATTCCCCTGCCATGTCTGAAACCCTAATGTAACAACATTGTACTAAGCACTTAAGAACTTGGAAGTGAACTTGACGAGAAACGTAAAAATGTTTTAAACAGTGAAAATTAGGAGAGAGGAGGCACAAATAGAAAAAGGCACATATGTTTAAATAATTTTTTCCTAATGTGTTACTGCCAATGTAAATAAGGAAATCTGTTTTCTTAAAGATATGATCTAAAGATTAAGAAATCCCCCTAACAGCAACTAGCCCCACTTCCTAAACCTATTCCCTGGTTATTATTCTGACTTTATAGATAGAGAAACTGAAGAGGACTACTAAAGTGACTTGTCCACAGAGGAAGTCACTGGGCTACTGGGATAAGAATTAAGGAGTTCCTAGCTCGAAGTAAATCCTCCACACCCATACTATCTCCATGGCATAAATATCAGTGTCTCTAGAGCTGGAAAAATGGAAGTTGCTCTATTATCATTTTAACTGTAGACTTAATTAAAAATACAGGTGCAATTAACGAACCTCAATTTTGTCTGTTTTTGCATCTCCCCAATATATTTTGCTTTCCGCATAATCCAGTGCCAGTCCATTTGGCCAGCCAAGTGAAGTGTTCACCAGCACAACTCTTTCTGACCCGTCTAATGCAGCCCTCTCAATCTTTGGGATTTCTCCCCAGTCAGTCCAGTACATGTATCTGCAATGGAGAGGAGAAGAGAAGTTTACAAATACTTACCAATGCTTTCAGCATTCATGCAGCTCATCTTTCATACCCCCGAACCAAAACTGTGCAATCAAAAGAAAGTACAGACCAATGCACTTCTAGAATAAATGGACATGACTTCTTTCATGAAATTGCTACGATTCAACCTGTGCAATATGTCCTCAATGGTGCTCATGTGTGTAAATATACTGGTCAGTTTAACAGAATTCCCATAACAATCCACTACAATTCTCATAATTGCATGACCATTTTTTAATCACCTGGAATTAATAGTCAATTCCACTCAATCACCTCAATCTGGAAACATAGGCAAGGACCAGAAAAAAAATAATGGTAGTAACTAGTAAATTAGTCAAAAAGTAGATATAGTTATCCATTCCCATTTGGTAACTGTCAGATAATATAGACTTTTTACTTTCAACCGCCAAAAAAGTAATATTCATGTTTCACTATCCACACACATGTACATGTAGGTACCAATTCTTATTTCACTAAATGTTTTTCTTGTGCTTTTTATTTGGGAAAGGGGTTGACATTTTTAAAAAATCTTTTCCAGCTAGAGATATACAAAAACAGTATTAAACAAGAACTGACACTAATTTATCATCTGTAATTTAGTAACTGAAAAATTGCACAATGACACACAGGAAAAGAATAGCAGGAAGAGGTTAACCCCCCCCCCCCCAGTAAATTTTAGCTTTCGAAATGTAAGCCCTCCCACAAATCAAATGGTACTAAAATCACTTGTTCTTAAATTAGCAAAGCAGTGTATGTGCATCTGTGTATCCCAAATCCTGCTACAGTTAACAGCCAGATGAGTGAAAGTTTTAGTTAATGATAAAAATTGGAATCTTTATATTTTTGAATATGAATATGAACAAGCCTGAACTAGAAAGACCACTAGGGTTCTGGGTTTTTTGTCTGTCTTTTAAAGAGACTATAGTGTATTCAGTCTTAGTGTGCTACAATGAATCTCTGCCATTGTTAAAGGGTCCACATTAAAATTCTGAATGATACAACTATTTAAAACATCTGTAAATTGTTCCTTACCCAGCCATGGGATCCAATACGATAGCCCTGGGTTCTTCCAAGTCTTCTGATATCAAGATCTTTCTCATGGTCCCATTAAGTCTTGTCACCTCTATGCGATCAGTGCCAGTATCAGTCCAATAAAGGTTTCGGGCAACCCAGTCCACAGCAATGCCATCAGGATGTGCAATCTGTGCTGTGACAACAAACTGACTAGCTGATCCATCTATGAAAGAACGGCGAATGGCCCTCACGTCATCATCAGTCCAATAGATGTATCCTTCCACAGGATCATAGTCAATAGCAATGGCATGACGGATGTCCTCCAGCTGCAAGACAATGTCTGTAAAATCTGGGGTGTCCAAGGAAATGCGCCTCAAGTCTGTCCTGCGGGCTAGGAGCAGTAACTCAGTGGCACCTGTATATAACAAAACCAAACAAAAAAAAAAATACCCAACTCAAAAATCCCTTATCATAAAAACATGGATTCTGAGCAAGATTCTCAGCTGATGCAAATTAATGTGATCACACTGCATTTGGGAATCTGGCTCCAAGTTCTTCAGTGTGAATTTTGGATCCAATACTGAACGCTTCGCAGGACATTTGAGGTTCCTTTCTGTAGAAATGGACTGTTAAACTCTGAATGACATTAAGAAAATTTTGATGGAAACATACATTGTATGCAGATTTTAGAGAGCTTAATATATTACAGTATGCTATAAGCATATGTATGTAGATTTTATAGAATTAGATTTTATTTTCTATATATAAATATATATTAGATTTCAACAGATACCTGTTTATTTTTAAGATTGCTCTCAATTTACATTTTCAGTTATGTAAAATTATTCTCAAGCAGCATTTTTAAAATTTTGCCTACCTGTACATTTCAATTATGGATAGAAATTTCATTAGTATATATGGTGAAATCAACATTTACCAATAAAAACAGAACCCTTCCAAGTCTATCTGTATGTGTATGCACGCACATACATATTTATGTAGCATACAGATTTTTAAAAAGCATTGAAAGCAAATCATAGAATGATAGAATCTTAGGGCTGGAAGGAACCTCATGAGGTCATCTAGTCCAACCCCCTGCTAAAAGCAGGACCACTCCCACTAAATCATCCCAGCCAGGGTTTCGTCTCACCAGACCTTAAACATCTACAAAGATGGAGGTTCCACCAACTCCCCAGGCAACCCATTCCAATGCTTCACCACCCCCCTAGTGAGAAAGTTTTTCCTAATATCAAACCTCGACCTCCCCAGCTGTAACTTGAAACCATTGCTCCTTGTTCTGTCCTCTGTTACTACCAAGAACAGCCTAGCTCCCTCCTCTTTGGAGCACCCCTTCAAGTAGATGAAGGCTGTTATAAAATCCCTACCTCAGTCTTCTATTCTGTAGACTAAATAAGCCTAGTTCCTTCAGTCTCTCCTCATAAGTCATGTGCCACAGCCCCATAATCATTTTTGTTGCCCTCCGCTGGACTCCTTCTAATTTGTCCACATCCTTTCTGTAGTGGGGAGCCCAAAACTGGACACAGTATTCCAGATGTGGCCTCACCAGTGCCGAACAGAGGGGAGTAATCACATCCCTCGATCTGCTGGCAATACTCCTAATGATGCAGCCCAATATGCCATTGGCCTTTTCGGCAACAAGGGCACACTGTTGGCTCATATCCAGCTTCCCATCCACCATAACCCTCAGGTCCTTTTCTACAGTGCTGCTACTTAGCCGATCGGTCCCCAGCTTGTAGCAGTCCATGGGATTTTTTCTGTCCTAAGTGCAGGACTTTACACTTGTCCTTGTTGAACCCCATGACATTTTTTTTGGACCAGTGTTCCAGTTTGTCTAAGTCTCCCTAAGTCAGGCAAGCTTGTTGTTATTATATGTGAACCAACTCTTTTAGATAAAATATCTAGTGGAAATAGGGAAAAACCTCTCATTAAAAAAAAAAAGTATTTAAATAGTGAAATATGTATGAAACAATAAGCTAATGTAAAACAGTAAGAGTGGCTCTTCCTGGGAGAAATTCCTGTGTCAATCAACGTGGCTTGTTTAAAGGGGGGAAATGCCTCATATGACTGACATTAACTCATACAAATCCAGATGAACTCTTCGTTAACACATCTAATGAATAAGGCTATATCAAGATGTGAAGGCCACCACCACACAGGCTTACGAAGCCCTAGTGAAATAAAGTGTACTGATGACTTTTCAACCTTTAGATTTGCAGAGGAAGAAATCTGTTAATTTATGCTGTAGATGGGATCATCTTGTGTACCCACTTAGTCACTGTATTTGAGCAGATTTTATTTTCTGTTGTAATTTATATTGTGGGATTTTCTATCTTATGCCAATAGATTTCACTTTTATTTAAGGTAAGTGACCTCATTCAGTTTCAGTTAAGTTGGTTTATCTTTTCGGCATCTGTCAAAGGTGACCTGCACTGGCAGCACCGCCTCAGTCTCAGGTAGGGGTTTGGCTGGTGGTCCCCCTTTTTTCTACAAACTCTACTCTGTAGAGTTGGTCCTTTCTTTTGCGGCTCAACCCTCCAGCCGGGTCATGCATTCTAGTCCACCCCTTTAAGGGTATATAGAAAGAAAAGTCTAATAATTACTTCTGGAGGAATTCTGTGCCACTGCACACACGCAGAATTCATGTCCCCCACTGATTCCCTCCATCCCACCACAGAAAATAGATTCTGCGGGGAGACGCTGCAATTACACCTTTTGCCTCCCCAGGGCTGCTGTGGTGCCAGAACAGAGGATAGCTGGATCATGTGCTGAAGCAGCCAGATGTGGAAAGGGAGGGGACAGTGGCTGCATTTTTCATAGCGTCCTGCTCGTAAGGCTTGATGAGAAGGCACAGGATATAGGGGAAGAGGAGGAGAATGGTCAGAGCAGGGCACATAGGGCTGCTGTAGGGTTACAGACTGGGGTTCACAAGAGCTAATGGAGGAACAGACTGGGAAGGGGCAGAAGAGCTAGTGGGGTGACAGCATTGAACCAAGGCCTGAATGAGAGTGGAGGTGAAGGCCCACATGGAGATAGGGGAGATGAAGGGGCAGAATGGGGGTACAGAAACACATGGGGATGGGAGGAGGAAGAGTGGCTGAATGGGAATGCAGGGCCATATTGGAATGGGGAAGGAGGGATGGCTGACTCATGGTACAGGGCCAACATAGGGACACGGGGCAAAGCAGTGCAGGGCCACAAGGGAACAGAATTGCTAGGGAGTGAACCTAGGGGTCAGCCAGGGACTGCATGAGGGAGGCTCCCCAACTCCCTAAGAACCTACCACCCACCCCACCGAATCTGTTCCTTACTTCTCCCACTCACACCAAGCAACCTTCCAGGTCACTCCGACTTCTTCCCAGCAATTGTTTTCCTCTCCTTCACCTCCATTACCCCAACTCCCCCAAGCTTTTGCACTACTTCTGAGGAGTATACGGTAATGTGGGAAATAAGTTTCTGTATTGTAGTTTACATGAACTCTTACTCAAAGTTCTATATTAATATGCCTCGTAAGGAATCTATTTGTCAAAAATCATTCCCTGAATCTCTTTTTGTTGCCTGTATTGTTACAGACATACTTGTTGACAGGTATTTTGAAATAAATCATCAAAATAATTTTAAAATATTGTGCGCAGAATTTTAATTTTTTTGGCCCTGAATTCCTCCAGGAGTAAATAATGGACATGATTTTGGTGTCTGTGAGAGCTCCAGGACTTTATTCTCTGCACTGGGACTTGAAGTCTGAACCCTTGTGTACTCAGGATCTTCCCTAGCTAGATCCCCCACCAAAGGGCAGGTTCCTATTGTTGTTCTACCGTTAGGGATCAGTAGGAGAATACAGGGTCACCCTCTTCACCAGACTCTGATCCAGAGCTATGCTCTATACCTTGGGTGCTAAATGGCTGCATCCCTAAATCATTCCCGATCTGAGTTCTTCTTAATTCCTCAAAGCATAAATTAAACAACTAAACTAAAAAATAAAGCATCTGACCTCCCCAAACAGTCACCAGTCTCTCATCTACAGGTCAGTGTGGTCAGGATTAAGGCAACAGATATTGGTTGTAACTTCCCTGGAACTCAAAGCAGAGATTGTAGCCCACAGAGCTAACAGACTTTTATTTTACTTAGCAGTAATACAAAGAACCTACAGGCATACCCCATGTAAGAGTGTTTCTCATCCTGGGGACCACAAGCCGAAGGAGAGTCATGGGATGGTTTGGTTTTTGGTTTTTTTGGGGGGAGTCATTACTGGGGCTGGCATTAGGGAGTAGGAAGGGTGGTAGCTGCCTAGGGGCTCCTGTGACAGGTGGCCCCAAGAAGCTAATGTAAATGTTTCAGATTGGAACCCCAAGCTTAAGGTAGAGGAGACTGCAAGATTTTCTAGTGAGTGATGTTTATTTACATAAAGTCAAAAGAGGGTCACCAGCATAGAAATCTTGAGAAACACTGTTGCAGAAGATGGCGATTTTGGTCAAGTGACACTTAGAACATTAATACAAGTGTTCTTCCTTAAGAATGAACTAAAAAGACCTTTGTTATCTGTAAAACATCCCTTTCTCATTTAGAAATATACACACACATTTTTTGGCTAGTCAGTCAGTGAAAAACTTTTCTTTTATACATTAGCCAATGCAGGTTTTCCTTGTCCCACAGCTATATTTTCATGCATCCTTTAAAGTTTAACATGCGACTTTAACAAAAGACAAGGGTTACCAGGGTATGAAACACAGCAATTAAACACTCTCAGCTGGCTGTATCAGCTGACTCAAGCTCAAGCTGCCAGTCTATAAAAGTGTAGCATAGATGTCTGGGCCCAGGCTGGACACCCAGGTCCAGGTTCTGGGAATCCTCCACCTTTCAGGAAGTCTCAGAACTCAGATTCCAGCCTGTGCTCAAAGTCAACTGATACAGGCCAGCTGTGAGTTTTAATTTGTGTGCAGACATGCATTACCAGTCCCATGATTACAAAAACTCAAAAAAAGCAAGCAACCAAGTCACAGAAGTTTATTAACATAACCATACTCATAAAAATACACAGACAAAACCAAACAACATAATTCAGTGTCAAGGTCAAAACAAACTCTCAAAGAATTATTGACATATACTGGAATAGATGCACAAGTAATTCATTTGCCACCAATGACTTCAACTATTCATAGCCAATTAACAAAAAATGTTCCCATACATCCTTATCAGAATCTTTTATTCAGGCTTCCATTTGAGCTAAATTGTAGAAATCATATAATTTTGGAATCACTAATTAAATCTTTAAAAAAAAAAATCACTCTCATCACCTAATACAGTTAAATTGGAAGGAATGTGTAACCCTCAGGTTTGCAAAACAAAGAAGGAGTCCTGTGGCACTTTTAAAGACTAAAAATTATATTTATCTTACAATCATCTTATCCTTCTTTGTTTTGCTGAACTAGACTAACACAGCTACCTTTCTCAAACTCAAGTTTGCAGATGATCAAAAAAAAGGTTATAGGAAGTATTTCAGATATCAGTAATTGTAATGTGTAACCTTTAAAAACTGTCTTGCATATGACTGAAAGTTATGATCATTTCGAAGAATTATTGCTAGCTTGCTATAAAGACACAAGCTGAGTAAAGTACTAGGGCTCTCCTGAAATTCACCCTTAAAATTGACAAACTGACCTGATTAAAAACAACAGAAGTCCTGTGGCACCTTAAAGACTAACAAATTTCTTTGGGCATAAGCTTTTGTGTATGCATCTGACGAAGTGGGTTGGAGCCCATGAAAGCTTATGCCCGAAGAAAATTGTTAGTCTTTACGATGCCACAGGACTTTCGCTATTTCTGCTATATACAGACTCGCACAGCTACTCTCCTGGAACTGACCTTCTGATTGTTTCTAGATAAGCCCCATTTTAGCACCATTCAGTACTGTGCTTTCAGGTTACAATACTTTTGTTTAGTCAAACAACAGATGGCAGGCTGGTCTACCCTGGGAACATACATTGGCATAACTACATCTCTCAGTGATATGAAACAGCTACACCCCATGAGAGACGTAGCTATACAGACCTAACCCCTAGTGTAGACCATGCTAGGTCTCTGGAAGAATTCTTCTGTCCATCTAGCTACCACCTTTTGGGGAGGTGGATTACCTAACCAGTGGTTCTCAACCTTTTGTGGGTTGTGACCTATGTTCCCTCTAAGCTGTGCGGTTGCGTGCCCGCGCACCTCCGCGCAGCACTGCAGGACACCCGTGCAGCCCGGCAGCCCCCGCCGCCCCTCCAGACTCCCAGGGCTTTGCCGCGGCAGATCCAGCCTGCGCCCGCCCTCTGGGCTGGCCCTCCCTGCCCCCAGGGTGGAACAGGTAGGCTCAGGGCCAGGGCAGATGCGCGGGCCTGCCTGCCCAAGCAGCTGGGCAGCAGGGTGGCCGCGGCTGGGGTGGGGAGCCCGCCCCCCTGGCGGGCTCCCACCCACCTTCCCAGCCTGGGGCCTGGGTCGGCTCTGCTCCACCGACGGCCTTGGCCTCCCAGCACGGGGCTGAGGTCTGCTCTGACCCGCCGGCAACCTCCCGTTCCCCCTGCCAGTGGCCTCAGCTTTTCTTTCTTTCTTTCTTTTCTCAGCTTTCTCTTCCTTTTTCTTCTTTGCCTTCCTTTTTCTTTCCTTCTTTCTCTTTTCCTTCCTCTTCCTTCTTTCCTGCTCTCCTTCTTTCTTTGCTTCCTTCCTTCTCTATTTTATCTTCCTTTCTCTTCCTTCCTTCTCCCTTTCTCTTCCTTTTTTTTGCCTTCCTTTTTCTCTCTTCTTTCCTCCTCCTTTCTCTTCCTTCTTTCCTTCCCTCTGTCTTTCTTTGCTTCCTTCCTTTCTTTCTCTTCCTTCTTTTTTCTTTCTCTTCCTTCTTTCCTTCCTTCTCTTTTTTTAAAAAAACCTTTAAAAATTAATTTTAAATAAAAACCTTTCTAAAAATTAAATTTCAATTAAAATTCATTCAAATTCAATTAATTAAACACAATTAATTAATTCTATTTACAATCACTTTAACTTCAATTAATGCCTATAATTTCTGTCGTGTGAGTTTACACAAAAATTTTATTCAGAAAAAGTTTTGCACACGGCTTGAAAATTTTGCACACAAGCCACCAAACCTTAGAGGGAACATTGGTTGTCACACACTTGGCAGCATATTGCAACTCTACAGAATGCACTAATCCACTCCCTCCAGGCCAAATGCAGCCATCTTCCCAGCTCTCTGTGACACAATTACTGCTGTATGGTGACCCAGTAATGTTTCCCAACAGAGTGGCTGAGAACCACTGACCTACCCCTTCCATCAGTGGAAGTAGTGTCTACACTGAAGGACCACACTAGGGCAGCTGCAGTATTGCAGATGTGTCACTGCAGCATTTTAAGTGTAGACATACCCAGGTCTCTAGGACCAGTTCCTCTAAGACCCCATTCAATATCAGGAAATGATTAGTTTTCAGTTAACCCATGCTGCACACAGGTTCTTTGAGCTAAGAATGTCATAATCTTTATCTAGGAGCACAGCAAACATTCCACTTATCAGACAAAGTCAATCCCTCCATACCCTAAAAACATGGCCTACCAATCAACAAAAAGTTAAAAACGATTACTCACATCTCTTGCAAACAGACAATGTATCTAGCTAGTTATATCACCTTTGAAAGCCTTTCTGCTAGGAAAATGAGAACTGATTATCAGAGAAGCACCTCATCAGAGGTTTAGGTTGAAAAGATATCACTTCAGATGACCTCAGCAGGCTCTCCCTGTCCTGACTTATACCAAAAGTAATAAATGTCAGAGGCTGGAATGACCTATCTATGACCACTAGCCCCACATTAGGGCTCAAAATTAAAAACTAGACAAATCTCTACAAAACAATATCAGTCAAAAATCCTCACATAAAGGTGTATCATGATGACAATATGTTCAGAGGCATTTCAAGACATGTTCCAGAGGGATAGCCGTGTTAGTCTGTGTACAGCAAAAACAATGAGAGTCCTGTGGCACATTAAGGACTAACATATATCTTCAGGCACAAGCTTTCATGGACTCCAACCCACTTTAGATGCCTCTGACGAAGCGGGCTGGAGCTCACAAAAGCTTCTGTCTGAAGAAATTTGTTAGTCTTTAAGGTGCCACAGGAATCTCAATGTTCAAGACAGGTTGCCTATAATGGGAGGGTGAAGGGAAACATGCTTTTAAAATCTCAGTATTTTGTTAACTCCAGTTCCAGAGGTCATTTAAAAATGAACAATCAACACGCATGGCTAAAGTCCACCTGCAAGACTCTGTATACACACTACAGTTTCCAAGGTAAAAGACCAAGGATGGTAGCTTCTTGTAATTTTTGCACTTTGACCACATACTAACAAAGTTTAACCTGAAATGTGTGTGGTTTTGTTTCTTTTCAGTACAAGGTTAAAAACAAAAACAAAACCAAGAAGCTTATGCTTCCACAGGTGAACAATGCAGGAAAAATTCTATGTATGTGCATTTAAGAGGAAAAAATGAAGGAAAGAGGATTTCAGGTGTGAAACAAGGTTACAATCCATGATTTATTTGGACTCTACCTCTATGAATATACAAAACAGCTCATAATTCCACCACCACCAGTGGACTCAAACACCTTTCAAACTTCAGTGGGGGAGGGGAACACATGAGCGCTACCAAATGTAATGCACTTACCTCTTTCCAATTTAAGTGTAATGGAACTCCAGTCAACTTTAGTATTTAGCAATATGCCAAAAATATTGAGTAGTGCAATACATTAAAGAATCAGGTCCTCTGATTAATGCCTTGCTGATCTCCCACACAATTTAGGACAATTTTGGCAGCCAATAGTTTCCAAATGATTCAAGTTAGAGATCAAGACCACGTTAGCTGTTAGCAGGGATTCCCTGGGTGATCAGCACTTTTCGAAAAGTCAAACCACTTATTTAAGGTGTTTAAATAGGGACACAGAAGCCTAACTCGAGGCACCCATGTTTGAAAATGTTACCCTAATTTTATTAAGCTGTTAGAAAGCTGGTTTTACAGGCTTGTACATGGTGTATTGTATTTGTTCTCCTACTCCAAATATTTCTCTAGAAAGTTGCTACTAAAAATCAAGTCTAATTTAAACACATGTTGTAGGCAAGGGGTCATCTGGAAGGAATGGGAAAAGAAAGCTGATAACTTTTAATGATCTCATTTTAAAGTCCAGTACATCCTGACCTGCCAAGCTTTACAGTGAATTCCAGTTTTACAATGGTTTAAACCAAGCTTCTGCATCTTACCGTGGTGATCTGTAAATTACTGGACTTTAAAACCATTGCTGGTCCCTCAGACTAGTAGCGTTTTCTTCATATTAGTCCAGGACTATATAAATAAGACCCAGGCCTAGGACAAGTCTAACTATCTCTCTGTGCCTTCGCAAGCATAAGTAATGAAAAAATCCTCAATACCGCTATTATGTATTCGATTTAAATTTCCTACTCCTAAAAACAAATCTTTCCCTTAAATTTTACCCCACCCATTGTTATACCAGTCACTATCAGTCTACTCCTGCTCTTTCCTTGAAGAAGAGAGAGGCTCAGCAAGACTTTTCATCTAAATGACAATAGCCTGGAATCTGCAGAGGAAAAAGAGAAGTGTCCAGATGTCCAGAAATGGCAAATTTCTCTCACTTATTAAAAGGGAAGTGGGGAAAGGAATGATTTTAAGTTAAGATTCTTGGATCCCGGATCTGGATTACTGGCTGTGGAAGCAGAATTTAGGATCTTTGCTCCAAGGCGCAGTCTGGAACTGCACCAGAAAATACAGAGCTCTGGTCACTGTCCTCAAGTCAAGGAAGGGGGGTGATGGGGTTGGGGGGTAGGGTGGGAGGCAGAGCGAGCAAGAGAGAGAGACCATATAAAGGTTCCTAGATATGGATGGGATAAAGAAATTCTCTTCTTGACAGTGAACAGGAAGACCAAATCAAGGTTCAGAGTAAAAAAAATTGCAATGCTATGTTAGAAATGTGTCATGTATCCTCACTATGTGAAAGCAACTACTCCAGTATTCATTCCTGAACTGGTGGTAGAAAGAGTGAGAAATCTTAAGGAAAAGTCTAGTGGTCATAGGGCCACAGAAGGTGAACAAATGAATGGAGAGATCATGCCAAGATCACGATGAATGCAATAAGCCCCTAAAACCAACCTAATATTTTAATGATAAAATTTCAATGTCCATCGGCTTATATAAAATAATGTGTGAATGTGTGTATGTGCGCGCACACACAGAGTCAAGGCTTTGTATGAAAAACACCCCAAAGTGTTTTATAAAACAGCAAGTTATCAGTAGCACAATGGCAGTGAAGGTAAAGTATACCAGCAGAGAGCATGTGCGTGCACGCGCGTCCGAATGCACGCTCAAAGTAGTTTAGTCAGCCTGGGACATTATCAACTGAGCAGCGGTTGGCTGGCAAACTGGTTATGCCCTTCTCTTTTCTTTGAGTGATGGAGATTTCTGAACTTTCACCCAGATGCTAGAGTAAGAGGAATGGAAATTAAAAGTGACTGACCAGTCCGTATTAGTCATGAGGAGAATAACTAACTCTATGCCAGCTCCTACATCAATACCTCCTGAAATACTCAGGAAAGAAGTTTATGGAACTTATCCAAAACAGAAAAAGAAAAAAAAGGAAAGGGTATTGTTCTGAATAATTAGAAAAAAATTAAGTTCCTCTAAGGTGTGATTTTAAAAAAAAGCCAGAGAACATACTTTGCTATAAACTAAGATCATTAAAAAATGCTAGTTGTCGTGGAAAAAGCTCAACGAAGGTCAGCCAGCCTCACCTTTGGCTGCAAGGATCACCTGTCGATGCCAAACCACTGCAAACATGCACACAATACTCACCGTTCAAATTGTTCCTGTTCAGGCCAGCGCGCTAATCTAACATACCAGAAAAACAAGGATCTCTACTTCTCAGAGGTATTCCTTTCAGTATGAAACAATTTATTATTTAGTTTTGTAGCTAGCATGATTCTTGCCCAGATCATCACGAAAAGATAAAATTGCCTTGAAAGAAAGCAGCACTCTCTCTCTCCTCATTTTCACTATTCTTTACTCTAACTGGAAGGCATCTTTCTTATCCCCAGTGAAGTTAGAAACATGTTACATTTCAAAACCTGGGCTGAAACTTTAATTATTCAACTTTTGGGGTTTTTTTGTTTGTTTTTTTCCAGCCTAACTGAAATGTATTGAATGGATCTGCCTCATAGTGTTAAGCAGTGGTACGCAGTACATATTTGCTAAGGAAAAGGATTTACCATTTTTCATTTCCATTTCTCCTCTTAAAAGATGGGACCATTATTCTGCATGGTTTAATGGCAGCATGAACAGACAAAGTCAGTCCAGAGGAGCCACCAGATCATATATCAGAGGCCACTAAACACCACTCAGCTGCCGCCACACCATATTAACTCTCTAAGCAGAATTAGATGAAATTATTATAGCTCCCGGGAGACTAAACTATTGTGTGCCACAGGCAGAGAACAGGAGAAACACACAACTCAATATCAACATGGTCATCCAGGTTCTCTGCCGTACATGATCTGAACTACTGGCACATATTTCCAGCACACTGCTTTAAAGCAGAGGTGTCCAACCTTTTAGCCTGAGGGGCCGCATACAATCTTTTTCTCACTGGGGGAGCTGGTGAGCAAGGATTGGATGGGGGCGGGAGGGGAGGGATTCTGCTGCTGAGCCCAGTTCCCTGCATGAGACAGGGGTTACAGGTGCCAACTTTTATTTTTGTCAGTGGGTCTGGCAGGATGGGGAGTCATGAAAGAGGATGACAAAACTGGTCACATGACTCACACATCTCCTCCTTGCCTGTGGCTGCTGTGCTCTCCCCGCCCTCTGCCCCACTTACAGGGATGGAGCAGGGGCGGCTCTGTCCTTCTCCCATCATGCCCCACCGCCTGTTTATCTACTCTCCCTGGCAGCTGTGCGAGTGGATAGGGATCCACTTTCAACTCTGGTCCCTCCTGCCTGCAGGACCTTGGCTGGGGGAAGTGGCTCTCCCTCCCTGGCTGCTGGACTGGTACCCAAATGAACTGGCCTGGAAACAGGGAGGGACAGGGGAGGAGGGAGGGAACTGGAAGCTCTTGTTCACATGGTCTCTCCCCAACAGCCAGCCGGGATGGAGAGGGGAGGCTGCTTCCCCCAGCCAGGCTCTCGCAGGCAGCTGCTGTGCTGCACAGAGCAGCATCCCAGTCAGCCGGGGCTGCTGCAGCGTGTGGGCAAAGGGGATGCTGGACTAACCTGTGTTCCTGCTGGACTTGGCTGGCATGTGTGGGGACATGGGCCTTGGGCAGAAGGAGAAGGGTTAGCCTCCCAAGGGAGGTGCCTTGAATAAGCAGCAGCAGCATGCAGCTGCAGCAGCGTCCTCTCCCAGCCAGAAGTGGCTGATCTCCCACACCCACCTCTGCTCCTGAGCCCTGGCTGGTGCAGGGCAGGGTAGTGCACAGGACTGGAGGGGAGAGGAGGGCCTGCTCACGGCTGTCATGAGGCTGAAGGGGAACAGCTGCTCCTTGGCTCCAGCTGGGGCAGGGTGCTGTTGCTGCACCTGGCAGGCCAGATAGCAGCCTTTGGTGGGCCGCATTCTGGCCCCTGGGTTGGACAACCTAGCTTTAAAGTGATTTTCTTAGTAAATTAAGCCACTACTGTATATGAAGAGCTAGTTTATGTCTCTACTGTATGTCTGAACTGAAGAACACTCATTCTTCTGTGTCCCATGTTCTTATGAGGAGAAAATGGAGTATACTGATTCATTATGAACTGGCAAGGAATAAGCTGATAAATTTATAGCTGTGAATACCATATCAGATATCAGTGTTTAAGTCATTATACAAGATTTTTATTTATGAAAATAAATTCTCTTCATCCACTTGCCTCAGATAATTTATTCTGACAGGCGATAAAAATATCATTAGCTTGTTCATCATGGTAAGGGTGGGAAAGTACATTCTGTGCATGGGCTGGCAATTCCTCATGGCAATTTTGCAAAGCTGCTTTTTCTTTTCTTTTCTTTTTTTTTTTTGTTCTTCTATGTACAAGAGGCAATTTATTTTAATAAGGTTCTCATGGACACATATAGCTATGTTAAAACAATCAGAAGAGGAAGTAAAATAGGGCGAGATAAGAGGAAATCCTGAAGAGCAGCTCACGTCCTAGAAAATGTTTTAAATTAAATATAAAAGGGCATCCATTTAAGTACTTTAACAAATAATATATTTTTTAAATTATTCTATTTAGACTTCATTCGGTGTATCATTTTCTGGGCTTTTTCCCCTCTCGGCCTTTTCAGTGGGAGAGAGTCAGCATGAAAAAAAAGCTATTTGTTTGACAAGAGTTAAGTTGATCGCAATACTTATCTTTCAACTGTTTGACATCAGCATCATTATAGCAATCCAATGCAAATGTTACAAATGATTTAGATTTTCAAACTTCAGTGCCTCAAGGTAGGCACCTGAATCTATATTTAGGCACTTCAGTAAACATCACCTGATTTTTAGGGAGGGGTTGCTGAGCAGCCACAATTCCCAAACAAGTCAGCTAAACCTCTGGAAGTAATGCCACTACTATTTCAATGCCTAAATATAGATTCAGATGCCTAACTTTGGCCATCTAAGTTTAAAATTTGCAGCCTATGATGTCACATGTATATAAGGTAGGATAAGTAGCAGCATCTAAAAGAAATTTTAATTTGTTGGATATTATCAATCAAGAAGGGATGAAAATATTTAACGTACAATAACAGGAATACTTCACAGATATTAATTCTTTGAGGCCAGGTTTGTACTACAGACTTATAGCAGTATAACTATGTCATTCAGGGATGTGAAAAATCCATCCCCATGAGCTATAGTTATAGCAGCCTATCCTGGTGTGTGCAGTACTATGTTGGCAGGAGGGCTTCTCCCGTCAACAAAGCTATTGCCTCTGGCAGAGGTGGATTAACTATGCCAATGGGAGAAGCTCTCCCATCAGTGTAAGACAGGAGCATCTTCCCTTGCGCATTATAGTGGCATTTTAAGTGAACATCTGACCTAAGGAGCAATATATGAGGTAGTTGTTATCCCCTTTTTTAGAGATGAGAAAACCAAGGCTCAAAATACTTGCCCAAAGCTACACAGACAAGCAGGCTAGACCCCAAATCTTTTGTCTCCAGTGCCTACTCTTAATCCAGAAAACCATGCCTTCTATTTTTTTTAAAAAATCAAGATCCTTTTAACATAATGCAATTAGAAGTTTTCCAGGCATAAGCAAGTCATCAGGGAGCATTCCCTAGAATTCACATCTGTATGGAAAAGCACAAATCGTTCCATCGTTCTATTTCCCGTAATGTTTCCAACCTGTGAGCCCATTCATATGCATTATCAAATGAAGCCGACAAACACCTTTCTTGCAGAAAACCACATCAAGTTTATTCTAAAATAATCTTTCAAAAACAACACCTACCATCTCTGCAGGTCTTTCCATCCTCCAGGAGTTTCACACCAGTGGGACACGCACACTGATAAAAAGGCTTCATGGGAGACATTAAACACAAGTGGGAGCAGCCACCATTATTAGCTGCACATGGGTTTGTAGCTGTTGAATATAAATTGCACAGATTAATGTTTCTGCTAACAAATGACATCTCACATGTCAAGAAGCATTAGGCTTTTGAATGGTAAGAGTCTGTAACAGCAAAGTGGATAAAGGAGGAAATAATAAACAGACTAAGCAAAAGTTAATTCCAAGCATTAAGAGTGGGTAATTATTATACCCAAATGCAAACACACTGCATATTTCCTTTCTTGGAAATGTAGCATTTGTTTCTACATAGGGTTCTTGTTTCAGCTGTACCCTTTACCAGCTTTGCAAACTGCTCAGCACCAAAACAAGCAGAAGCATGTACAAAAATATAAAATGAAGCATGATAAATTCCCTAAAAGATAAAGATGGTGGTAATGTCACAGAGCTAGTCTGGTTTAACATCATTAACCCCATTAACAATACTTTCCATTCAGGAATATGGATTTTTCAGGTTAATGCTCAAGAGAGAAAAAAATACAAGTGTCCCTATTGTCTAAAGCCCCTGCACATGACCCCCTTGAAAAATAAATAAAAAGGAACGCTGTGCAAGGGTTTCCAACTGTGGTTTGGGTATCACCAGTGGTATGCAGGACACCTCCCAAATGCTGCGCATCTAAGCTGCCAACAGTTCTCCAGTTGCCAAGGTAACTTGAGCTGAGTGTCAGAAGCAGCTTAGCCCTATGTTCTGCTACCGATGCCAGCCACATGACCAGAACTGATGGTGGTGTTTTACGTTGGTGGTATGCAATGTGGTAGAGTGCAGAGCATCACTTAGGCAAGAAAGAGAAGAGGGGCGAGATGTTTTATGGATGTTAAAAAAAACAACAAAATACACAGTGTACTTTTGAGTCTATTCCTAAATCCCCTGCTTTGGATACTGATGCAACATAAAATAAATGGAGCCACCCAGCTTTCTCACATCCCCAAAGGGGAAGAGAAATTAGACTTCTACAAATCAGTCCCAACCTGCAGTTGAAAAAGAAAGCAAGATTCCTTACCATTTGGCTGCCTCTGTTGGCTGAAAACATGAATATCCATGGGAGAGAAGATGTTGGAATGTATTTCACGCAGGTCCTCTCCAGAGTACTTGTTGCAGGCCAAGATAGAATGAGTGTTCCAGTCAGTCCAGTACAACGTGTCTCCGAATAAAGTCAAAGCAAAAGGATGTGGAAGGGATCCCTTAACCACTGCTTGCCTAATAGGGCACAAGGAGGAAAACACATACTCACATATAATTAAAAAGTACACTTTTGTTTTGAATTTTATTTTTCAGTAGTCAATACGACAATTCTCAACCACCATGTCACAGCATGCAGCTGAGTGTGTTGCTGCAACTCCCCCCACCACTGAAAGAAACTCCTCTACTACTGAAAGAGTGCTGGAAGCGGGGGGCCAGCGCTGCCACCGAATCCCCCTGCAAAAGCCTCAGTAGTGGGGAGACTCCAGCAGCAGCAGGGGTCAGCGCTGCTTTTTTCCTTTTCTTTCCATGCCGTCAGGATTTTTTCAGTGGTGGGAGATTCCCTGGGTTGAGCCACTGCTGAAACTCCTGACGGCGGCTTTTTTCTGGGTGGCAGAGTTTGAGCTGCAGCCGAAACTTGCATCACAGCAGTTATTTTCAGCGGCGGGTGACTCCTCTCATGTCAGGCACAACTGACTTTGCCACGGTACAACCGCGACCCGGTACAAAAAAAGGTCAAGAACCCCCTGGTATGGTATATATGAAAAGATTTTACACTGATAACACTGCTCAGCAAACCTTTCTGTTTATCCATGGAAAAGCACATCAGCAACGCGCCTGACATAAGGGGCCACTTCTAGAAACTGGAGGACAATTGACTTTTATGGGCCAATCCACTGATGCCTAGACACCAAGAGACATCAGCTGTGAGGCGCATATAACTCCACAAACAAAGCACTACAAAAATGCCCAGTAACTAGCTTTTCAAAGTGCTGCACAAACAGAATCATACTGAGATTATCAACTCATTTCACACATTCCAACTACCAATAAATATTTCAGCCACTTACAGGCTTGACAAAGATTTAGAATGGAATGGATTTATGATCTATTACCAAGTCCCTGGGCCATCCATCTCTTCCAGCTTTATTATTATTTTCAAACATTAGAATAGCTAGAGTGTGAAATATTACAAAATGTTTAAACACCAGCATGCTTTTTATGATTATTTATTACACTAGTTTAATATTTATTAAAAGTAGGGCCATTAAGAGTCTCTTCAACTGGGCTTCAAATGGCTACAACATCCCGTCCCTTTCCAGTTTCCCCTTTTATGTGGTCCATAGCCATCCCCAAAATGTGATACAAACAATGTGAATGCCAACGTTTTTAGGTTTCTGCCATGTTGAAACCAGTCATCTATGAATCTGGCCCTTCAGGATTCAAAGTGAGTAATGTGCTGCCCCCCTGCCCTTTATTTATTTATATATAAAGGGTGGGGTGCAGCGCAAATATAAACAAAAAAGCTGTTTAACATCATCTGGCACAAAAGAAGCAGTGTAGCTGACTCTCCAACACCCTTTACCCAGTGTTCCGTATATTATCGATTTTTAAGCTGCTCGTACACGTCAAACTCCTTGTGGCAAGCTGCATTTACTTAAGAGGATTACTAACATAAATCATGTGTTCTAGAAAACAGTTATGCAATCCCTCTTTCCATGAATTCTGGAGACACTCCTAACCAAAGATTAGGGCTTGAGGTACAAACTCTGTTTCTCTGGGATCAGAATTTAAAAAGATGTAAGAGTAGCCTCATTTCTAAATCTTGTTTGGAAAACAATTGCTGGTCACGTAACTTGTTGGAGAAATATCCACACGCTCACTCTTACAAAGAAGTCAACAAGTGAATGAGTGACAACATTGCTCAAGCTTTCCAGATCACTGTTAAAAGCATAGCAGCAGGACAACACTGTGAAGTATGAAGCTTGAATATGTATTGTATTAGTGGCTCTTTGGCTGAAGGACAATGCAATTTCTAGTATGTTAGCACAATTAACTATCAAACTTTCTTTTAATAACTGCTCCTCTTCTATCTGCTAGAGAAGCAAGTAGATTTACTTAATCTGTTTGTGTTCCGACACTACAGGAAATAAAATCTTCTATTTCTTGATATTTTGTAATAGGTTCTCATATATCAAACTGTAACTGTTCTTCATGTCTCCATCACAGTCAGACAGGTATTTATTGAGGAAAGTGAGGTTCACATCTTATCAGAGATTGTTATAATATAGTTTTCAGTTGAAATCTGACATTGTGACAATGAAGTTTGAACTGCTAGCACTCCCAAAATAATGGTATTTAAAAAACATATGCCAAATAGCCCATCAAAGCTTTCACGTTTGCATAATTAGTCACAGGTTATAACAACGGAACAGAATCTGCCCAAGTCTTTTAATACGCCATATGATAATTAAAACAGCAGAATTCCAAGATCTCAGTGACTACCAAAAAAGAGTCTTCAGAGTGGTCTGAAGATTTATGGCAAGATTTTTCAAGAGTGCTCAATATTTACCTACAACACGGGCCGTAATTTGCAAAAGAGCTCAGTTCCCATGTAGGTACCTAAATTAAATACCCAGATTTTTAAACATCCTCAGGCTCCAAAGAGAACACATTGAGAACAAGTGCTATTTACAGAGCACTTAAAAATCTGAACCTTAATATACAATGCATAGTTAATTGTGATTCTTTTCTAAGCCTGTCCCTATCTGGAAAGATTTATAAAGAACAGGAAGCTACCTCACCTGTTGCTTTATCAGTTACAGATACTGTGAAAACCAATCCCAGAGAGTATTATCAGTGGTTCACATATAGAATGGGATCAGCTCTGGGTCTGGTTCTGTTCAATATATTCATCAATGACCTACATAACAGAACAGACAGAGAGAGCATACTTACAAAGTTTGTGGATGGTACCAAGCTGGGAGGGGTTGAAAGTGTTATGGAAGATAGGACTAAAATTCAAAATGATCTGGACAAACGGGAGAAATGGTCTAAAGTAAATAGGATGAAATTCAATAAGAACAAATGCAAAATACTCCACTTAGGGAAGGACTAATCAGCTGCATAAATGTAAAATGAGGAATGACTTCCTAGGAAATCGTAATGTTAAATATGTAGGAAAGTCTTAAAAATAAAGCAACACTGAGGAACGGGTCAAGTCTGCATCACAGGATATATCATGGGACTGCATTGGACAAGCAGTATGTATTCCTAACCTTCAGCCTTTGATAAGTTTTGTTTAGGAGACAGTTTTTGCTCCTTGCCTGTTTGTATAGGGTAGGCAGCATGTATGTCTAGCCTCGTGTAACAGACCTTAAGTTGCTTAGTATAGAATTTTCTTGGTAGCTTGGGTGTCTGAGCATAATCTGCATTTTAATGCAGGCTACTTTCTCTTCCCCTTTTGCTCATTAACCCAGGTCCTTGCTCCCCTTTGACAACCCCCTGCCCCTAGGATTTGTTAATTCAGAAATTTAATATAAGGCTATGTACACACGAGAACACTTGTCCCGCAATAAGCTTAAGTGCCGCGGCTCCTGCTGACAACCGGAGCCTGGGAGCTGAGCTGGGGGGCTGGCTCGACCCAGCGTGGGCAGCCAGTTCGGGCCAGCCCCCTAGCTCAGTCCAGGGGAGCTGCCAAACCGGGCAGCTCCCAAAAATACTCAATTTCACTGCTCTGCTAGAGCAGTGAAATTGACATATTTGACAGCTCCAATGTCCCAGAGTGGCTTCGATTGGCACGCTGGGACATTTCCGGAGGCTGTCTATTGCGCAAAATGTGTACACACGAGCATTACCTAATGCTACCACTCTCGTTTGGAGTGGTTTAACTGTTGCGCGGCAAGAGAGTGTTGCCGCGCAACAGAGAAATTGATCGTGTGTACTCAATTGGCTTTATTGCGTGGTAAGGAGCCTTACCATGCAATAAAGTGATCGTGTGTACTTAGCCTAAGATAGGACAACTGCACAAAATGGATAAAGTTAGTAAACAGTAAATAAAAGTGTGGCTAATTATATGCATTATGTAGGTACTGATGTAACCAAATAAGGGTCTTTGGGACACTGTCAATCATGTATGTATGAAGATGAATATGAGCCAACAGTGTGCCCTTGTTGCCAAAAAGGCCAATGGCATATTAGGCTGCATCAGTAGGAGTATTGCCAGCAGATTGAGGGATGTGATAATTCCCCTCTATTCGACACTGGTCAGGCCGCATCTGGAATACTGTGTCCAGTTTTGGGCTCCCCACTACAGAAAGGATGTGGACAAATTAGAAAGAGTCCAGC
>ML685821.1:13989403-14046933 GCA_007922175.1 Pelusios castaneus
GAGCAGTGAAATTGACATATTTGACAGCTCCAATGTCCCAGAGTGGCCTCGATTGGCACTCTGGGACATTTCCAGAGGCTGTCTATTGCGCAAAATCAGTACAGATGAGCATTACCGTGGAACAGCTGTTCCGCGATAATGCTACCACTCTCGTTCGGGGTGGTTTAACTGTTGCGCGGCAAGAGGGTGTTGCCGCGCAACAGAGAAATTGCTCGTGTGTACTCAAGTGGCTTTACTGGGTGGTAAGGAGCCTTACCACGCAATAAAGTGATCGTGTATACAAGGCCTGAGATACCATTCAACAATTGTTTCAAAAAACTTAGTCAACATTTCTGTTTCATCAGATGCATAAACAGCAGATATTTGGGTCCATTAGCAATGGAGGGTCTTTATCCCCTTTTATTCCCTTCACATTTCACGTTGTAGGAGCCAATCTCAGTGGAGGAGAGTAGGAATTATCCTCTGTATGTTCAATTCTACCTCTCAAATAAAGATCCTTTACCTATTATCTCCCAGCTGTGCAGGGGGAGTTTGCAAATGAATTTCAAAAGGGGAAAAAATTAATGTTAACCACACTACTACCACATGCTAACAGAACATAAAAATAGATCTTATTAAACAAGCAATCAAAATACCATTTATGAGAGAAACAGGTTTTCATGCATAACACTTGGCCTCTCCTGTCCATCAACGGAGAGAAGAGGAGGCAATCTTCTGTTCAGATGAGTTGATCTGATGGTGCAGAAATCCCAGCTGGATGCTTGAGTGTTTCTGCTGAACTGAGCTGCCTTACCAAACCCTTAATAACATACCCAATTATCCAACACTGGATGAAATGGGCCAATTAAGTTAAACATTTAAGTTCATTTACACTGTACAGGGACATTCCACTTTTATCTGAGTATTCATTATCCACTCAAAGGATTCCACACCAGGAATTTAAGTAATGAAATTGATGACCTGCTAACTAGGATATGATAGGTGATGATTTAAACAAAAAAAGTCTTCACTATTTTAGCACTGCTACATTTCCTTAAAAACCTCTCAGTAGTATGCCAATTAAACCACACACAAATGCACACATGGAAAAAAAAAAAAAATCTTATCAGCTCAAAATGCTAACACCAGTCTGCAATGTTTCACGTTTCTCGTTTTGCGATATGAACGAGGCACCTTCTTTTGTACCACCTAATCCCACAGTTTGGCTTTCCAATCCCAACCCCTTTCAGGCAGGCCAGACCTTACTTGCAACAAGTGTATGCCTTGGACAGTTCAGAGGCAAAATTTGCTATTTTACTCTACAGTGACAGTGGAATATTGGAGAATTTACCATCTGGAAGTAAAGGTTTTCTGATTAACCAGGAAATCAAGAACACAGTGTTAGGGGTTATTGCCCGCCTGCATCTACATTTGCTGGTTATGAACCTATGAAAGCCTATTACATCTTTGATACTGTATAATCAATCTGGTTTTGGTTAATAATATTCATTTTTGTCACAAGATTCCATATCATCAGATTTTTTTAAAAAATCCCTACAAAGTTTTTGAACAGGTAGTTTACTACACCAATGACAGATGGGAAGATTCTCATATTTAAAATGTCATAGTCTCTTTAATACATGAAAAGCGTAATAGAAAACAAACACCAGAAATAGACCTGTATACAAGTTAAACTCTTTCTTGTAGTAAAGAATGTTTCTCTCTGTCTACTGACCTAAAGAAGAGCTTTCTGCATACTCGAAAGTTTGTCTCTTTCATCCAGAGAAGTTGGTCCAGTAGAAATATTACCTCACTCACCCTGTCTCCCTATTATTTGTCTACAAAGGCATTTAATTATGCCATAATCCTTGAAAAATTTGGAAGTTATATATCCATGACTTGACATTTTGGGATATTTGCATGTAGGTGAGTGAACTGTTCAATCGTTTCAATGAGAACCCCAGGCCCTGCTGATCTAAACCCTACGGGGGGGTGGTCCTCTAACTGCTGAAGAGGAATGTACTGGGGGTTTGTCGCAAGGCTGTGATCGCCTTACTTCCAACCCCACCCCACGCCACCCCCAGCCTCGCTCCTCCCTTAACCCCATTCAGTCCCCAGTCCTGCTCTGCCTCAAGGTTCAGGCCATCCCCCATGTGGAATGGGGGGTATGGGCATATTTTGACTCTGGTGCTAAGGAAACCCTGCCTGTGCAGCAACAGGAGAGAGAGCGGAGACGGGGGTGGCAACTGGAAAACTTTGCACACCAATGCCCTGTGGAATATGGGAGGCTAATAGAGAGCAAGAGCAAGGGGAGAGTATGTGCTGTTCCCCAGTGTTTTGAATCCTAACTCCTATTTTGATTTGCTGTTACAGCCTGACCTGATGCTATGTCATACACTCCCCTGCATTTAATTTCCTACCACTCTGTAACTTTCCTATCTTCAAAGCGTCTGACGAAGTGGGATTTTCTCCCACGAAAGCTCATGCGATAAATAAATCTGTTAGTCTTTAAAAGTGCCACAGGACTCTGTTGTCTTTCTACAATAGACTAACACGGCTACCCCTTTGGAATTTTTTGTACTGAGTTAGCCATTCCAAGGCCCTACTCAGACTCAGTCTGATTGTGTCAAGTTTGCATATGAGTTCCGCCTCTGTAGTTTCGTGGTGAAGTCTGTTTTTGAAGTATGGCAACTTTCAAGTCTGCTACAGAGTGTCCAGGGAGACTGAAGTGCTCTCCTATTGGTTTGTGGATGTCACCATTTTTTATATCTGATTTGTGTTCATTTATTCTTTTGCCTAGGGACAGTCCAGTTTTGCAAATGTACATGGCAGAAGGGCCTGATGGCACATCACAGCATACATCGAATTAGTAGATGTGCAAGTGAATGAGCTTCTGATAGTGTGGCTGATGTGGTTACGACCTCTGATGGTGTCCCTTGAAACAATATGGGGGCCGAGTTGGTAATAGGCTTTGTTGCAGGGATAGGTTCTAGGGGTTATGTTCTTGTTGCACGGTGTTCGGTGGCTAGTGAGTATTTGCTTCAGGTTGGGGGGCTGTCTGCAAGCAAGGATTGGCCTGCCTCCCAAGGCTTGAGAGAGTGAGGGATCATCTTCCAGGATAGGTTATAGTTCCCTGATGATGTGTTGGAGAGATTTTAGCTGGGGCTGTAGGTGATGGCCAGTGGCGTTCTTTTGTTTTTCTTTGTTGGGTCTGTCTGGTGGTAAGTGACTTATGGGTACCCGTTTGACTCTGTCTATCTGTTTTTTCATTTCCCCAGGTGGGTACTGTAGTTTTAAGAATGTTTGACAGAAATCATGTAGGTGCTGCAGAACTCTTGTTTTTACAAGTGATTGATAGTGAAATGATTCTGTTGGTCTCATTTTAAGTCTACATTTGTGCACACCACACAATTACATGAAAGTTGTTTGATTCAAACGACCCTGCTAAATAGGAATTTGGAATGGAAATAGCATGTGGTGTTGTCACTCAGAAATGCACTAAAAGTAGATTTAAAAAAAAAATTAAAGTAGAATGATGTTAGGTCAGTTTTTATTTTTACCTTTTAAAACAGTAGATATTTTTATCGAGTGTATTCATTTATCAGTCACTGAAATGAGAGTTTCCGCTGTACTTTTTACAAACTATTTCATTGGAGGCACTCAAAATTCTATTTTTCTTACATAATTACTCTTTAAAATTCTCTTTAGGCTTCTTCTGAGGAAATATACTGGATACAATTCAGCTTTGTTTTAAAAACTTAAGAGCTTTTTAAAAACATGACAAGAAGACAGCAATATTTTTCAAATTAAGTTTCATTTTTTTAGATTCAAATAAAACTAGGTGGATTGTAATCTTGTAGTCTTAGTTTGGATGTTTCCACTTTACAGCCACGGAGGTCACCATTACTTCTTTGTAAATATTCTCTATACAAGTATTATTCTTTGTAAATATTACCTTCAATCAATTATGTCCAAGCATGCACTCCTGAGCTACAGGGACAGTCAATAGGTCAATGAAGGGACTGTCCCTTCAGCCTGGTTCGTGAGAATGCATGACGGCCCCCAAAATATTCAGGCTGTTGTGATCTATTGCTTAACTAGAATCACCAGCATGCAAATGTTCACAAGCCCAGACATTTGGAAATTGCATCCTTGCTGCATCTTCCTGAAATAAAGTGCCCGGAGCAGTTTTAGCAAGAGTTGGGGAATTAGTGCCTATTCGTGTCCAAATGATTGTGTAATTACATTCTAGCTACCTACTCTCTTTCTTGCAACTTCAATTAGCCATGGTATTCTTCCCTTCCTCTTCTGAGCTGTCATGAAATGTTGACTTTTACCCAGAAATGGGTCCATTATCATGGCTGAAGAAATATACGTTTTTTTAAGACACACATATATATTCATATACATATATGCACGCAACTATGTGATACATCACAATTACATTGTGTACATAAGTATTAAAGGTTCTAATGTAAACGTAGGACTTCATATTCTTAAACTTTTCATCAAATCCACAACAACTAATCATGACAGACACATGATTTCATGCTTGAAAGCAGCCCCACAATGCTCCAATGCACACTTAGAAATCCAGGAAGCACTTGCAAGGCAGTGAAAGTCTGACAATTGCTGAAAGTATGTCTTCTTACTATGGCCTCCAAACCTCATTAGCACAACCACTTCCTGAGGGACCTTGTAAGTGCATTTCCCTTCAGCCAATAATGTGTTAACTTATTAATTAGAACTGCTGCTGCAGGGTAAAAGAACACAAAATTAATTCAAGAGATGCCTTAGCAGGCCAACCTATCTCAGTACTCTGTTCACAGGAGAGCTGTCTACAATTCAGTTTTGGTTAATTAGTCCCACAAAAAGCAACTGGTTCTCTCTGATAAGGAGGGCAAGAGCCTTAAAAAACACAACCACTTTTTCCATCAGCCAATTTGATATAAAAACTATTATTTTTCCAAGGTGAAAAATGGCTGGGCTTTTTTTGTTTGGTTGGCTGGTTTTTTGTTTTTTTAAGACTATACATTCCTCTTATTTGCAAACCTCAAGGACATTCAGCATCAACTTTTGCAATGCCATCCTTCATTCTAACATGGCCATTACCGAAGCAATCAGCCTAATAAGTCCCAGGGCTATACACAACTATATATGCTGTTAAAATTTGCTGCCTGGATTATTTTATAAATGTAATCTCATACCACAAATTCAGTGAGTAAGTTTTACTGTCAGCTTTTACTGTTTGAATAAATGAAAAGAAGAATTGCTACTATTCTCACAGGGCCTAATAATCAATTTTTATTCAAAATCTTGCAGAGTTTAGAGAGAGTTCATCTAGCCCCCTTTCTCTAATAAGTAATAATTGCATCATGGTCTGTTGATTTCTCTCTCCTCCTCTCCCATCCCTGGAGGAGGAGGCAGAAAGTGAGAAGGTAAGATGTCATGGATGCATCATACTATGTATTGTCGTTTGTTGCTGACAGGCACAGTCACCTGTTGAGTTTAAATCCATAGATTTTTACTGCAGTTTAGTGCAAGATGTGGAGATGGTAGTTACACTTGAAAATAAAGGATTTTTAAAAGGATGCATATTCTCCTACAATTTCTAGTATGTTTAGCAACACTTCAAGATTCTTCTCTCTCTTTCACATATTATTTTACTACATCCTTCCTGGACCAATGTTGGCAAACAGGGCAGAAACTCATTTATTTCATTCCTCTCTACCATTTGCTGCAGCGTCAATCTCCTCTAGAGTACCCAACTCTTCTGTTCCCTGTTACGAGGGGTTCTTCTTACAGTTTCTCTTGGGCTCCCTCATTGTCTCACAGCAGTTGGCTTCTACAGGGTGGTCTGTGCACTGGCGTCCAAAGTAAATGCTCCAAATACATCCAGCACTTTCTTCCAATTCAGGTGGATATGAGCTGCTGGTTGGTGACTTCTCAGATCTCTTAACTGGGAAGTAAGGCCCTATTAACTTGCAATATTGTAGAAATTATGGATTCCAAAATATTAGCCGTTCACCACAACTCTGACAGCATGACCCTCTGCTCTCAGTCCTGAGTGATTAATAACAGAAAATCACACAAAGTAATAATAATGGACTTCATTTCTCCAAATAAGGCAATTTTTCGTGGCAGCAACTTACCTGCAACTTTTTGACCATCAGCCTGCAGTTCAAATAGAATCTTATTCATTGGCAATTAAATCTTTCCATCTAATGCCCAGCATCTTTTGTAGGCTCTTATTTCCAACAGCATCTAGTTTTCTGTCTAGCGTTTTAGTAGCTCGCCAGCATTTGTAGCCATATTGTTACAGCTGAGATTATATCTGGGTTAAAAATTCTCAGGTTTTTCTGCTACTGTATTTTTATACATTGTGAGTTTAACGAATACTATAGATGCCATTCTGATTCTTGATTATCACTTCCTTCTTGAGCTCTCTGCTGGCTACTATAGAACTTGCTAGGTGGATCAACTGTTCAACTTTCTTGATATTTTGGCCTTCTGATGTGATATTGCTGCTTGATGCCTGGTTTGTAAGGAGATGTGTGTTAGCATCACTAATTTTGAGCCCTGTTTGTGTGCACCTTTTTGCCAGGTGATCTGTTTTTGTAGCTTCTTTGGCGGCATTATTCAATAGTGCACAATCATCTGCAAAGTTTAGATCTTCAAGGAATTTGCCATCTACCCATGATATACTAAGTGTCTGTGTTGCTAATGCACTTCTGCATTCCCCAATTTATGCCAATGCTAAACAGCAGAAGAGATAGGACACAGCTGTGTTTCATGCTCATGTCCATTTTGAAACATGCTGCTGTCTGGTTGTTCATCCTTACAGAGAACTTCATCTTTCTATCCATAGTTTTAATGATGTTGGCAACTTTAGCTGGGATTCCATAGGGCTGAAGAATATCACACAATGTACATTGATGTAGGCTGTCAAGTGCCTTTTGAAAAACCAAAGAAATGACGGACAGACAGACAGTATTTTTATCTAAGCTGCGTCTGAACCTCTAATACGTTGAGCTTTTTCTATTCGAAATACTGGCTTTTCACATCCACTTTATATTGTATTGCTCTCTAAATTCATGCCAAACTAAACCTCGGTTTCATTTGGCTTGTTTGAAACTGTTTTCTGTGTTAATAGGATTTGGTATTTCTACTAAACTCTCTTTCCTATGAAGTCTCATATTTGATACCCTTTTCTTGGTGGATTCTTTGCTACAACTCATTTATCTGCCATTAATTTTCTCTTCTGCCTTATATTATGCAAGACTAATAAAGGCAAGAGGCAAATCTTCTCTGTAATTCTCATTTGCCTTCTTTGCAAAACTGGCCAAATCTAAACCAAATTTAGGCCCTCTCATTTGCCAAACTATACAATTTTTATGAAGCCAGTTGCTTCTGTTTATTGTTTCTCTCTAGCTTCTATGGTCCACACGAGCCAAGTATTGTCTCCTACATGATACCGCTGTATTGAAAAATAATAGACTGACTGGTAGCATTTTCTAGACATTACAGCATCTAATTTAGGGGAATATTTTAAGACTATTAAAAAAATTAGATACGACATGCACTGTGTACAATGACTAGTTAAGGATCTGAACACTGAGGTCATTTCTCCTGAAGTGTCTGCATCCTGGTTACACAGCTATTAATTACATGCCATACTGATGCCATTTTTAAAAGGCCTTAATCTTTAGCCCCTTCATAGAATCTTAGGGCTGGAAGGGACCTCATGAGGTCACCTAGTCCAACCCCCTGCTAAAAGCAGGACCACTCCCCCTAAATCATCCCAGCCAGGGTTTTGCCTAACCAGGCCTTAAAAATCTCCAAAGACGGAGATTCCACCACCTCCCTAAGTAACCCATTCCAATGCTTCACCACCTTCCTAGTGAGAAAGTTTTTCCTAATATCCAACCTTGACCTCCCCAGCTGTAATTTGAAACCATTGCTCCTTGTTCCGTCCTCTGTTACTATCGAGAACAGCCCAGCTCCCTCCCCTTTGGAGCACCCCTTCAAGTAGTTGAAGGTTGCTACCAAATCCCCCCCTCAGTCTTCTCTTCTGCAGACTAAATAAGCCTACCTCCTTCCTGTAAGCCATGTGCCCCAGCCCCCTAATCATTTTTGTTGCCCTCCGCTGGACTCTTTCTAATTTGTCCACATCCTTTCTGTAGTGGGGAGCCCAAAACTAGACACAGTATTCCAGATGCGGCCTCACCAGTGCCGAATAGAGGGGAATAATCACATCCCTCGATCTGCTGGCAATACTCCTAATGATGCAGCCCAATATGTCATTGGCCTTTTTGGCAACAAGAGCACACTGTTGGCTCATATTCAGCTTCCCGTCCACCATAACCCTCAGGTCCTTTTCTACAGTGCTGCTACTTAGCTGATCGGTCCCCAGCCTGTAGCAAAGCATGGGATATTTCCGTCCTAAGTGCAGGATTTTGCACTTGTCCTTGTTGAACCTCATGAGATTTCTTTTGGCCCAGTGTTCCAATTTGTCTAAGTCTCCCTGGATCCTATCCCTGCCCTCCAGCATGTCTACTGTTCCCCCCAGCTTGGTGTCATGCGCGAACTTATTAAGCACACAATCTATCCCATCATCGAGATCATTAATGAAGATGCTGAACAGAACCGGCCCCAGGACCGACCCCTGGGGCACTCCACTCATTACTGGTTGCCAACTAGACATTGAGCCATTGATTCCTACCTGCTGAGCCCGTTGATCCAGCCAGTTTTCTATCCATCTCACGGACCACTCATCCAACCCATACTTCCTCAACTTGCCAACGAGAATGCTGTGGGAAACCGTATCAAAAGCCTTGCTAAAGTCGAGATATACTATGTCAATGGCTCTTCCCACATCCACAAATCCAGTCATCTCATCATAGAAGGCAAACAGGTTGGTCAGGCATGATTTGCCCTTGATGAATCCATTCTGACTGTTCCTGATCACTCTATTTTCCTCCAAGTGTTTCAGGATGGATTCTTTGAGGACCTGCTCCATGATTTTTCCAGGGATTGAGGTGAGGCTGACTGATCTGTAGTTCCCCAGATCCTCTTTCTCTTTCTTGAAGATGGGTACTATATTTGCCTTTTTCCAATCCTGTGGGATCTCCCCCGTTCACCATGAGTTTTCAAAGATAATGGCCAGCGGCTCTGCAATCACACTGGCCAACTCCCTCAGCTCCCTCAGATGCAGTTCATCTGGACCCATAGACTTGTGTTCATCCAACTTCTTTAAGTACTTTAAGTACAACGTCTTTAAGGACTTCAGCCTTTTCCGCATCATCCACCACAAGGATACCTGCCTCATTCAGTAAGGGACCTATACCATCCCTGATCCTCTTCTTGTTACTGACATACTTGTAGAACCCCTTCCTGTTATCCTTCACGTCTCTTGCTAGCTGCAACTCCAATTGTCCTTTGGCCTTTCTGATTTTATCCCTGCAATCCCAAGCAATATCTTTATACGCCTCCCTTGTCATCTGTCCAAGGTTCCACTTCTTGTAAGCTTCCCTTTTATGTTTCAGCTCACTGCAGAGTTCTCTGCTAAGCCACACTGGGCGCCTTCCACATTTGCTGTTCTTTCTGCACATTGGAATAGTATCTTCCTGTGCCTTTAACAGGGTTTTTCTTTTTATATAATACAGCCAGCTCCCTTGGACGCCTTTCCCCTTCAGATCAGCCTCCCAAGGGATCCTGCCCATCACTTCCCTAAGGGAGCCAAAATCTGCTTTTCTGAAGTCCAGGGTGTATGTTCTGCTTCGTTCCATTGATCAGGATTCCTGAACTCTACCATCTCATGGTCACTGCTGCCCAGGTTGCCGTTCACTTCTACTTTCCCGATCAATTCTTCTATGTTTGTGAGCAGCAGGTCTAGAGGTGCAAGGCCCCTTGTTGGTTCCTCCAGCATTTGTACCAGGAAGTTGTCCTCAACGCTCTCCAAAAACTTCCTGGATTGCCTGTGTATTACTGTATTGCCCTCCCAGCAGATGTCAGGATAACTGAAGTCCCCCATGAGAACCACGGCCTGTGATCTGCAAACTTCTGTTAGTTGTCCATAGAATGCCTCATCCACCTCCTCCTTCTGGTCTGGCGGTCTGTAGCAGACATCCTCCTTGTTGCACTCTCCTCTACACTTAACCCACACACTTTCAACTGGCTTGTTTCCACTTTCATAGTGGAGCTGCGAGCAGTCATAACAATACACAATACATACATAGTACACAATCACACAGTGATCTTGCCCTTGCCCTTCCCCATTCTTCTGTCCTCTACCTTTGCAATATCTTGGTATGTTTCAAATGTACGTGGATCTTAAAAGGTAGCCATGAAAGAGGGAAACAAATTAGATTTGTGCCCTTTTTAGGTCTGTGTGCATTTAATGAACGCCTGACAGGCTTGTTCACTTTCAAGGGTTGTTTCTGGGTTTCTGTTTTAATTTCTTACTTTTTTTCTTTTTTTTTATATTAGTAATACAGATCAGGACTGAGAAAACTAAGAAAATGGTGACCTCAAAAGAGCCAAAACACTGAAAAATAAATAAATGCTACATAAACACAAGAAATTTAAAAAAAAAAAAACAACCATGATCGATAACATTAAAAAAACACTAATGTAAATAGGCCAAACTGGAGTTTTAACACATTAGTTAGCCAAAATTAACCCTTGGAAGGAAAGCAAGGTCCACTTCGACCAGCTAACACAAAACTATGTTATACTGTATCTATATTATGATTTTTAAATAGATTAGCTATCAGATTTTAGAAACACCTCTTTTGTCTGGTGTAGATAAAGCTGAGGTCAGAGCAGAAAAAAAAATTAAGAGTTGCTTTGCTTCTTGAACAAATCTTTTTTTATGAGGAACAGGAATTAAAAGAAAAGAAACCAACATAGCACACAGATGTTGACTATTTTCTGAATGTTCACAGCTCCCTTACGTGCTCAGGGAAAACCAGGTGCAGGAAATAGTGAACACTTGTGACTGCTTTGGGCAGGCCGTAAGCAACTTGTTTAAAAAAGTGGCTTTTGTTTTGTTTTTATTTTTCTTCGAATGATGACTAACTTTCTCCTAATTCCAACAATCATTTTAAGATTAGCCAACGGCAGATAAGGGTATGAGCTCACTTATAATCAAAGGTTCATGTGTATTGCTGCATAGTAGACCATTAGGAAGAGAGACGCTGAAAAGAAGCCTGCAGCAAAGAAATACTGAAAATGCGGAAAGTGCCTGCAGGAAGAGTGAGTTGCCTGTGCAGCTGGAAGGACTCGGAATGATAGATAAGACATGGGGAGACTTGTGTTTGCATGTCAGGAAAGCACATGTGTACATACAGAACTAGGACAGAAGTTAGTATTGATTTGGATCACTGGGTGCTTTAACAATGAACATTTACCATCATCAGACCTCTAGATTACGTATATTTTCCCATAGGCCCATGCCAAGCTACATATTGGAGTATAATGACCATCGCCCCTCCCACTCCCTAATTTTAGTATAATTAAGAAGCTTCTCCTCTTCCTTCCTCCCAAACATGACAGCATAAAACAGGGGATTAAAAAAAGGGAGAGAAAGCTATTGATTTACTCTGTTGGACAAAAGCAATAAGCTGAGTTTCAAGTGTGATCATCAAATCAGCTGTCATCTGGAAAGCTTTTGACAATTATACAGATCTTGATCATTTAAAACTTGGATGGGAAATCCACCTTTGGCATATCATTTGTCAGATGATAAACAGTCATTTTGTGCGCCTCATTTGATCAGTTTCAGTCAATATGGAGCTCTTTTAAGCACCTATTACTTAACTGGATTTAAAATTTCTCCTTTTTCATCAGAAGAGAACTTGAACATCAAGTTTTCTTAGCCCTAATTAAACGCCAACAACCTCCATTCTCTTGTCTACTAAGGAAACTTATATTTTTAAAACAGTGATATCACAGACGCAAGTCAGTTTATACATAAGTTGCTATTTGGCATTTTACCTGATAAAGTCATTCCTGCCCCTTTGTCTGCCAATCCGGAACCAGCAGGACAGTCTTTCATTCAGAGAAGCCTCAGTATCAACAGTTCCAAATTATTTGGGGATTCTACGCAAGTATTCTTCTTTTCCAGGCAATAATTCCAAAGCCATTTCAAAAGCCACTTAAACACGAAACCTCATGCCCAGCCTTGAATTGCCTATACTCATTTTTAAAAATTATTACCTGCAACTGTTGTTATCCCTCCGCTCTGACAAATGCTATTACAAAAATTGTGAATGAAACACTGAAGCAACAAAGTTTTTTCTTGGTAAGGAGGCGAGCTTTACGATGCATCTGGCATAAGCCCCCAAGCCAGCCATGTTGTGGTTTTACCCTCTGCTTTATAGCAGGAAGCCGTGGATTACAAGTAGACTCCACATTAAAGAACGATGTGTTTCAGAAACACTGCCTATGTACTTAGCCATAAATTAAAATAAGCGGCCTAGATAGAAGATACTGAGGTTCTTGAGAGGGCCCAATTAATTGACACTGAATTTATGTTCACATAGGGACAATTGCTAAGTCACTAGGGTGTCTGAGGAGAGAGTAACAAAGAACAACTTATTGATAAATAAACCAATTAAAAGCTATCATAAACGTTGCAAAAGAAAAAAAAGACAATGTTGGACAATCTGAACATATGAAATATTCTCACATAACATCGCAGGAATACACTTCACGAGATACATTTACATGGAGGATACTCATACATAGATCATTTCATTTGGTAAAGAAAACCAGCGTCCTGCAAGCAAGCTCAGAGTGCATCCAGATAGTAACAAGCAGGCCTCTCTCTGAAAGATAGCCCTGACTGTACCAGAGATAGATAAAACTATAACCCCCATAACTGCATTGTTGGAGTAACACAATCCATTTAGCACCCACACATACACTTATATCTCTAAAACTGTTCTACCCTGCCCTTGCCATAAGAAACACCTAAGATTTTCTTTCAGTCAGATCAAAGTATTTTTTATGCTGTTTACTTTCTGCATTTGACAGCACTTGGTAATCATTACAGAAAGGAAAGATAGAAAACCATTAAAAAAAAAACCCAGGAAGATATTATAGTAAAACCACATACATTAATAGTGGGGCTTACTGATCCCCTTGAAGGATCACTTCTCAGAAAATCTTTCTTCTGAACAGAACAAATTAAGAACCATTGCCCAGTTTGAGCATCCACTCAAACACCAGCTGTCCTTTGTTTTCTTATTAGTTTATTTGGAGCTTCGTAAGTGTTAACATGGCAATTTGACTGGCTTAGAATTAGCTGCTATAGAGCTTATGAATTTATTAAATGGAGCCTGTTTAGAAAACCGTTGGATTTTTACACATTTCACATCAAAATTTCTTACCGATGAGTTCCATCCAGGTTTGATTTGTGGATGAAGTTCAGTTTAGCATCTGCCCAATAAAGCTTCCATTCCTCATAATCCAAAGTCAATCCATTTGGCCAGTAAATGTCTGTGTTTATTATAACAGAGCGGCTTGAACCGTCCATCCCAGCACGTTCTATCTTTGGCACTTCTCCCCAGTCTGTCCAATACATGAACCTGTAATTAAAAAAAAAAAAAAAGATATCAATTATATACAACTCTACACTCAAATCACTGGAATTATATTCCAATCAAGATGATTGGTATTATTATTACTATTTTTCCTACAGAAGACTTAGCTCTTTTTCTCTGCGGCTTTATTCTACTACTGGGTAACACACACACTTTCTATCAAACAGAACAAGAGTTTCTAGGTGATAGTGTAATGTGGTATTACTTTTTTCAGGGTCTCTCCCCTCAGACCACAGGACATGTTTGGGGAAAATTCTACACACCTTGCCTATAACCTAGCAGCAACAATATTAAACAGAGAAAAAAGACAATGTGTACTCTCATAGAAGAAAGTAACTCCTTTAATATGGATCACAGGAGAAAAGATTGTGTTAGCTGCAGTGATTGTGGTGGATAGCAACTGTATTCAATGGCAGTGAAATAGATGTAGTGTAGGGTTGTTTTCTTTGGTTTTGTTTTTTCTTTGCTGGCAGAGCTCTGCTTCTGTGACGACTGCTTTTGTGAAAGGATGGGTATAGACGAAGATAACCCATTGACATGTTTTTAAATACAGCTTACTCTGTCTACACTGGATGCCAAATCCTGATTTAAAGCAAACAAACAACGAAGTCACATTAAAGGGATTGTTTGGGCTGGGAAACTGAGTTTTAAAAAATATTAACAGATGCCAATTAACACAGTTTACACCCTCCTTAGGAAATAGTGTACTGAAAGGTGTTTAAAAACATCTTACCTGGTCTTAATTAGCCCTAAGAGGAAATATAGGGAAATTAGCAAGTCACCTTTATAAGGTAAGTAGAGAGGGAGAGTGGGAAAGAGTATGTAGCATAGGTGTGGCCAAACTGTGGCTCAGGAGCCATGTGTGGCTCTTTTACAGATAAACTGTGGCTCACGGTGCCCCAACATCCCCAACTAACAGATTGGGGTGAGGGCTTCAGGGCTTCTGCCACGCAGTGGGTTGATGGAGCCAGAGGTTTCTGCCAGGAGAAAGAAGGGGCTGAGGGCTTCAGCCCCACGGGGCACACTTGTCGGGGCTTGGGGCTTCAAGCCTCCTGGTGGGCTGATACGAGTAGGGGCTTCTGACCCTGAAAGGCACCAGCCAGGTCTCCAGGCTTCTGCCCTGTGGCAGGGTGGTGGGGGTGGGTCTTCCGCCTTGTAAGGTGTACCTGCTATGCCCCACGCCCCACCACCATCCCACAGCGCTGAAACCCAGAGGCCCAGGAGGTACACACCAGCTATCGAACTTTTGAAGATTGGTGTATGCAGCTCCAAGGCTCAGTAAGATTGGCCACTCCAGGACTGTAATCAAAAAATTCTATTCCTCTACTGCTAGTAGAAGGAATTAGTTCTACTCTTCTAGGATTGTAACAGTACTTAGGACTAAACAGTATTTTTGCACCTAGCACAGTGGTTTTCAAACTTGTTTTTCCTTCAGGACCCAGTTGAAACAAAATCATTTATGCCCACAACCCAACAATTACATCTTTGAGCAATGCATTCCAGTTTTTTGGTGGTGGAAGCATGGGGTGTCACGACCCAGTGCTTGAGGGTCTGTGACCCACTACTTAGTCATGACCTATGGTGTGAAAACCATTGACCTAGCAGAACAACAGATGGGACAAGAACTTAAGCAGGTGGATAAGAAAGCCAAGCGCTACACAACAGAAAACTGCAGCTTTTGGACACTTGTAGCACACAGAGGCACATATGTCATTGTATGGTGCCCACATGTGAGAACAGAACCTGGCCACCCATACTTTAAATAAAAACAGACATGCAACACATTTAAGAAACATCTGCATATGAAGTTATTCTTGGCAAAGTTTATTTTATTTATTTTTATAAAGAGTCAGGAAATTCCAAGTCACATTTTTCCCCTTAATCCATGTCTACAGACTCAAATGTGTGTTTCATACAGTGCTATATCTCCAGACAGAAACGCACCACAAGGAACACAAATGCTGCCCAATTCAATCTCAAGCGAGTCTTGCGATAAATAAATGTGTTAGTCTTTAAAAGTGCCACAGGACTCCTTGTTTTTTCTTCAAGAAGGGACTGTTCTACCTTAAACTCACACACAGCACGTGTACACAGAGAAAATGCATGAAATTTCTCTAAACATGAATGAATCTCATGGAGGGAATGAGTTAACTGTCAAGAAGAAAACAAATCTAACCTTACTTTAGGGAAAAAAAATCTCAAAGTAGCACCGTTGGCAGGTCATCTGGCCAACCTATACAGTAAGGTGGAACTAAAAACTTAAACTCAAGCAGTACTAGAAAGAAAAATAAAGATTATGACAGGTTTAAAAGAATAAAAAACCCTCTGCAGCTCAGTCAAACATTTTCCAAAAGTTAAGAGGTTTCAAGGTATTGAATACCTTACCTGACCAACCCTTCAGGCTGAACCAGACAGCTCATTAGTTGCTACAATAGTCTCATTTCCTTTTCCTTCTCTCTCACCTTTTACACAAAAAGCAATTATTCAAGCAAAACCAGGTGAGGAAAGCTCAGTGACAAAGGCAAAGTCTGCAAGACTTCATAAACAGCCCCATTTCATTTGTCAGAGGATATACACGCCCACCCATGCACAAGGTCAGACGAAAATTATAACATTTTAAACCAATTCCCTTGACCTTTGTTCAGTTTCTCCAATATTTTTTCACTGTCATCTGTTTATTTTCTTCTTTATGGTTTGGAAGACTGCAGATTTTGATCTCAGTTAAACTCTGCATGCAGTCAGCAGATCCAGCAGAGCAGATGATGACACAAGAAAATACATATATGCAAGTGCTGTGCTTCATTTGGGAAACACAGGACTTGTCTTCACTGAAGAAAAAACAAGAGTCCTAAAGACTAACAAATGCATCTGATGAAGTGCCCACAAAAGCATATACCTGAAGAAATTTATTAGTCTAAGGTGCAACAGGACTCTCGTTGTTTTTGCTGTACACAGACCTTCACTGAAGAAAGACAACAGAGTCTTGTGGCACTTTTAAAGACTAACAGATTTATTAATCGCATGAGCTTTCGTGGGAGAAAATCCCACTTCGTCAGACGCTTTGAAGATAGAGGAGGGGGAGGTCAATTCACTTGATGTAATGCGAGAAAAATCCATAGTCCCTGTTTAACCCCAAGACAACAGAGTCAAATTTGCATATAAGTTCGAGTTCTGCAGACTCTCTTTGAAGCTGTGATTTGTTATTCATTTTCTCGCATTACATCAAGTGAATTGACCTCCCCCTCCTCTATGTGCTGTTCCCCAGTGTTTTGAATCCTAACACCTATTTTGATTTCTTGTTACAGCCTGACCTGATGCTATGTCATACACTCCCCTGCATTTAATTTCCTCCCACTCTGTAACTTTCCTATCTTCAAAGCGTCTGACGAAGTGGGATTTTCTCCCACGAAAGCTCATGCGATTAATAAATCTGTTAGTCTTTAAAAGTGCCACAAGACTCTGTTGTCTTTCTACAATAGACTAACACGGCTACCCCTTTGGAACTTCACTGAAGAGTTAGCTGAAGATCTCTCCCCGCTTTTGTTCACACAAAAAATCTCTCTCCTTCTGCTCACCCAGCGGGGGTGGTGCTTTCACCTTGGGATAGCTGGCCTAAGTTGGGGTGCTAATTACAGCCCAGTTTCTTCATTCACACAGGCTGCTAACTCACGTTGCAGTGCAGACACAGGCGAAAACACTCGAGGACTGACAATCCTCCACTTTCTGCCCACAATTTTCTCTGTGCCGTGAAGGACTGACAAGTTCTACTACAATTCACTGGGAAAGCAACAGAGTGGTCCAACTTACTGCAGCACAAAGAGTTAGGATCTTTACCCCCCACAACTCCTAAGCAGTGGCGTCGCTGGTGCCAGAATGGCAGCAGGGCAGCTGCAGGACCCCGGTGTTGGAGAGGGCCAGCTGGGGTCAGAGGCCACCCTCCATGTGCTGCTCCTCCGCAGCTTTCAGTGCCTGCTCAGACCCCGGCCAGGCAGTCCATACCTGGGGGCGGGGTATGGCAACGTGTGCCTGAGGCTCTCCAGGGCCCGTCCCCTAGGACAGAGCGGCCAGCTGGGGCGGGCACAAAATGCTGCAGAGGGAGCAAAGCAGTGAAGGCAGGCTGTGGCCCATGGCCCTCCCTTCGGGCTGAATGGGCAGCAGGGGGCGGGGCTTGCTGAACCGCAGGACCCAGGGCAATGGCCCCAGTTCTGACTATCCCTGTGAGAGCGTGCATATCTCTCAGTCCAGCCTCTGCCATAATAGTGAGTGGGGTGAGGGGACCCCAGTCTGCCCACTACTTCAGGTCCCAGCCCAGGGTCCTGTAGGTAGCAGCCTCTGGCTGCTTTTCCTTAACTGCTCCACCAGTGCTGCGTTGAGTTCCATAGGCCAGTTCTCAGCAACCCCAGCACCTTTTTCGTTCTCTTCTCAGGGCTTTCAGCCAGTAAATCCCAGCAGCCAGGCAGGACCTCCCTTTAGCTCCCCTGATCCCTACTAGCAGCTCCTCTGTCCAAGGTACCGCCCTCTTGCCCCACTAGGAACCCAGTGCTCTCTCTCCTTGAGCTCCCTGCAGTTATTGACTTGTTCTGCCTTGCAGCTCCCTTTTTTGTGAGCCCACTGAGCCCTGATTGGTTGCTTTGGGTAGCCTCTCTCCTATAGGCTCCCTGGTCTGTTTTTAATCCCTTCCCTGCCAGTGTGAGGTGAACACTCCCATCACAAGGTACAGTCGAACTGCACACTTAACTATTTCCTTTCCATTCTTCTGCAATGTTCACAGGGTCAAGGTTTTTGTTTGATTAGAGTCTGTGGTTGATAACCTAAGCCACGGGGATAAGAAGATGAAACTGCTGATGGGGTTTTTAGTTCCATTTTTAATTTCTGTAGAAAAAAAAATTGTAGTATAGGACAGATTTTTTTTATTTCACAACTAAAAATATAATACTAATCTAAAAGATATATTTTCTGTTTGTAGCATTCACTTAATACAAAATTCTACTTAACTTCCCATACACAGTGTTCCTTTCCCCAATAGTTCAGTATTTATTATAAAATTCAAAATTTGGACTAAAGTTTCTCATGCTGGACCACAGCCCAAAGGCAGACTTTTTAAAAAGTTTAAAGGGATTTCCAACTACAGAAAAATTTTAAATATGACTTTTTGCATATACTCAACTTCAACTTTCAAATACAGGTGTTTTTCAGAAGACTAGTAATCACTGAGTATTGTCGCCAGTTCTTATGGAAAAGAAGGGGAAACGCTTAAGTATGGAAAAGATCAATATTGTTCACAAGTTCCAAGGGGTAGCCATGTTAGTCTAGTTCAGCAAAACAAACAAGGAGTCCTGTGGCACTTCTAAAGACTAAGAAATTTATTTATCACATGAGCTTTCATCAAAACATCTGAGGAAGTGGGATTTTCTTCCATGAAAGCTCACCCGATAAATAAACTTGTTAGTCTTTAAACATGCCACAGGACTCCTTGTTAATATTGCTCACCAGCTCTGGAACTTTCTGCCTTCATTCAAAGTTGTGATACTCAGCATTACACAGATGTCAAAGAACTTCTAGCTGACTTTTTTCTCTGAAATAATTATATATCACCACCGTTATGTGCTTTAAGGATGCAACAGGCATGGATTTCACAAGAAATTTGTATCCTGGACACTTTGAAAACAAATGGCAAAACATTCATTTGATTTCAACCAATGGTAATACATGTCAGTGCTTGTTACAAGATATGCCATGTAAGGTATCAGTGGAAACGTTATGATACGCTAAACATGATAACCTTGTTTATATGTCTTTTCATTGCAAGTTATGAATGTGTGTGATATCTGTACCTAAAACTTGCGGTGTACTACTGGGTGACACCCCCAAGCAGATTAGCATCAGTACTATCCAGCCTGCTTGATGGCCCATCAAGGGCAATTAGCTATACAGTGGCCAAGAAAAAGAAGCCCTGGGCTATGCCTATGATTCAGTATAACATGTAGGTAGGGACATTTCTGTGGACAGCACCTTACACCCAGAACACACCACTCAATCCATTGTCTACAGCCAAGCCCTAAGATATAACCATATTTGTTCCGATCCTTCAGACAGAGACAGACACCATCAGGATCTCTATAAAGCATTCTTAAATCTATAATACCTACCTGTAGTGAAGCAACAGATTGACAGAGCCAGGTGGGTACCCAGAAATCAACTACTACAGGAGAAGCCCAAGAAAGAAAACAACGGAAGGCGATTGGTCATCACCTACAACCCCTAAGTCAATCCCCTACAGCACATCATCATGGACCTACAGCCTACTCTACAAGATGATCCCTCACTCTCTCAAGCCTTGGGGGACAGACCTCTCCTCGCTTACAGACAACCTCCCAACCTTAAACGGATACTCACCAGCAACTACAGATCAAACAACAAAAATATTAAAGCAGGAACATATCTCTGCAACAGACCATGATGCCAACTTTGCCCACATATCTGCACTAAAGACACCATCACAAGACCTGATCAAGCTATCTACACCATCAAGGGCTCATTCACCTGCTCATCCACCAATGTGATTTATACTATCATGTGCCAGAAATGTTCTTCCCCTTATACATGATTGGACAATCAGGACAGTCACAAATCTGACATCAGAAATAACATTCAAAAACCAATAGGGGAACACTTCAATCTTCCTGATCACTCCATTACTTACTCTTAATAGCCCTACGCAGGCAAATGAATAACAAATAAAAGCTTCAAAGAGAAACTGCACAATTGGAATTCACATGCTGATTTGACACCATGAACTCAGGGATGAAGAGAGACCCATTCTATAAGTTACCCATCTTCAAGCATCGGACGAAGTGGGATTTTCTCCAACGAAAGCTCATGTGATAAATACATTTGTCGTCTTTAAAAGTGCCACAGGACTCCTTGGGTGTTTTCCTGTGGAGAGGGACTTAAGTACTTTTCACTGCTGGCCAGCACCTATGTGCTGTGAGCTTGTGCTTGAAACACAGGATGTACAATCCACATATCAGAGAATGTAAAAGACAAAATTTAAACATCTCCATTTTGTCTTCTTTCCTGTTCTCACCTCTGGCTCAACTTGTCTACATCTGAAGCTCTGAAACAAAGGACAGGACCATCCAAGTACTGGATGTACAGTGGAGGAACTCTGCAAGCCAGCAAACTTGCCATGCTGCTGAGAATTTGATATACACAGACTTTGAAGTCATATATACATAGAATTGCTTTGATCATTTAACACGTCTCTTATGAAAAAGAAAAGAAACAAGAATTCTGTAGTTTTAGATACTAAAGGATTGACTGGCAGTATGATATTTGGGTAAGATGCAAAAAAATACTGATCTGCTAACATGGTGGACCCTTTGGGGATCAGAAAAACATTTTGTAAAGGGAACAGAGTTTTAAATAATTATCTCTTTATTTAATAATTATCTCCCACTCTGTAACTTTCCTATCTTCAAAGCGTCTGACGAAGTGGGATTTTCTCCCACGAAAGCTCATGCGATTAATAAATCTGTTAGTCTTTAAAAGTGCCACAAGACTCTGTTGTCTTTCTACAATAGACTAACACGGCTACCCCTTTGGAATTATCTCTTTATTGTTTAATTTAGTTAGAGACTGAAATGCAATAAAGGGGGCTATGTACTTCTTTTGCGGGGATGGCTTCTTGATAAACAAAGGGGAAATCAGGAGCATTGTCTGTGACTGGATGGAGAATCTACCTTCACAGTGCTACCCTCAAGTTTTGAGAGATCTACTCTCCTTTTGCAGACCTTCCCTGGCATTGGCACATTTTCAGGTCTGCTATTCTAGGCACATACACAATTACAAGAGCAGAGTTTAGAATACAGAGAACTTGCTTGTCTTAATTTTCCCCATTCCTTTACTTTAAAAATTCATGTATTAGAAGAGGATTCTGGTTTTAATAAGGATTAATCAGAGATGCTTAATCTGATGGGAGTGCAGAAGAGAAAGTGCATATGAAAGAGATTGGGTTAGATTAGGAGAAATTTATACAGGGCTTGACAATTCCATCTTATTTTCAAAGTCTGCAAAAAGGATGAGCTTCACCTGTACGTCTTGAGCATCAAGGTGATTCAGGCTATTTCAAACCAAGTACAGAAGAATATCTCAAAGACGCCGTCACAAAGAAGCTCTGCCAGCAGCCTCATCACATTAATACCAGTGGGGCCTCCAGTGCCTCTAGCATTCTCAGTACTGGCAGTTAGGGAAGTGTCTCTTGGGTAATAGTCTGGTTGGTCATAAGCCACATAAGGTTTTATACCTTAAAACTTCCTGAAACTTCACCCAAAAGCCAAGAGACTAGTCCGGATTACACAGCACTACTTGACTATGCTCATACTGAGATGCTGCAATTTCCAAGTAGGCTGCCACATTTTGCACCAGCTTCAATTCTTCAATGTTAAAGTGTAGCTCTGAAGGTAGAGCTCAATGAAAAATGATTTGGTCGACCCCCTACCTGATCTTCTAGTAGCAGCTAAGAGTCCCCTGAGCCTCCTGTTGCTAAATCGGACCAAGAAATGGCAAAGAGAAACCCTCAATCATTCTTGCCATACCCAGCAGTTCCTTCCCCACCCAACTAAAATCACATCAATCTGAAGGATGAAGTGTGATCCAGCTCTCTTTAATCTATGCCCAAATCTCACCCAATCACTAAGGCAAAATCACTCAACCATTGTGGCTAAGTCAGATGAAACGGAGACAAAGCAAACAACTTATATATGCTTTAAAAAATCTGCCCACAAGTTTATGACTTTTGTAAACTTATATTATTTCCTCTCAATTTTAACCCAAAATCCCTTTGAGGGGGAAAAAGAAAAGATTGTTTATCTGAACACTGAAAAACAGAATGGTTCTTTAACCCATCTAGGTCACTTGATAGTTTCCTTGACTATGGCCCAGAATGTTGATTTAAGTTCCAAATAAAAAGTTTCAACTGAGAAAGTTTACATCAACTGCAAAAATGCTTAGAAGTGGCAAGTCCAAGTCTACATTAAACAAGCACATCTTCAGTTTAGCCTGATCTGTGGCAATGGCTTGGGTAGAAATTAATTTAAGATCAATTGTTTTAAGTCATTTGCCTGAAGTTGAGGACCTGAGTAAAAATGGCCTGGCTGTCAAAGGTCCTGAGCACTCAATTCCCACTGAAGTTAGTGGGAGCAGAGAGCATTTAGTACTCTGAAAATCAGGCCACTTTATTTCAGGTGGTCAAGTCTGGATTTTAGATACCTAACATTAGGCAGCTATGAATAAATAATTGAGCCTTTGTTTTGAAACCATGATATAATTTCTATATTTGCACTGGGTGGGCCAAATGAATGGTAGAGAATAATACAGTAACTACAGCTCAATGGTAATGAAGACAATAATTTTCATCAATACATTTATATACTAAATCACTTTAAAGAAAAATGCTAAAAGAGTCTCTTCCAGTCTCTCAACCGTTTGCTTGCTTTCACCCAGACTGTGGTTATCATCATCCTCAATACAAGTGTGGTTTCAGCCAAGGGGCCTCAGTGAAGAAAATCAAGATTGAATCACTTCCTTAGCCATTTTTCCTTATGACACAGATAAAACTAAACATTAGTGCACGGCAAATTCTTGGTCTCTGAATATAAAAGGAAAAGGGATTGCTCCATCATGCAACATTACATGTAAAGAAACTTTTACACCACAGAAAGTTAGTGTTTGCGTTTTTCTAACTGTTTCTTTTGCTTTCATAACAATGATCATTATCACATTATTATTAACGAAGATAGCTTTCCCTCCCACAGACCCTATTTGCTCTTGAATTTCAAAATGAACTCATGATGATGTCACCCTCAGGACATCTGCAGACATCTGTAACTAAACCATGTCAAACACGGGGGTTTTAACTACTGCAGATCTGAAAAGAAGCAAAGTCAGAGGAGAAAGTTCTGAAGAGAAAATACCAACCTCATTATTAACTGCATCTTGGACAAATATGTGATTAAGTAAACCTAGAGAGTAGAAATTCTTCCATAAAGCAATAAGACTGGCTAGAAGTTGGAGTATGAAACCTTTCAGATATAGTCCAGCAGATTTGATTTGTCCTGAATTAGAAATGACCAAAAGAGGCTACCCAATCAATGATTCAGAAAACTAACTGAACTCCTCAGTTCCCTCTTTATCGATGGAAGAAAAAAGAGGTAATAAGGTCCTTATTCCAAAAAGCTAACATACCTTACACATTATAGGGAAAATATTTTGGGTATGCATAAGAAAGCATGCTGAAAACAAATGTTTAGTAACAGTATTTAATCCTAGCAGGTATTTGTGACAGTGAGCGCACAAGGATGGAAATTCATCATCACCCTCCATCAGCTGTGATCTATAATGCCTTCCAATGGTGCAGCCAAATCTTTCAGTGCCTGCTATCCATCCAGAAACAAGGGCCCTTCTCGAAGTATCATTAAAATGACAGCCCACGCTGTGATACACACAACAGTTCTATTCAGTGAAGGGAGATTCTGTACATGATACTTAACTGATTTTAGGCCAGTTAATTGGGACACCTCCCAGGCAGCCATTTACCTTCCCCAATGTTATTCAATGCATAAGACAGATGCTTCATTGGAATAGCCAATTATTTGGTATGGCCCTTCTCAGTGAAGGCGTCAACTTTCCAATTACGCTAGTTTCAGTCCCCAGGAACATCCAACCTCAGCAGAGACCGAGGCAGCCGAGGAGCTTCTAAAACCATTTCAGACTCTACAATATAGCAAGCCCTGTGGAGCTCATCAACTCTGGAGTGACACCCCATGAAACTTGGCACTACTCCCTATTTGGTTCAAGCCCCAATACAACTGCAGCTCACCTAATAATGGAGCAATATGAAGCCAAGATGAAATGCCATCCACTAGCACCATTCAGATCAATGTACTAATACAGACAGGGATTTCTTAAAAAATAAAACCATAAAAATTGCATATAGTAAATGTATGTTAGATATCTAAGATATTTATTAGTTGGCAGCAGATCACTGGAATATTCTTATAACTGACTTTGCAGGAGGCATTTTCATGTTTCTTTCTCAGCACCTGCAAGCTTTAACAAAATTAATCCTGGGAGATCATTCTGAATTTGTCATTATATTATCCCAAAAGGGTCAGATTAAAATAAATAAATAAATAAACACAGAAGGATCATTCGGAATTTCTCGCAAACATATTCAATAAAAGCACAGAAATGGAGCACCAAAAGAATGTGGTAAATGCATATATGTGATGGATAAATTATTTTCAGACATCAGAAAAACTGTCAATGAGAAATTTCTCAATTTAGTGAAAGACTCAGGAAAGACTTTTATATGCTCCCAAATAAAAAACCAACCAACCAACCAATCAATAAATAACCATTTAGGTCAACATCTTGTCCTTTCCCAGGACTGCCATGATGCTATGTCATACACTCCCCTGCATTTAATTTCCTCCCACTCTGTAACTTTCCTATCTTCAAAGCGTCTGACGAAGTGGGATTTTCTCCCACGAAAGCTCATGCGATTAATAAATCTGTTAGTCTTTAAAAGTGCCACAAGACTCTGTTGTCTTTATAAAAAAAGAGGTTACTATAGTCCCTTCAGAACACAGTGTGGATACACGCAAAAGGAATTTTAGTTGCCTGAATACTGCAGCTTTATTAAGGCGCCATTCAAGCTGCAACTTCTTACCGCGCTTCTTACCAGTTAGGGGGATAGCTTGTTAAAATACATAGTTTCTCTATCTAAAAGTATTGCATATTGAACAAAATGAAAGCAAAAAAGGTTTACTGACATTTCCTGAAAAATCACAAGAACCCTGCATGGATACAAAATTTGTTTTCTGCATCTGAGCCACAAAAATAAACTGTGGCTATTAAACAGACATCTGTGGATTTTTGGGGACTCTACGAATCAACTCATCTTTCTGTTCATCTCAAAATATCACGTCCCAGAAGATGTCAGCATGTCTACTAAGTGACAGTCATCCAAAGTGAAAGATTTTGAGCATATTAGATTTCTCTTTCAACTTCCATTCTGGGTAGCTGTCCCAATACAATAAGATTTGACCAGCAAAGCATAAAAAGTGATGAGAAAGAATATTTCATAGGTCTGAGACCTAGGGTAGGCAGAAAATGTTCATCAGTGTGCAAAACTTAAACTAGTCAAAAAGTGCTTTTCTCAGTATGGTTAATGCCAGTTCCCCAAACAAAATACACTGTACTTGCCAGCCAAAGCACTTTTATGATGGTATGCTTGCATTTACCCGAGGGCTTTCAGTAGTACAGAAGCATTTCACAAAAACAAAAACAAAATCACATAAGCCACCCCTAACCAACATTGCTATGTCACCAAGAGCTTGCTGTGTTAATCTCATATTACCTTGCTACCCTGAGGCGATGTACACACGGCAGACTTATCCCGCAATAAACTGTTGCGGGACAAGCAAAGCGATATAACTCTAACGCTTTCCCCGTCCACAGAGAAATCCTCCTAATGCAAAGCAGTGTTCACACGCACCTATCCCATCATGCACTGCCCAGCCAGACTTTATGCTGGCAGCCAGGCTCTTCAGCTGCCGAGATCTCTTGGCGGCAGGGGAGCCCCAGCGCACCAGGGCTCTAGCCACCAGGAGTGCCGGCTGCTGGATCCCCACTGTGGGGATTCCCTCAAGCCGCTTGGTTTCCCAGGCAGCTTGAGGGAATCCCCACAGTGGAGCGTCTAGAGCCCTGCTGCCACGGGGAGTCCCTCAAGCCGCCCAGCTTCCTCACTTTGAGCTGGTTGCTGGACTCCCGGCTTCAGGGCAGCAGCCAGCCCCAGGAGCCGGTAGGCTTCAGGGAATCCCCCTGGGGTTCCTGAGACTCAGAGGAGCTCCTGCTGCTACTTGTCAATTTCACTGCTCTGCTAGAGGAGTGAAACTGACAAATTTGAGAGCTCCAGTGTCCCAGAGTGGCCTCAATTGGCACTCTGCAACATTTCCGGAGGCTGTCAAATCCGGAAGGAACGTGAACACAGGCTGTTCCGTGGTAAGCCTAACCACCCTCGTTTGGGTGGTTTACCAGTTGCGCGGCAAGAGGGCTGTTGCTGCGCAACAAGCAACATGTGTGTGTACGCTCACAGCCTTACCGCATGATAGGGCTGTGGTGTGTACAAGGCCTGAGAAGTTGGTGTGGGAGAAAAAATAGTCATATTTAATTAACTTAGTTTTATAAAATTTTTAGAGAAAAGTAAGAACTCCGCTTTTGAAAAATCATTAAATCTAATACATTAAACTGCTAATATAACAAACAAATGTTCTGTCTTTTTTTAAAAAAGAAAATAAATAAACTTAAAATACCTGCCATAAAGTCATTTACAAGTTAAAATATTACCACAGGCCAACCTGAAAACACAGCAGCTAACACACCAGTCTCATTTCCTACACAGAAAGAAAAGACTGAGTTTGCAAAGTCCACTCCATAAACTCAAATGTGCAGGCATTTTTATATATATATGCTTTTCGTTCTCATTCAGTTGTTAGTGAGACTCCATAAGTAGTCGTGCTTGACACAGCAGCAACCATATGCTAACAGAGAGCAGAAGAATATACCTGATTAGACTTTTGGTTGCAGATCCTTGGGGAAATAGCCAAAAAGAAAGAGGTCTGCTGAATGCAGGCATAACCAGCTCAACTGTTTGAGCAGATAGAAAGGGCTTTGCTCCTGGGACTTGCAAATTAACCTTTCCTGTCTACATACAGGCTGTATCACATACTAACAGCCTAAGACAATTCCTAGTTTTTGACACTGGAAGTTGTCTTATTTTGAAGTGAGCAGGAAATAAAGCTCGTCAGAACAGCAGCATTTTACAAAATTCATTTTGGAAAATCCATTTCTGTGTGAGTAGCCAAGCCAATAAGGAGACTAACAAGAGGACAGCATATACTCATAGACCTTGATGGAAAGGACCTTGAGAGGTCATCTAGTCCAGCTTCCCACGGAACAATTATATCCAGACCATCCCTGACAGATGTTTGTTTAACCTATTATTAAAAATCACTAATGATGGGGATTCCACAACCTCCCTTGGAAGTCTATGCCTGTACTTAATTACCATTACAATCAGAAAGTTTTCCCTAATATCCAACCTAAGTCTTCCTTGCTGCAGATATTCAGCTAAACCCCAATTATTTCTTGTCCTACCTTCAGTGGACATGGAGAACAATTAAACATTATCCTCTTTATAGCAGCCCTTAAAGTGGTCCCCAAAATTTTGTCCATACCTCCCCCTTACTTGGGTTTTGCAACTCTCTCCCTTCCCACACTACCCAGTGCTGTGGGTCAGGGCTCTAGGAGAGAAGTGGGGCTGTGCCTTGAATGTTCTTCCAAGCCATCCTAGGGGGCATGCCCCACAGTTTAGGGACCAGCGTCCCAAGATATTTGAAGACTTATCAGGCCCTCCCTCAATCTTCTTTTCTCAAGACTAAACATATCCAGTTTTTAATCTTTCCTCATAGGTCACATTTCCTAAATCTTTTATAGCTTCTTCTTCCCCGCCCCTGGCATTCTCTCCAATTTCTCCATATATTTCTTAAAACTTCAGTGCCCAAAACTGGACACAGTACTCAAGCAGCAGCCTCACCGGTGCCAAGCAGAGCAGAACAATTACCCCTTGTGCCTTAGACATGATACTCCTTCTAATAATAATATTTCTGATCTTGAGAAATCCATAAAAATTATTCCTTGTAATCCTATTACCCTCCGGGAACTTAAAAACTGATTGTTTAATAATTTGTTCCAGTATCTTTCCAGCTTGCAACTTCACACACTCAAATTTGGCCCAGCAACTCCTTCATCATGATGGAAGGTCAGTTTAGCCAAGCCTGAGTGTCACCCCAACCCTATGTGCCTCATTACAACATCCAGAGCTGGGCTCTGCCCCATAGAAACAGAATCTACCATTGTGGGGTGAGTGCAAAGTGGTTTCAGTCTCCAAACCACTCTATCATTTTCCCCAGGATTAGGGTTTCAGTGCCAGGGTGTGTGTGTGTGTGCGTGTGCGTGTGCGTGTGCGTGTGCGTGTGCGTGTGCGTGTGCGTGCGCACGCATTGTATGTAATGACAAATTGCATCTCCCCCCCACCCCAGATCCCTCCTCCCCTAAAAAACCCACCACAAAATGCAGTTGGTGGGTCACTTTAGTATAACTTTGGGAACCACTGCCCTGGGATGAATTTCGTCAAGCTCTGCCAACTGGAATACATCAAATTAAATATTGTTTTAACCTGTTCTTTCCCTACTCTGGCTTGTATTCCTTACCTCATGTTGTCAATATGTTAAGCATCTGGTCACAATTTTTCAGTGTGAAACAAAACAGACATTAATCACCTCAACTTTCTTGCTGTTCTCTGTTACTAGCTCTCCTTTCCTGATAGGTAATGGACCAACATTATTTTAAACCACTATTGTACTACATTTGAATCCCAGATGCTTTATTGTGATGGGGGGCGCGAGAAGGGCCACTGCCCCAGGCCCCGCAATACAGCAGATCCCACACTGCCCCCCTATTGCTGAGGGTGGCCACGGGCCAGAGAACACTCTCCCTGCACTGCTCCTCCGCAGCGTTCTGTGCCTGGCCTGCCCCCGAACAGCCCCAGGGGGTGGCATGCGGCTGGGGCTGATACAGAACGCTGTGGGAGGAGCAATGTAGGAAGTGTGTCCTCTGTCCCCAGCCTCCCTCCGCACAGCGTTGAGCAGGACCCCCTCCAGCACCAGGGGCCCACAGCCACCCCACCACCATTCTGGCTTGTGTGGGTGGGAGGGGGAGGAGCCCACAGGCCAATTGGCCCTGGGCCCTGCACCCCTCTAGGGACGGCCCTGTATCTCAAACATATTTCTCAGCATTACAATGAGCTGACTCTCCTGGAATCATGCCAAATATAATATAGATAATAGATTCTGAAAGCCAATGTGAACCTTATCTTACAATAGTAGAAGGTAAACTAGCTGAAACAATAAAATAATAGATAAACATGATAAGAAAGAGACAAAAGAGCAAAGCTCCTATAAAGGAAAATTATTTATCTCCAATCTACTAGAATTCTTTCACAAAATAATGGATGAGAGAGAACAAACTGATGCAATTTCTACAGAACTTAAAACAAACAAACAAAAAAACCAACCTCCCCTCCTCCCAAAACAAAATTAAAAAAAAAAATCCCCACTTCATTTGATTGGCCATCTCGTTTTTGCAAGATGACAGGACATAGTCACATCTGAGTTCTCTTTATATAGCTCTACCACAAAACACATGACGTTCTCTTCTGCAATCAGTAAAAAAAGAATCATTCTTTTAATAATAATGAAGAGTCAGCTATGAGATTCCACAACAGTGTTTTCCTTTAGCACCTGCCACTATTCACAGTGAAACAGGGAGAAAAACTATATTGCTTAATTAGGACACTCACCTATAAGTTCCAATTCAAATGAGTCAATTAAACCTTTATATCCAGCATGGCAGTGCAAAGCACTATCAAAACTCTTTAGGGCCAAGCTCAACCCCCCTTTTCTGAGGAGCCATAAAGCTTACAGAAAGATGGCATATGGATGGTATGTCACTTAAAGGCTTCAATACACAGACATAGGTTATATCTTATAAATTCATGAAGTTCTCTTCGGTCAAATTTTAAAGCAACGAATCTGCCTCTATGCCGTTCTACAATATTATACACTCTACCTATAACAGTTCAAGTCTAAAACCAAGCTACTTTTATAGTATTTATTTGAAATAGAAAAGTCTTGTCTCAAAACAATTAGGACAACATTGCTAGTGGTTGCATTTAAACATGCGTTTTTCTAGCAGGATTCTGACATTTTTTTCTTGACCAAGATAGAAAATATTTTTGTTATATTGGTATTTAAAAAACCCAGCAACCCTGCTCACACTAATGCTATTACAAAGATGCAATGAGAAAACACAAAATAAAACCACAATGTTACAGCTCTGATTTCAAGTATTTACTATATACTTAGGGTGTTGATTGTTATCAGTAGTCAGTGCTATCAGTTGCTATGAATAACTGATGACTATATCATGTAATAATGCAATGTCTAGATGGTATTACCTGTCAGCTGTGTGTTCCTATGGAACTCTGACTCATTTTTCCTGTCTGCTTTATGATGCACAAAAACAACGGAATGCCATTGGTCGCCACCTACAACCCCCAAGTCAGACCTCTTCAGCAAATCATCAAAGATCTACAGCCTATTCTACAAGATGATCCCTCACTCTCTCAAGCCTCGGGAGACAGACCTCTCCTTGCTTACAGACAACCCCGCAACCTTAAATCAATACTCACCAGCAACTACAGATCAAACAACAGAAACATTAAGCAGGAACATATCCCCGCAACAGACTACATTGCCAACTTTGCCCTCATATCTACACTAAAGACACCATCACAGGACCAAATCAAGCCACCTACTCCATCAAAGGCTCATTCACCTGCTCATCCACCAATGTGATTTATGCCATCATGTGCCGGAAATGCCCCTCTGCTTTGTATATTGGACAAACAGGACAGTCTCTGGGCACAAGAATAAATGGACACAAATCTGATATCAGTAATTGCAACTCCCAAAAACCAATAGGGGAACACTTCAATCTCTCTGCTCATTCCGTTGATGACTTGCTAATAGCTGTGCTGAAACAGATGAATAACAAATCCCAGCTTCAAAGAGAAACTGCAGAACTTGAATTTATATGCAAATTTAACTCAGTTGCCTTGGGGTTAAACAGGGACTATGAATTTTTTTCTCATTACAACAGGTGATTTGACTTCACCTTCCTCTATGTGCTGTCCCCCAGTGTTTGAATCCTAACATCTATTTTGATTTGCTGTTAGAGCCTGAGATGATCCTATGTCATACACTTCCCTGCATTTAATTTCCTCCCATTCTGTAAGTTTCCCATCTTCAAAGCATCTGACGAAGTGGGATTTTCTCCCCCAAAGCTCATGCGATAAATAAATCTGTTAGTCTTTAAAAGTGCCACAGGACTCTCTTTGTTTTTCTGCAATAGACTAACACGGCTACCCCTTTGACTCTTTCTCCCAAGAGGATTGAAGATGTACTCTTCTTCCCCTCCCCCTGCCACCTTTTTAAAGCACTCTGAAGCAGAAGTTCAAATTAAAAAAAGAAGAATTTTGGATTTTCCATGGCTACCTCTTCAGTAATGGCTGAATTCAAGAAAGCAATTGTTTAACTTCAAGCACATACTTAAAAGTCTTTTCTTAAACTAGGGCCTTAATGAGGATCAATTTAAAGAGTACAATAAATTACTCCAAAAAAAAAAAAAAAAAAGAGCAGTATCATCTGTACAGTAATTGCACTGCTCAAGTGGCCAATCACCTGACTTAATGGATGAAAAAGGTAGAAGAGGGCAGGTCAGTATGCCAAAGGCTGTATAAACTTCGACTAACGTTTAAGACTCAGCACTGTTAATCATTTAATCTGCATGTTCACTTGAGAGAATAAAATAACCACACAGAAAGACTAAAGTGTCGGGTGCCTGAGTGTGTGGCTGAGATATGAACAAAGGCTAACAGAACAGACATGGTTTACAGAGCTGAAGAGAAATCTTTCCTGGTCCCTCCCCCATAGAAGATACAATGGGAAGCAACTGGAAAACTGAGACAGACATGAGAGCTGAAATTGAGAATTAAATCTTTTCCCTCTTCCTGCTCTCCCCCCCCCCCACACACACACACTACAGTTAGAGTTTGAGCAAATCCTTCAAATAAAAACTAAAAATGCCTTTCAACATTTCCAAGATAAAAGTTTGGCTTTATAAACAAAGGAATATAATTCTGCCATTTCAAATAGAATTAGGCTTAACCCTGATACACAGACAGCAGCCAACATGCAACTTCTCCATCCCCCTCCTCCATAAAAAAGTGTCTTCATTATTTAATCATAATCAAAACTGTTTCTTCTGCTTCAGGAGGCAAAAGCGGAGAGTTCTGCCTTTAAAAAAGCAATAAAAATGTAGGTGTGGTTTTTTTCTTCCTTCCTACACCACTATATAGCATTCCAAGTTACTGTTAACTATTATCCTATGAGAATTACCGTAGGCCTTGTTTATAGTAGGAGTCTGCCAGCACAGCTATACCAGCTCTTCTGGCACAATGGAACTCTCAAGAATAAAATTAAAGCTCATCTGTACAGAAAATAAAACAAACTGGAGGTAGTGCAAGAACATGGAACTTCCCCAAAACTGAGGACTGTCACTACTTTTCATTCCAGGGGCAAGGTGCATTTCTTTGCCCTTGCCTTCTCTAACATAGACACATATCAAAAGGTGCATTTATTCAAACACCAAAACAAGATACTCCACTGCATGTTCTTCTCCCTTTGGGGAGAGGATAGGGGGACAAAGAGTACATGTCAGATGGAAGGTCTTGCTGCTTAATTAACTGCTGGAAGGTGCTCAGACATTATGGTCATGAACACGGCATCAGAACCGGCATAAATAACTGGTAAATCCTCCTAGTGTAGAGGGTTCAACTTCTACCAGATGTACAAATAAAATAATCTATTTCAGCAAGAGAATTTTTCTATATATACACTAAGCCAGTGAGATTTTTTTTTTTTTTTTTTTAAAGTCACATTCACTACTAGCTTTATTATACTTGCAAAAGTTTCTGGTATAGACCTGGCCAAAGTATAACAACTTTTCAATGAGCTGTTTGGTTTCAGTTTCGCCAGATTTTGTCTTGTGTTATATAGATCACCTCATTCTGGAAGATTGAGAACTAGAATAATGGGGGGCATTATAGATCTACAGCAAGGGTGTCAAACATGCAGCCTGAGAACCTCTTCCACCCAGCCCCAATGCCGTGAGAGCATCAGGTCTCATGACATCTCAGAGTGCTGGGTACGCAAGACTGCGCTCTGCAAGATCACACTCTCTCCCTAAGAGAGAGAGCACAAGCGCAAGCAAGCGTGTAGTCTCACAGAGCATAGCTCGCATGCACAGCACTCTGCAATGCTGCGGAAGTGCTGCAGTATTTCGATTTATTGTATGTACGGCCCACTTGAAGTATATTTAAGTCAAATCTGGCCCGCCATAGCAAATGAGTTTGACACCCCTGATCTACAGTAAGAAGGAGAAGGAAGCTGGACGAGGGCAACAATTCTTAGTTGTTAATTTCGTCTCCTGAAGTACTAGTTTACTCCAGACATCTCTACTAAGCAAGAGAAACAGTATAACTGAGATGTCAAATTATAGTGCTGCATAAAAGGAAACTGAAAGCTTACAAACCTCACTTGCTTCTTACTCTATCATACCTGTTAAACTTTGTTTAAAAAACCTCCTGAGGGAGTCTGATATCACCAAGCATCTAAATCAGTAAAGGAATTTTGCTCCTCTTTGATATATTATTTTATACCCTGTACACACAAAATTTCCCAAAGCCATAGAGAAACCTCCAAGGAGGAACTGGCAGTTAACTCACTGCTCTGAATTTGTAACTGTATTGGTTTATTCCATGTGTAGTCTTTTTCTTTATCAGAGTATGAGCTTTTGCCTGTGTTCATTTATGAGGTCTTATGGAAAGTTACAGTTGTGCTTGCCTACCTCTAAAACCTCTCTAAAAGGAAATTTACTTTGTTAAACAAACCTAGGTATTGTGTTTGAACTGTTGACTGGGTGACAAAACAATCCTTCTCTCAACCTTGTTGTCAGGTGCTGAAACAGGCCACAGAATTCCTTAAAAGTATTTGTCATAGAGCAAACTAGGTTTTAGACGTCTTGAAAGGACTGTCATATTTCTTCCACCATCTCCACATAGAACAATCCTCCAACAAAGTATAGCCTGATGAGCTGAGTGTTGAATGCCATATCAGCCAACTTCCATTTAAATCAAGGATCTTTTCTTAGTTGAAAAGAAGTTTTGCGTAATGCAAAACAAGAATTTAACACCATGAGAATCTATCATTGAGCAAGGCCACTGTCAAGTGGAGAATTGACGTTTGTATTTACTTTGTACTAGCATCCTTACTTGCAGATTTCCCTAGTTTCTGTAACTACCAGATTAACACGGCTACTGAACCAGTCATGTATGACTGCTTATAAGGAGAATGCTAATGCTTTAAACGATTTTTTGAGCTACCGTTTAGCTTAGTGGACTCCCTCCTTGTTCACAAATCCTAGTTTATGTTTTTGAGCAGAACAAGGGTCACTTGCAACAGAAATGTTTATAAAGTACCCCATGCAACATCTTATCTTGGATCTGACGTTACAGTTCCTGCATCAGTGGATGAACTGGCAATGCACCGATAACTCAGTATTGGGAAATCCTTGGAAAATAAGTTCCCAGGAAAACAAGATTCTGTTCTGGATTTGCAACATCTTTGAGCACAATCAATTGGCCCCCCAAAAAGCACTCCCTGATCAAGATAAGATTCTCTTCCATGGTCTCCTAGCATTTCAATCAGAAAACAAACACGCTAGCTTAGTCAGGATTTTATATCACACATCGTCTGATCAAAGAAGTTGCTTCTCCCGATTGGGGTTTACCTGTAATGGTGGACCACACATACGGGTACCTTGTTTAGATAAGCATGGTAACACTACAGAGAGAACTTGCTGAGACACTGTCTCATAGCACTGAAGACAATGAGGGTTATGTCAGTATAACTATGTTGGTGTGAGGTGTGGATTGCGATTTACTTATACCAGTATAAGTTGGTAATGTAGACCAAGCCTTAAAGAAAAAAATAATCAACATTTTACCAGCACCTAAGTTAAAACCAGAGAAAACTCATAAAACCAACACAGCTTTCACCTCATTGAATTCAGCTTTCAGCTGAGTTCTTCATAATGAATCAGAGGAAATACTTAAAGAATTTTGTTGGTAAACTCAGCATTAATATACCACGTGCATATACAAGTTCTACAAAATTTAAGAGACTACTCCTGATAATACAAAATGCTGTTAGCTATTTACTCATACATAAGTAGGAGCAATATGCCCCGTATAGTTCTGCAGTACCAAGCTGGGTCACCATGTTGAACCAGATATAAGGAATGCTGGAAAAAGAGCTGATTTATGAGAAGCAATAACGCAAGAGATTACCACACTTCGTTTGGCTGACAATTTGGTTTCCAACAAAAACAAAGAAAAATTTTACTTCCTTCTTCTAATCTGACTTGCATCCTAATGCTATACATCACTAACTAAGCAGCTTCTCAGGCACAAGTTAATTATTTATCCCATTCATTTAAAAAACAAAAAAAAAAAAAAAGGGGGGGGGGGAGTGCGGGATAATGAATAACAGAAATTAAGATATTTGCCCATGGCCTCAGCAGGTCCAGAAATAAAAAGCCAGATAACCTATCTCCTACTCCTATGTTTCAACCGAAAGGTTCTCCTCTTCAACTACAGTTTTCTTTTTAATCTACATACAGAACAAGCTATTAGGAAATGACACCTAGAACCGTGGTTCCTTTCATATAATTAGGCCTTATTTTTACCTATCCAAAAGAAGAAAGGAATAGAAGCAGTCAAAGAGAAAAATCAGAAAATGGATGGATGAAAATCATCAATGTTGCCAACTTGTGATTTTACTGCAAGCTGTGTGATATTTGATGTTTTACTTAAAGCTCTTGTTCCTGAAGACATACAATATTTGACAAATCTCAACTTTCGTTTAAATAAATTTAAGTTTCTAGTCCTTTTTGTTGCAGAGAAAAGCTTGAAAATGTGACTCGAAATGCACACAAGGGTCTCAAAAACTAAAAAGCAAATATAAAAAGAACCCTCAAATTTATTTTTAACTCATGATTTCTAAGATGCTTTTAATTTTTGAATATTTGGTATTGACAGTAATAAAGGAAGCAGAACTGTCTTTGCTTTTCTGCTCCTTGTTTTAAACAAACAGCAATGGGCACTACACACGGACAAAAAGATTACATTAGAAATGTCTCTACATTCTACTACAGATACATTTCCATTATTTATGTGCACCTGGGATTCAAAGGTTAAAATTAATTCAGACAACCTGACAATCCAAGCCATGATCTTAGTGCCCAGTACGCATCATATAGGTCATTAACCCACCTTTCCATAAGATCCAACACAATCAGCACCATCATGAATACTACATACAAATCCACTTCTAAACACAGAGATGAAGTCAAGGGGAAACAAATCTCACTCCACTCAACTTCCCCGCTCCCTAAGCCCAGGCGGGCCTCACTCACAAGACACATTCTAGCAGGGAACAAAGAAAAATTTCTACCAACCCACACAGAAAGATCCAATATGCATCCAATCACATGTAAACAAAAACACTGTCAACTTAAGTCTATGTTTGCTACTGAATAACTAGAAAAATGCTACTCATTTGCTACTAGCTTGTGCTAGTTAAAATCATTCTGTTTCGTTTTAAAAAAGCCCATTTTCCATAATTGCAAAGATTATGCATCTCCTTTCCTTCACTAAATACATTATACATATAGAAAAGAAAACACAATCAAGACACTTATTCATTATACTTTGAGCAGAAATAATTCATGGCAGTTTATTTTAATTCTGATCACAAATTATGAAGAAAAACAAATGCTGGAAACAGGCATGAAGGCTGTAGGTAAGGCCTCGTCTACACTACATGGTTAAGTCAACAGAAGCTATCTTTCTTCAACCTAGCTGTGGAAGCATCTTCACTTAAATTTAGCTCCCACCAACTTAAGTGCCTCTCTGCGCCCATTTAGTAACACCCCCACCCCATGGACCACAGAGTCACTGTCAATGTAATTAGATTGACACAGTGACTCTGTCTATATTTTCTTGTCAAATGTTCCTTGTCTTCTTATCAAATGTTGCTGGCTTTCAGTAGCCATCTCACAATGCCCCACACAGACAATACAATTGACACAAATACTTCTAGTGAGGACGTTCATTGCCTAAGGATTTAATAACTATGGAGGCTACATGTCAACAAGTTAGATCAACATAATTTTGTAATATAGACATGGTGCAAGATCAAGACTAGCTGAAAAATAAGAAAATAGTTAATACAGAAAGCACTAATGTAAAGACTACTCCAATACCTAGGTCTGGTTTTCACAAAGATGTATGTTGTTGTCACCTGCAGATTATACATCTTGTTTAAAATCTTCAACCTCATATTAGTCAGAACTAACAGTTCTTCCCACCATCACAGTGAACCATCAACAGTCATTCAAAATGCCTTGAATTTACCTTCTAGACTTAAAAAAAGAATAAAATCTTTATATAATCTGATGACTAAGAAATGATGGGAAATTCCACTGTGGTAGCAATCTAAACCTTTTCACTACTTCAAACACAATATATCTGTAGACAATATATACCATCAAGATGGTTCTGTTGGTAGCATTTTTCTCTCTGAGCTAGCAAGTCCCCACACTATGCTCATATCCAATTCACACACTGAATTTCCTGAAGGGGATAAGGATTTAAATGTTCAGTAATTATCCTCAGATGACCCATGAGGTCTAGATGTCTTCATCTCACCTTTCCTATCTGTAGAAATACAATTCTATGGAGGTATTTTTTACATAATAAAATAATCTTCTTCTAAATAAAACTGGTCCAAATATCTGCAGTCACATGCAAGTTTTTGCAACATATTGAATTTATAATGGTTAAAACATTTGTCTGCATTGTCACCATGCGCATTTATCTTCATAAAACAGCTATCTGATGGATGCAGAATGGTTTTCTAGAAAACACAAGCTTCTGATTGGTGGACTGGTTCCTTCCTTCTACCTACTGTTTGCTCTCCTCTATTTCACCAGCATGTACATTAATTCCCACTTTGCGGAGCACCCTTCTTCCGTTGCACCCTCCCCCCACTTCATCATATACCCACCCACTCTCCAAGCAACTGAAAATATAATTGTTTATCTTTGTGTGTGTGGCTTTCATTCACATCAATTTATTTTTAGCTTTGATTTTGTTCTTGGGCCAAAGTAATAGTTTAACTCAGTACAACTCGATATAGACAAGAGAACTTGGAAGTAATGTTCAACATACATATTTAAATATTTTCCCAGCCACCCATGAAAAAGAACAAGAACAGAGCATTCAGAAGAAAGATTGAGAAGTTCAGACCTGCAATACACAACACCACATGTAATTAAAACAGGGTACAGTATTTTTATTAGATCTGCAGAGTGGTGGTGGCTTTCCTCTTTCAAAGTTTTTAGTGCCATGATGCTTTCACCCCTCCCACTTGTCTTTATGTTTCCATTCTACTTTGTGACCTATATTCTTCCCAACATAACTCTGTTTGGCGGTGGGAAAACCTATGTTCTTGTTGATGCCTACAACCTATTCTAATTGAAAATGTTTCCTGATCTCATGGGCCCCATTTTGTACATTTTAAGATCACCGTGTTATCTGCTAAGCAAGTTAAATGGCTTGTATGTGCTATTCTGAATTATAACATGTCACTCACAAGATCAGACATCTGGGTCAATAAAAATACCAAGCTATGGTGAAAGATACAAGACACTTATCCAGCATTTCCTTTAAATTACTACCACCTACAATTAATAGTATTTTAGTATTACAGCAGAATCTAGAAGACCCAGTCAGAACCATTGTGCAAAGGGCTATAAAAATACATTGTGACGTGAAAGATCCTGTCCTAAATGACTTATAATTTAGGTTAATGATCAAAACTACCAGGAGGATGAAATAAATGGAAGAAAGTGAGAGACTGAGAAAACAAGATAGCAATACACATGAGTTTTCATGTAGACTAGATGTATGCACAAAGTAGATCCCCTCTGTTGCTTCAGAGCAGAACCAAGTTTAAGTCAGAAACTAAAAGAGAATCAGATAGAAGCCGGAGACTTTATAGGGGAGTTTGTGCTGGCATAGGGTCAGCATGGGAGAAAGCACAAAAGGGTGCCTGGGACAACTGCAATACAGATGGTGGCCGAAGACACCTTATAACAGAGGACAAATAGTTTGAACTTGATGTAGTAGAGCAGGGGTTGGCAACCTTTGCCAGACCCCATTCCAGCCCCGCTTACCGCACCCTCAGCAGATGCTGGAGGCGGGGCCAGGCTTCAGGTTCCCGGCTGGCCGGGACCGGGGCCGGGCCAGCTCCCGCTGGCAGCCTCCGGTTCCCAGCCGGGGCCAGCTCCCGCCCGCGGTCAGGTGGCCTGCAGTTCCCAGCCAGGGCCCGAGCCAGCACCTGCTGGCAGGCGGCCTCCAGTTCCCAGCCCCTGGCAGCGGCTCCGGGTGGGCCAACCCACTCTCTTCCCAGCCACGGCCAGGGCTGGCTGCTGCTGCAGCCAGCTCTCCTCCAGCAGCGCTGCCTAGTACGGTACAGGACCGGCAGGGGCCAGGAACCCCCCGCCGCAGCTCTTCCCTGCTGGCTGCACTTTCCAGAGGGGAAGCGTGGCGAGCGGGGTCCTGGAGCCGAGGCACGTGGCTGTTGCGGCCCCAGGCCGCACTGGGGGGTGGAGCCAGCGGGGGAGCCTGAGCGGCGCCGCGTGCCACGTTTGGCACACATGCCGGGGGTTGCTGACCCCTGTAGTAGAGAAAGGACTCAAGTGGAAGCAGCAAGCAAAACGATAATATTGTGAATGGAGTCCAACAGAGGAAAAACTGAAGTAGTCAAAACCAAGACTGAGTCTTGGAGATATTATATAGGTAAATGTGCCCATATTTTGTCATTATTCTGGTAATCATGCTAGAGAAATCCATCTCAACAGGACAGGGCTTGACGAATGCCAGGCATCAAGATGCCATGGTGCCCAGAAATTTAACCATGGCGCATAGCTGTGCCACAGTACTTCTGAACACCTCTTTGTGCCTAAGAAACCGTGCAGGCACCTTCAGTGGTGCTGCCATGAGACCTGCTGCTGCAAGAGCCCTTTTTCGGCGGCTGTGCGCGTTCTGTTTTGCGGCACACCTAGACATCTTGGTTTTGGGGCTGGCTACTAGCTGGGCAGCAAATTTGTCAAGCCTTGCAATAGGCTATCCAGATAAAAGCACATTTATACAACATAACTGCATCCATTTCGGGGACAGCACCAACTTAACTATTTCTAAATCAATATAGGTAAATTGGTAGAAGGACTGTATTTACACTAGTCTGAAGACTGAGAAGTAAACTTTTAAAATCCCAACTTATTCTTAACATTCACGCTAGACGAATTTCAAACTACCCGTTTCCTGGAGTTTCGGTTGTGTCAAGACATCTGTTTAAAGGTTTATCTTTCCAAATTCTGTAAAATTGACGGGCTTTGTCAGATTTCTTTGAAATTTGATGTGCCTCAGGAGGATGCAGGCTAGGGTTAGTGACCTAATTTTGGTGACATCTGAACCACAGCTTCCAGAGATACAAGCCCTGAAATAATAGTAATTTAAAACCAAACCACCACCACTACTTTTAGATGGGGATATGTTGCCCCGAACTAGAGATGAAATGCACCTCAAAATGGCCTCTCTACATTTAAAACACTGCATTGGTGTCGCTGCAGCACTCAAGTGAAGGTCCTTCTACGTTGACAGGAAAGAGCTCTCCCATTGGCAGAGTTAATCCACCTCACTGAAAAGCGACGATAGCTGTGTCAACAGGCAAAGTTCTCTCACTGACTTACACCAGGAGCTATGTCAATAGAACTAGGTTGCTCACGGGTGTGTGGGGGGGGGGATATTTTACACCCCTGAGACACAGTTATACCAGTCTGAAGTGTACACCAGACCTCAGTTCAGGGCTGTCCCTGGGGGGCGTGGGGCCCAGGACCAATCAGCCTGGGGGGCCCCGCCTGAGCGGGCCGGCCCAGAGGCCAGGCTCCTTGCTCCAGCCCCACCCTTGGGCCAGCTCACTCCGCCCCAGGGAACTGGAGTCCCCGCCAGCGGGAGCCAGCCCCAGCCCCAGCCCCAGACCTGAAGCCACTGCCAGGGACCAGGCAGCAGGAGCCAGGGGTTAGAGCAGGGCAGGCTGGGCTCCGCTCTCCCGGCTGTGCTGCCCTGGGGTTAGGAGGGCCAGTCCAGAGGCTGGGCTCTGCACTCCCGCCCTACCCCTTGCCTTCAGCTTGCTGCCAAAGGCAACGGAGCAGGGGGACTGGTAGCAGTGGGCCTATGAAACCGCGGGGCTCAGGGCTATTGCCCCACTCACCCCCGCCCTCCCCAAAGGACGGCCCTGCCTCGGGCTGTTGAGTTTTCCACATGGTCGTGCACAACACCAACTACAATTTTCAGGGACCCAAAATGACAACCTTATTTAACAATATGTCCGTTTTCACACTGTAAATGTGCCAATAGAGGACAACAGCTAAGAATTGATTCCAGAGGGGTAGCCATGTTAGTCTGTGTAAAGAATTTCTATTTCCACTCTATCGTGCACTTTAAAACTCAACTCTTGTAACTGCTCGAGTATCTGAGCACTTGCTTGGACTGTCGTTAAATTCAGTATGCCTCCTGAGGGTGTGAGGTAACACTAGGGATCCAAAAGTTCGAGTGATTTCATCAAGTTTCTTGATTTATATGGTCCACTACCCCACCCCCAATTTCCTTCTGCTGTCTTTGTATCATTAAAGTGAGAGGTACTAATGACTCGATGAATCACGCACTTTTTGAATTTCATGGCTGTGAACTCGCCTTTCAATTACCACAACTATGGAAGACAACAGAGTCCTGTGGCACTTTTAAAGACTAACAGATTTATTTATCGCATGAGCTTTCGTGGGAGAAAACGGCTACCCCTTTGGAATTTCACAACTATGGATAAATTAATCACAAACTCCCACCTAAGACAAAAGGAGTGGGAATGGCTAGAGTTTGGCTACAATTTGTGAATCATGGTGGCAGTTTTGAGGGGAATGTGATCAAAATATTTGGGGTTAAACAAAATAGACATGTCACAGCTTAAGTCAGAAAAACAAACAAGGAGTCCTGTGGCACTTTGAAAGACTAATTTATTTAACATATGAGTTTCATGGGAGAAAATCCCACTTTGTCAGACGCTTTGAAGATGGGGAATTTACAGAATGGGGAATGGAAGAGAGGGAACTGAGGGTTGGGGCTGCAGCAAAAAGAGGGGGATAAATGGAGATGAATAGGAAGAGAGATAAAAGTTAAGGGAAGCATGGCACACCAGAGCTCTGCTAGTGTACCCCAACCATCCAGCAAGACAACCTTCCAGCACCCCACACCCGTCAGTGCCCCACAACCCCTGTGCATTCCACAGCTGTTGGCGCACTCTAACCATTTTGCACCCCACAGCTGTCACTGCATTTCAAGCTCTGCACACCTGAAGCTTCTGGAGAAAAAAACTGAACATGTGAGTGCCTGCTCGGGCTGCAGCAGAGGGATAAATGGGGATGGGATTACAGAAAGGTTGGTGGCTCCGCTGAGGGAGGCTTTGGTGTAACAGGGAGTGAAGGGGTGGGACAGTGGGAAGGAGAACATGGGGGTGAGTGGAAGGAAGACTAGGGGAGAATTATGGGTAGGGACACCTCTCAACCCTACATTCTCCCCTTCTGTGTGTGTTTGCCCAGATCGGGGGAGTGGGGGGGGGGGGGCTTGGGCCTCAGGAATAGGGTGTCTCAGTCCCCTTCATCTGATTTATATATCAGATATATGGATATATGGGGGCCTTGTCCTGCTGATGTTGTCTAAGCTCCTCTTGCTGCCCCGTGTCGATATACGGGGACTGAACCCCCCTCTCCATGCTCCCACTCATGAGCAGTATGGGCAAGGGAGGTGCACTCCCTGGGGAAGGTCTGATGAAGCCTCCTCTTTGCCTGCCATGGGACTTGAACTTTTGAGTGAGCACAGAAGCTAGTCTAAAGCACTCACAAGGGGGGTGGGAACACCTGCGGAGATTAATGGAGCAATTCACACGTCTCAGAGCTCTTGTTTCAGTTTGTATTCATCTCCATGGGGTGTTCTCATTCAGCTGAAGACATCCCATTGAGATGAATGGGCCACTATATCCCCTTCAGAGCTTCCTACCCTGCATATGGATGTGCAGAGGTGCCCTTTCCCTCTAGCTTTCCTGTTTAAAGGACGACACTTCTAAGGCCATGTACACAGGATCACTTTTTTGTGCGATAAGGGTCCTTACCGCGCAACACAGCTTGGAGCGTCCACTCGAGCAGTTAAACCACTCAAGTTGAGAGTGGTTAGGCTTACCGCGGAACACTCGTGTGGATGGATTTTCCGCATTAGACAGCCTCCGGAAATGTCCCAGAGTGCCAATCCAGGACACTCTGGGACATTGGAGCTGTCAAATATGTCAATTTCACTGCTCTAGCAAAGCAGTGAAATTGACTATTATTGGAGCTGCCACCCAAAGCTGAGCTAGGGGGCTGACCCGAACCGGCTGCCCTCGCCGGTTCCGGCCAGCCCCCTAGTCCAGCTGCAGGGGTTCGGGTGGCGGCAGGCGCTGCGGCACTTAAGCAGTGAAATTGAAAAGAGGGTCGTCCTGGGTGGCAGCCAGCAGGGCTGCAAGCCCTGGCCGCTGTCCACCCCATCACTGGGGACTGGCAAGTCTGGCGGCTGGAACCCACCTGCCGCAGGGGGAGCCCTGGCAGCTGCCCCACCATGCCCCCAGAGTCTAGGGAGCCCCAACAGCCCCTGAGCAGAGATGGGAGAGCCGCTGGCAGTGCTCTGACACCTACAACTGCCACACTGGTTTCCCTCTTCCTGCTCAGAAGCTGAGTAGGGCAAGGGGAGCTGGATGGCAGCGCCCACGAGGCTGCAGTGCTCTAAGGGTCTCCCAAACAGGGCAGCCTGAGAGTCGCTGCCGCCTTCCCTCATCCTGCTCAGTCTGTGAGCAGGGCAAGAGGTGCCGGGGATCATGGCAGGGGTGGTTGGCAGAACTCTGTATGTAGACATAGCTTATGGCTTTGGCGGACCCAAACTGAGAACAGTGTTTAAAAACATGTTCACATTCTTTGCTTACATGGACAAGTTCCAGAGTGGTAATCTAGTGTTAGTCTATTTCAGCAAAACAAACAAGGAGTCCTGTGGCACTCTTAAAGACTAACATGTAATTATCGCAATAGCTGGGATGTTCTCCCACAAAAGCTCATGCAATAAATAAATGTGTTAGTCTTTAAAACGGCCACAAGACTCCTTGTTTGTTTTGCTTACATTGATTTGCAGTCTGGAAGGACTGGGACATGCATACACCAATAAAAAAAAATCCATAAGAGGGTTTCTATACAGCCACTTTATTGTTGTCCTGGGTAATTTAAGGGAAAATTCCCAGCCACATTTCACACTCGGGACTGATCGGCTAAGTAGCAGCGCTGTAGAAAACAACCTGGGGGTTATGGTGGATGGGAAGCTGAATATGAGCCAACAGTGTGCTCTTGTTGCCAAAAAGGCTAATGGCATATTGGGCTACATCAGTAGGAGTGTTGCCAGCAGATTGAGGGATGTGATTATTCCCCTCTATTCGGCACTGGTGAGGCCGCATCTGGAATACTGGGTCCAGTTATGGGCTCCCACTACAGAAAGGATGTGGACAAATTAGAAAGAGTCCAGTGGAGGGCAACAAAAATGATTAGGGGGCTGGGGCACATGACTTATGAGGAGAGACTGAAAAACTAGGCATATTTGGTCTGCAGAAGAGAAGACAGAGGGATTTGATAGCAACCTTCACCTACTTGAAGGGGTGCTCCAAAGAGGAGGGAGCTGGGCTGTTCTCAGTAGTAACTGAGGACAGAACAAGGAGCAATGGTTTCAAGTTGCGGCTGGGGAGGTCGAGGTTGGATATTAGGGAAAACTTTCTCACCAGGAGGGTGGTGAAGCATTGGAATGGGTTACCTAGAGAAGTGGTGGAATCTCCGTCTTTGGAAACATTTAAAGCCCAGTTAGATAAAACCCTGGCTAGGATGATTTTTTGGTGGGAGTGGTCCTGCTTTTAGCAGGGGGTTGGACTAGATGACCTCATGAGGTCCCTGCCAACCCTATAGTTCTATGATTCTAAGCTCCTTCCTGATGTTGGAGCAGATTGGTACGGTGCCGCAGAATGCTGAGCTGCAAAACTCAAACATCAGAAACCCAGGAAATGCAGAGTTAAGGTTGTAATGCTCCAACCTGCACCATTAATACACACCCCTTCACTGTGCGAACCCACAGCTCACCTCCTTTTACAAGCCATTCACTGTCACCCATAAGTTTCTCTGAACAAAAGGCATACACTCAGATTCACTCAAGCACCCAGGAAGAATACATGTTTACAATTTAACAACCAAAGATTCCTGTGGCTCTTTTAAAGACTAACTCCCACGAAAGCTCATGCAACAGTCTTTAAAATTGCCACAGGACTCCTTGTTTGTTTTGCTAAACTAGACTAACACAGCTACCCCTTTGGAACTTTACAATGTAAGAATCACTTTACAACCTCTTACAACTCCCTTGAACAGTGACCTGATTCCCCACTGTAGATCAGGCCTAAGAATAAGGGTGTGAAAAATCCACATCCGTGTCAAATAGTTATACTGACCTAACCCCTGGTGTAAATAACATTAAGTTGATGGGAGAATTCTCCCATCTACCTAGCTACTGCTTCTCAGAGAGGGAGGAGTACATACGCTGAGGGAAGAAGCTTCCAGTCAGCACAGGTAGTATCTTCACTGAAGCATTACAATGGTGCACAGGGTAGACAAGCCCTTATTCACAGCCTACCACCTCACTCTAAACATTCACTTAGCTATCATTAAAGCATTACAATCCTGACATAGTTCACAAGTTACGTAATATACTGGGGTAGCACTGAACGAGGGCAGAGTTACAGGTGTATGGGAAACCTTAACTTTGCATTTCCTGGGTTTCAGAAGCTTCAGTGATGCTCAGCTCAATATTCTACAAAGGGTCAACATATCATCAAACAACCCTAATTCTGTGTTAACAGAGGGGTTTTTTGCCATTGAATTATACATGACTTCAGTTTGTGTCCACTACATCCAGCCAGGCACATGCAAGCTTAAAGAACAACATGTTTAGTATTTTCAATTAACTGCATTTGCTCTCAATTTCTTTCCTATCAGATCACATTTAGGCTGTCCAATCCACTGCTCTGTTTCAGATGATAATATTTTCTTTTACGATAAGCATGGACAGTAATCCCTTCATGATAGTTCTCCAATATTACCATGGCTTTTAACCGGTTTATTGACAATTACTATTAAATTACCCACAACTGAATTGAATACAACTGTAACAGAATGGATCTCTAGTTATGCAAATGACAAAAAAAGTGATTTAAGACTGAAGATATTCTAGATGGATAGGAAAATGCATTTAGTGTAAGTGGACAATGAACAGTGGGTTTACAGAAAATGCATGTGCAGAAAATGAGACATACAGTAAGGATGCCCAGGATCCATCACCCCTTTTGCCACATTAACCATTCCCAATACAGCACACAGCTATATCAAACACCCATAACATGCTATATTAAGAGAGGGTCATCTGACAAAGTGACAAACTGAGAAGAGCAAAGTTACAGTATGTAGCTTGTCATTTATGATATCTGTGATGATGAATGAAAGGGTGTGTGCATGTGGGCGGAAGAGGCATGTACTGTTGGGAGTCAATTCTTTATTTCCTTGTTTTGAGGGTTTGAATCAATTTATTTCAAAGTCGTTAGCTATGCACACAACATGGTTTTATGGGTATTAATATATATATATGAGAGAGAGAGAGAGAGAGAGAGAGAGAGATTGATTTTTGAGCCTGGGGCAGTGAGAAGAGAGTGAACTTGACTGTATGTCTTGCTGACTAGTTGACAACCCAGGAGAAAATTTGTGAAGAGGGACTGACTTTTGTAATGGGTGTACTTTGATCATTCAATAGACTATGAAAATGTATCCATGCTTACTTGAAAATTTCCTTTCTTCAAATAATCAAGTAACAAACCTATTACAATAGGTCAGTGGTTTTCAACCAGTGTGCCGTGAAAATCTGTACAAAGGTCATGTAAATCAATGTAAAACAAACATTGTTTCATGTTAAACGATATTCTTTTCAACGAATATTACAACTCTAAAACTTGTGAAAATTTATCAACATATTAACAGCCAAGTATAGGTCTTTCAATTCTAAAATGTAAACATTCTAAATGCAGGTGACCAAAGGGCAAAAATGAGATTATGTGTATTATTTTCCGGTGGATATGAAACATTAATGCATTTGATCCTTCTTTAACTTTCTGTATGCACTATGTTGCAAACCACTCTAGTAAGACTGTAACCATAGGAAATGTAAGTAAATATGACGTTTATGAGCTATCAATGCAGCTGAGAAAAGTGGGTATGTCATGGAATTGTTTGTCTCATTGAAGTGTGCCATGTTATTGAAAAGGTTGGGAACCACTGCAATAGGTACTACAGGCTGCTTGAGTCTTCAAGCAGAACTAGACGGTGTCAGTGACAGGAAGCAGAGGAATGCCCCCCTCTTCCCCCCTCCACCGCAAATTCTCTCTGAGAACTTCTACAACCAGCATAATCCCATTCTACTTTCCTAAATTACAGATTGTGTTAACTACACTCTGAATAAAAGGCACAACAAATCTCCTACTAGCAATAATCTCCCCAAACCAAAAATAAACCTGAGTCTTTGCGTGTCAGTTTCCATTCCTATTCTGGATGATCTGGCTGATCTGGCTGTCTCTAGAGTAAAACTGATCCATGGACATTACTAACCAAAGAAAGGATATTTTCAAGATAAGCACATGCAAAGTTTTCTGTTCTTTGTCATGCTAAGATCCACATATCTATTAAAATGAGATTTCAAAGAAACAAGCCTCCAAGGTGAGAAAGTGGGACCGTCCTTTAAATGTGGACACCCAAAAGAAGGTAAACTATTATACATATGTATTCTCTATCTTCTCTGGGGCACTGAGCACGGACAAGAGTTCTGCCAAAAAAATGGCATCACCTAAAGCAACGTTTCCCCAATGGTGTTCCGCACAATGTGAATAGGTGTTCCGTGAAAAATTTTTGATGCTAGCAATATTTTTCCTCCTAAAATATGAAATTATGTGTGTATCAAAAATACTAAGGTATTTGAATAGTAGATGATTTTCCTTCATTCTTCCCTCTATTATTTTTTGTTCTTTGTAAAATAACAGACATCCCAAAAAACTCTTTACAATCAACTTCTGACAATATGTGCAGCAATTTTTCGACCTGAGCCCCTCCTGGACCAGCATATATGTGTTCCATTAATATGGCCAAATTAGCCAAGTTAGCTTGGGAAACGCTGAGCTAAAGAATGGATAACCAATATAGAGAATTTGGTCAATTTATGTATGGATGGCCATCATGTAGTTCTCAATACAGCAGACATCTTACTCTGCCCTAAGTCCATCAGTGCTTCCACAGATTGGCCTTTGATGCTTGACAAAAGGAAAAATAATTCCCAAATTTTTGGGGGGAATGAACGCCTACGAGAGTTATAACTGTCTGAATAAAAACCGCAATATAGGTCTTCCCTGAGCAACCTCCAGATTTCATTAATTCATTTGACTGGAGACGGTAGCTACTGGAAGGGATACTTTAAAGGCTAGGCAGCATACCACAAGAGTACAATTTGAGTAGCACTGTAAGGACGAGGATGAGGGTCCCAGGTTGGGATCTATGTTTATAAGGCTAAAATCTAAAGAAGCAGTTAATGCCTGGGTTTGTACGAAACTTTATTTTCTTGAACGTGTTTATAATATACTACAGAGTCTTGATTTTTTTTTTTTTTTTTTGGGACACTCCCATACACCCACGTTAAGGCCCTCCTGGAAGGACTCAAAGCTATATTTCACCTGCTTTACATGGCAGTTAAAACTATGGTCTTTGCTCAAACCGGTAAAGCAAGTTCTTTTTATAATGGCTCTAAAGTATCCATTTTGAACCTGTCCAGTCCTGGGTGGAGGCTTGTTTTCTGCAGGCTGGATCTTCCAGGATCTCTATGGGCATTTCAATATCCCCAATGGAATATTTTGGTCTGGAAAGAAAGCCCCTGATTGCCTCTTTCTGTGTTCTTGAAGATGCACGTGTCATGCACCTTCCCTGATCAACCCACATTGATGTCAATGAAACACCCACAATGATCCACAAGCGTGTGCAGTACCATAAGGAAGTGCCCCCTTCTATCGATATACTCTGCTGCAAAATGGTCCAGGGCCAAAACTGGGATATGCATGCCATTTATCGCCAAGCCACAGTTAGGAAATCCCATCAGTGCAAAACCATCCATTATTTCACACACATTTCCAAGCCTCTCAGTCCTTTATAGAATGTAATTAACAGCCCTGCACACCTGTGATAATACAATGCCAGTATTGGACTTCCTGACTTGAAACTGATTAGACAGTGATCAGCAGCAGTTTGGAGTTACCAGCTTGCACACAGTGATCCTCAAGATCATCTCCACTGAGAGGGCTGCTCTCATTCGTGTGACCTTGTGCTGCAGGGCAGGGTGAATTCCACAGTGTTCCATGAAGGTGGCTTTGTGCATTTGAAAGTTCTGCAGACAGTGCTCACCATCCTATACTTCCATAACGATGCGATCCCACTACTCAGTGCTTGTTTCACGCACCCAAAAGCGACTGTACACGGAGTGCAGATTCTCTACGAATGCAAACAATAATCTGAAATTGTTTGTTTGCATGGCACACAGCAGGTCAGGTACCTCGGATTCCTGTTCCAATTGGGAGTTCATGATATGCTGAATGAATGGGCATGACATGTTCAGAACACGGTAAACAATTCAGGATCCATCCTTTCCGATGGAAATGGAGGGCACCCAAGAAACCAGGCCTGTGGAAAAATCCACTAAAGGCAGTCAGAAACTTGAACAACAGGACAGAAATCACTGCATTATGTGGTGTTGAGTCTGCAGCCATGATGCACTACGATTCTCTCTGCTTTCCCACAACTTCTAGTAGCACAAGGTGGCGAGCTGCATGGTGGGATGCATGGTGGTGCACTGCTCTCACTGTTGACAGTAGAGCACCACCTGTGGATGCAGTTCAACAACATAATGCTGTGTGAAGAGACACAAGCGTAATTATACAGCTTTGTGATCATCATTGTAACTTGTATCAACAACTCTCTAGTGTAGACAAGGGCTCAAGAAAAAAAGTAATTTAACTGAAAGACAGTAGAATCTTTTGAGGAGAGTAACTGTTTCCTTCTTTGCTTCTGAACTATGAATGTCATCTTAGACCCACTGCAACTTCTCTAGAAAAAACTGTTCTGTGATACAGCCACATCGCAGTCTGAGCACAATAAGTGGGAATGTGCTAATCAAGTCTGTGGATGACACCAAGTTGGGAGGTGTTGCCAATACAGAGAAGGAGCAGGATATCACAAGGAAGATCTGGATGACCTTGTAAACTGGAGTACTAGGAATAGGATGAAATTTAATAATGGAAAGTGCAAGATCACGAATTTAGGGACTAATAATAATTTTTCCTATAAGTTGGGGACACATCAGTTGGAAGTGAGGGAGGAGGAGAAGGATCCGGGTGTGCTGGTTGATCATAGGATGACTATGAGCTGCCAATGCAATATGGCCGTGAAAAAAAGCTAATGCAGTCCTAAGATGCATCAGAAGAGGTATTTCCAGCAGAGATTGGGAGGTGTAAGTACCATTATTCAAGGCGCTGGTGAGAACTCATCTGGAAGGTTGTATGCAGTTCTGGTCTCCCATGTTTAAGGAAGATGAATTCAGACTGGTACAGGTGCAGAGATGGGCTACAAGGATAATCTGTAGATGGAAAACCTGCCTTATAAGAGGAGTCTTAAAGAGTTTGGCTTGTTTAACCTAAACAAAAGAAAGTTATGGGGAGATGTGAGTGCTCTCTATAAATACATCAGAGGCATAAATACCATGGAGGGAGACAAATTATTTGAGTACAGCACCAATGTGGTCACAAGAACAAATGGTTATAAACTGTCCATCGGGAAATTTAGGCTTGAAATTAGACGCAGATTTCTAACCATCAGAGGAATAAAATTCTGGGATAGCCTTCCAAGGGGAGCATGGGGGCAAAAAACCAAACTAGCTTCAAAACAGAGTTTGATAAATTTATGGAGGGGGTGGTATTATGGGACAACCTAGTTTGGCAACTGATCGATTTTTGACTATTGGTGGTGGTGGTGGATATGCCAGTGACGTGAAAAGAAACATTAAATGGGGTGGATTTTGAATTATTACAGAAAATTCCTTCTTAGGTATCTGGCTGGTGAGTCTTGCCCACATGTTCAGGGTTTAACTGACTGCCATATTTGGGGTCAGGAAGGAATTTTCCCTAGGGCAGACTGGCAAAGGATCTGGGTTTTTTTCGCCTTCCTCTGTAGCATGGGACATGGCTCACTTGCTAGTGGATCCTCTCTCCCTTCAAGTCTTTCAGTCATTATTTGAAGACTTTAATAACTCAGTCATATGTTAGAGGTTTATTACAGTAGTGGGTGGGTGAGATTTTGTGTCTTGCATTGTGCAGGAGGTCAGATTAGATGATCATATTGATCCCTTCTGACCTCAGAGTCTATGGCTATGTCTACACTTACAAATGCTAGTTTGAATTAGTTAATTCGAACTAACTAATTTGAACTAATTTTAGTTAGTTCGAATTAACTTAATTCGAACTAGCATTGCACCACTAGAATGCTAGTTCGAACTAGCCATGGCCATGCAGGGCACTTGCTTAGTTCAAATTAGTCAGTTGCAGAAAGGTCAATCTGCCGATCAGTTCGAACTAAGCAGTTAGTTCAAACTAATATGGCCACATTTGACTTAGTTCGAATTAACAAATCGAATTAACCGTTAATTCGAACTAAGCAATCAAATTTATTAGTTCAAATTAAGGAAGCCCTTAATTCACGGGTGTCAAACTTAAGGCCCGCGGGCCGGATCCGGCCCGCCAAGGGCTCTTATCCGGCCCGCAGAGCCCTGCACAGCTCTCCCACGCCAAAAGTGTCAGGCACCAGTAAAGTGCCTGCAATTTTACTTTTTGTCAGCAGAGGGTGCGCCTCCACTATAGAAATACATTGGAGGTGCGCCCTCTGGTGGCGAAAAGTTAAAACTGCAAGCGCCTTTACCGGCAGCTTGCAGATCCCAGGGGCTGTGAGCAGTGGGTTTTTTCAGCGGGGTGGGGCGTGGGGGGTTCCCTAGCTGAGCACCTTACTTTGAGGCTGGGTACCTAGCAGGGCAAAAATTTTGTTGATACCTGGTCAGGGCCTTTTAAAATCTGCCACCCTGCACACCCAGGCAGTGGCCCAGGGCGGGGAATGGCCTGGCCAGAGAACTGACTCCAGGGGTTGGATTGAGCCCCATTGAGCCAGGTAAGTGGGAGAGAGGGGCTGGGGAACCGGCTCCACGGGGCGGGGGGGCTGGGGAAGGGGTTAGGGAACTGGCACAGGAACAGGGAAGGGAACGGGCAGTGCAGCAAAGGGGAAGAGGTTGGGGAGCCTGTGCAGCAAAGGGGAGCCCGCAGGGCAGGGGAAAGAGAAGGTGTCAGAGAACCTGCGGGTTTGGAGAAGGGAAAGAGGAGCCCACACTGCCCCAAGCGCAGCAGGGGAAGAGGTCAAGGACCCCAGGTGGTACTGTGCTGGTAAGGGGTCAGGAAGTCTACCTGGACATACCTCGGCCCCCGGATGGTCCTGACTTCCAGCGTGGCCCCCGACACTGAATGAGTTTGACACCCCTGCCTTAATTCGAACTAATGAAAGCCTAGTGTGGCTGAGGCTTAAATTAGTTCAGATTAAGCTTCCTTAATTCTAACTAACTTGCAAGTGTAGACATATGAGCCTACCACTTATCCAAATCTAACTTGAACAGTAGCTGCATTCTACTAAAAGACAAATATAAATGAAGACTTCCTATGAAGTGGAAGATTTTTCTTTTCTTTCCCCCAAAGAAAACTTTCCATTTCAAGCTTATATCACGTTGTTATAAATGATGAAAGAATTTAAATACATTTCTTCTGCATTCATTTAAAGCCTAATGGTTTCTTTTGAGTCAGTCATCGAACTAAAAAGACAGTCCAATACAAACAGTACTTACAAAGGAAACACCCTGCCAGGTATCTACCAATTGAAAAATATTTTTAAAATGTGCTTACATCTTCCTCTAAAATAAGTTTTGCTGGCCCCCCATTTCTTCTTCTTGAGCTCACGCTGCTAACTTTATATAATCTGATACTGTATGACCAAAGTGTAAAGAAACGTCTTAGAGAAACATGCAGACTGCCCTCAGCTACTTGAGAAGCTGAGATGTGTATACTGAGGAACCTCAGAGGAGCTAATTAAGAGTGCAGAAGAACTATTATTGCCAGTGCTGCAACAGGAGCTCTCCTCAACATTTGTACATGGAACCCAAGGTCTACTCTAGACTAGAAGTTGCCACCTACCACATGCCTCTCGCACTCAAACACTTTCCCCCTTTAATCATGTCAGCAGGAGTAGCAAAACACATGGAACATCTCTGGCAAAGAATACAGAAAGCTGGAGGTTGGTCTACATTGGGAACTTAGTCGGGCATAGCTACGTCACTCCCGGGCATGAAAAATCCATACCCGACAGACTTAGCCGAGCCAACCAAAACCCTAGTGTAGACAGCACTAAGTCAGAGGTTCTTAACCTGGGTGGGGCATGACCCCCTGAGGAGGGCATAGAAAGGATTCTGGGGAGGGCATGAAAAAGCAGAGCAGAGATCATCTCCTGGCCTGCCACCCTGGCTCTGAAGACAGCACTGTCATCAAGAGCAGCGCAGATGTATGAGTGGCAGTATGGTATGGTGTGGTGTTGCTGGTGGTGCCTTTAGAGCTGGGGGCCAGAAAGCTATATACCAAAGTTGACAAAACCCGGGTGCCAGGTCGCCATGGCAACCAGGGTTTGTAGCCTAGCTCTTAGCTCCTCTATGGAAATGCAATGGAGGAGAACCCTCTGGTGACCAAAAATAAAACTGCTGGCGCCTAACTAAAAGCCAATTTTGTCAAGGCCTGCTATATACTATATATCTTACATGGCTCTGTCTGAATTAACACCTTACTGTTCTCAATATCTAGTGAGAGTTGCAAATTGATTTTTTTAATCAGTGTATGTACTTGTGTCATGGGAGGAATGGGACTTAAACCACAAAGAAGGAGGGTATGATCAAATAAATCTGAAAATTGCCCGAGGTCAATTAAAGAATCATTCTACCAACCTCACTACCTCAGTGAGGTGGATTACCCACCCCAACTGGAGAACTTGTGCAAGCAGTATTTACACTAAAGTGCTACAGACATGTAGCTATAGCATTTTCAGTGTAGACTTATCCTGGATAATTAATATATCTTGCTCATGCCACTTGCACATTGACGCAGTAATTACAGCAGTACTGCTGAAGAGAACGTTTCCCACTCTGTTCATTTGCTTAAACCTCCATGGGGGAAACACAGTTTGAAGTTTGTACCATCTAGTTAATTGAAGATAGCAAAAATCTATGATCAGCAAGCTTAACATTGTAGACTGAAATTATGTGAAGGTAAAAAGAGAGAAATATAAAATGAAATTATCCTCAAAGTTCCAAGAATATTTTAACTACCACAAGGTGAGATAATACATTATACATTTCAAGTTATCAAAAAAGCAGAAAAAAGCCCATAAAGTACAAATATGAACTGCTTTCTGGTTTTCTCAAATTGAGTTGAGAGGAAGGCATTTTTGCTTTTGGGATGGAGAAATATATCCAGATGAAAATACAGGCAAACGTTTTCAAGATTAAAATCCTATTGCATCAGGAAGTTTTCTTAACAATACCAATTTAGAATTAATTTTAAAAAAGCATTTTTAAGAGTTTGGTTTAAATTTTTCACCTTTTATGTGGCTTATTTAATTCATCTCGGAAAATGAAATTAAAAACAGATCAGATTCTCTTGTTGACAGATTTTATTTTTTGGGACATTAGTCCAATTTTTTTTTATTTATTTTTTTTTATTTAGGCTTCCTGCATTACAGAAAAATGTGCAAGTCCCAATCATTCTATGTTTGGGGTTGGTTGGTGGTTGTTTTAATTATCCTGAAAGATTCAATATCCATACTGGGATTGATAAAAATTACTTGCCCCCTTTCCCTCTAAATGAGTAGCTTAAAATGCTTGACAATATAAATTGTTAAAGTGAGCATGGAAAAGGGTAACTACCACGTCATCTTTTAGACACAAAAACCAAGTAGGATCAGTGTTGGTCCATCTTAGATGATGTTCAAACAGAAGACGCCGGTCCCTCCCTCAACTTGTAGCTGAAGAAAAAAATCCAAAACACTGTTTTGTTTATATGCAACACTACTGGCAGTAGAGCTCAGTCTCCGGCCAGCTGAGCCCAGAGCTGAGTACACCAGGGACCGGGGCTCAGCTGGCCAGAGGGGCTGGGCCCAGCTGCCTCTGGCCAGCCTGGGCTCCGCTTGCCGGCGGCAGCCGAGCCCCGCCAGGGACCGGGCTCAGCTGCCTCCAGCCAGCTGAGCCCCACTGGAACCTGGTGGGGTCCAGCTGCCGCCGGTCAGCTGAGTCCCACTGAACCCAGCGGCTGCCCAGTGGCTGGAGCCCCACTGCAGCAGCTGAGCCCGGCTCTGCTGCCCAGGGGCTGGAGCCCCACTAGGGGAGCTGGAGCCCCTGCAACCCAGGCTCAGCTGCTGCAGCGGGGCTTGGCTGAGTCTGGGCTCAGCTGGCCGGCAGCAGCTGAGCCCCACCTGCACAAGGGAGCCCCAGTCTATCTGAGCCCCAGGGGCAGGACTGGAGCTCAAGCCAGCACCACTGCCAGCCTTTTGGCTGGCAGGGCAGTGCATGGTGGGATAGATAGGTACCCACCATGCACTGCTCCTTCTAGCAAAAATCCAAAGGGATGTGTGAACGCTCCTTTTCGCTAGAAGGAGTGCTGGGTGGACGCAGTAAAGCGCTATAATTATAACGCTTGCTTGTCCCGCAATAACTTTTATTGCGGGACAAGTCTCTAGTGTGTACATGGCCTAAGGAACAGACAGGTTAAGTGATTTGCCTAAGATCTCCTAAACAATCAGTTGCAGAATCAGTAGCAGAATCTCAATCAATTACCGAACTTTAAAAATCTTGTGGCAAGAGCTAATGTTCAGTCAATGACCTACAGAACATTCATCCTACCCAACTAATGTGACAATGCAACCTGCCTCAAATGAACAACCTCTACATTGTAGCAAATACGTTCTCAGCATACAAACCAGCACCAATCATTCAGTAAGATTAACGCTCTCTCACAACTACTAACCTCAGTTATTTTTAAGTGACTGGCATAAAGTTCTCAGCTAATTATTATTTTCAATGCCTGCCTGAAAAGTCACTTAATTAGATGATCTTAGGACAGGAGACAAATGATGACCCCTAAATGGTACTGTTCATTCCACACACTGATCTTACCTGATCCTAAATATTTATTGACATTTCAAGAATGACAACTACATAGCCTATTGCTTGGTGTCATGGTCTCACTTGCTTCTGAATACAGGAGTTAAATTTTCATTACTCCAAGGTCATACAGGAAAACTTACCCTGTGAAATATCGCCCATTAATCTATGCAATTATGTTCTGGACCGAAAGTGGTTAAACAGACAACTCTCGCCTACTTTAAATTAAATACCATTTGACCTGAACTGAATTATCTAGTAACCAGCTCCCCCACTCTATGGGGCATTTAGACTTTTATCACACAGAAGCTGAGAGATGATGGCCTTACAGTGACAAAGCAGCAATTAAATCCTTTTCTGTGAAACTACCCATTTTGGACATAGCACCATTCTGCAAAACCCTTACAGAGAGAGACAAAAGTTATTATACCCTATAAACAAGAAACAACGAGAGTCCTGTGGCACTTTATAGACTAACAGATTTTCTT
>ML685821.1:14047333-14119494 GCA_007922175.1 Pelusios castaneus
GCATCCAGTATTTGTGCGTATCCCTTGCTTTCCAGCATTTGCATGACACCTATGGATTATGATATTCACGCAAAACCTCCAGTTAACTTCGTGACGAAGTGGGTTATAGCCCACGAAAGCTTATGCCGAAGAAAATCTGTTAGTCTATAAAGTGCCACAGGACTCTCGTTGTTTGCTGTACAACAGACTAACACGGCTGCCCCTCTGGAAATTCCTATAAACAAGGGTATACAACATGTCAACAACTGCCAAATCCTACGTCATCTATCATTTAGCCTGCTTATATAAAATACCCTCTAGTCCCACCCACAAACATAGCCTATTGCAGAAAATACTCTAGTGTGTAAAATTAAAGGGTTTAGGATTTTTAGCATAGTTTTTGCCACTGTGGTCTCCAGGTGGCCCAGCTCTCTTTTCTTAGCCTCAGTTGCTGTGAAGTCATCTCAGTAGCACCAAGACACAAAACTAAAACACCGGCTGTCTGGTTGCAGCAAAATGGTAAATTTCACTGCACAAATGCTAAATTCTGTGACATGAAAAAAATACCAAGTTTCACAAACACAGAATCAGATTCCACAGAGACCAGATTCAGATGAAGAGAATCAGTTTGCATCTCCTCAGTCCTACTGTTTCAAGCTATCTACAGACTCTGTCAGTGTCACACTTTGTCTATCCCAGGAGTCAGCTACCTTTAGTAATGCGCGTGCCTTACTCCTTCTCCTAACGTTCCTTAGTCCTCTCCCAGTGCAGGGGGTGGGGGAAGGGGGTATGTGGGGCCCATTCTCAGCGGCAGTGTCAGTAGCGAGGGTAGGGGCAGTTCTGTGGGGGCCCATTCTCAGAGGCGGTAACAAGTGTGGCTTGGTGGGGGCTCCAATCAAGGTTCCCGCATGCTACTGAAACTCAGCACGTGTCTCAAGTTGACGATCCCTGGTCTACCCCTCTATTCACATTTGCAAGACTCTCTCTACAAGCAAAAAGGCTAAAAGCAATTTTTAAAAACTGGAATTTGGAGCAAGGGATGGACTTTGTTGGATCACAGATACACAAGGCCCTACCTATAGAAAAAAAAACTTTATTAACTACTTTTTATTAACATATTTGCGGTCACCTACAAAGCACTGTAGTGTTAGAAAGAACATAATTTTATAACCAAACACACCAACCATTACCATGGAAATCCTCAGTAATTGAAGGTATTTTTCTGAAGGTACCAATAAAACAATGTTCATATGTTTTGGCCTCTCTTGCAAGTATTCCTCCATGAATATGGTTATTAAGATGCATGCAGCAAAAAAAAGTTCTTCTCTAAAAAGTACTTCTCTTCAATAATCTATGGAATGTGAGAGCCAAGTGAGGAAAGGACACAAGATTGGAATGCACTCAGTATTTACATCAGAGCAGCGGTTCTCAAACTATGGATCAGGCCCCCGTTTTAATGGGGTCACCAGGGCTATCAGTAGACTTGCTTGGGATTTGGGGTTGAAGCTGAGGCTTCAACTAGCTGCGGGGTTCAGGCTTCAGCTTTAGCACTAGGCACTGGGACTCCTTTTACTGTTCCCCTGACTGGGGCTGAAACCCTTAGACTTTGCCTCCCCCCCTCCCCCCCATCCAGGGCTGCAGGGCTCAGGTTCAAGCTTCAGTCCCCATTCCCAGGGTCGTGAAGTAATTTTTTTTTTGGAGAAGGGAGTCATGGTGCAAGGAAGTTCGAGAACTGCTGCATTAGAGGAAACAAAATAGAACAAAGAAGCTTTTAAAGTGGCCTGCAATGGTGGGTTGGGGGTGGTCTGGTGCCCTTTATTGCTTACAAAGTTAACTATATCCCCCTTTCTGGCCCTCCCCAACCAAAAAAAAAAGTTCTATTTCTTTTCTATTTCTTTGATTGTATCAAGAATGTTAAGTAGAGTCTACCCATGTTTTACCAGAGGGTGTCTTGGAAGTCTCATTTTCCCCTTTGCAGGTCACATTTATCGAAGACCTGATCTTATATTTAAACCAGCACAGCTTATGTATCTTGGTGAGCTGAAATAAGCCATACTAGCAGCCAATATACATTTCATCTACTAGAAGGCTTTACCAGATTGGTTATGTCAGCAAATTTTTTCTAGTGCAGATGAGGTCTTAGTTAGCCTTCCATTCACATGGGGATGGCTAAGGACTTGTACACGCTAAGGTTTTACTGCAGAATAAGTCGCCTTATTGTGCAATAAGAATGCCACCGTACACACTAAAAAGCTCTTTATTGCAATACAACTGCCCTGTGGTAACGCAATAATAAAACCACCTAAACGAGAGGAATAAGCCCTTTTGTGGAAAACCTTTTCTGCAAAAGAGGCTGTGTGTATGATGAGTCAGTTTTATTCCGTTTTTAACTGGCCTCCAGAAATGTCCCAGAGTGCCAATCAAGACCACTCTGGGACACTGGAGCTGTCACACTTGTCAATTTCCCTATTCTAACAGAGCAGGGAAAGTGACAAGTAATGGAATATGTCAATTTCACTACTCTGTTGCAGCAGAGAAATTGACATGGGGGGCTGTTGCAGCGATGAGAAGATCCAGGGAAGCAGGGGATCCTCTGTCCCCCCACTGGGGCTTCCCGGCCCTGGTGCCAGCGGGACTGTAGTCGCCGGGGTTCCCAGGTCACCGATGGCAGTGCAGACTGCAGCCACCGGGGTTCCCAGCTCCGCGGGGGCAGCGGCTGCCAGGGTTCCCCGCTCCCTGACGGCGGGCCTGCAGCTGTCAGGGGTCCTGGGTTCGCAGCAGCACAGCAAGCTGCAGTCGCCACCACCGGGAAGCCAGAACCCCAAAAGCTGTAGCCTGCTCACCTTTGGGAACCCAGTAACCCCAGTGGCTGCAGCCCCACTGCTGGGGAGCGGGGGACACTGGCTGGGCAGTCGCCGCCCCTGCAGACCCGGGAACCCCAGCGGCTGTAGCCTGCTCTGCTGCTGGGGATCCAGGAACCCTGGCAGCTGCCTGCCCTGGCTTGGTGGGATATGTGCCCACCATGTACTGCTCCTTATAACAAAAATTCAAAGAAGCATCTGAATGCGCCTTTGCGTTACAAGGAGTGTTGCGTGGACGGGGGCAAGCGTCATAGGTATAGTGCTTTACTTGTACCGCAACAACTTTCCTGGGGACAAAACTCTAGTGTGTACAGAGCCTAACATAGTACAGGATGCAACTAAGCTGAAAATGGAAACAGATGATAAGATGTAGACCAAGAGGATGAGCTGAGATCAGGTGATACGAGCTTCTGAAAGACAGGGAACCACAGAACTATCTGTGAGAGAAAAGTAGTTACCAATTTTAGACCAAGTTGTTAATTAACTGATACTTTTTTAACTAATTGTGAATGCACACAAACATTAGTTCTTAAAATAAACTTCAAATGTTTTAAATTCTAATAAACATTTCCTTTATGGGTCATTTCTTAAAGTACACAATGTCTTGGGTAAATAGAGAGAGACAGATAACCACAGAGGCAGCATTGGGCATTCTATGCTAGCTATTCTTGTCAACACTTTCTACTGCCGAAGTATTGAAAAAGGTGATGAAAATAAAATCACTATAAAACAGGGCATGTACATTACAAAACTTAACATCCAAATGCAGTGGATCATAAATTCCACAAGTCATGTTAATATTAAACTTATATACCTGATTTTTTGTCAATGCATACAAATGTTTTAAAATATGATAGCAAACGGCTTCTGTTGCACCAAAAAAATAACTCTGAAGAAGTGTGCATGCCACCCCAAGCGGGCATGGGGGGGAAGAAAACACAGAGTTTTAGTCTCAAGAGACTTGTTTTGATGTAACAAAGCCAGAAATCGATCACACTGATGGCTCATCCAAACCCTGCACTGGCCTCAAGTTGGTATTCTATTTCTAACTCAGCCACCTCAGAAGTCCACTAGGGTATCCACCAGCAGATAACAGGAATTGGATGTGATTGGCTGTGTTGAGATTCTCAAACAAAATCTATTTTCTACCCTATGTCAAATTAAATAAAATACCACGTAAGAGTTAAGCAGACCTAATTAAATTAAATTACATGAAAAAAGTGTAGCTAGCTAGGCTCTAAACTTAATTGCAGAGGGGGAATCATGATGCCTCTTGCACAGCAGCACACCAAATCTCTGGTTGGGAAGAAAGAAGCCACTGAAGAGTTGCTAAACTCCACTTCTCTCTGTCCCGGATGGAGGGGATGAAGCTCTGCATCCACACTAGCTAGCACAGCTATGCACTTATGCTGGGAAAGTACACTGACTCACATATTGATCCAGGAAGACAACAGAGTCCTGTGAAATAAATCTGTTAGTCTTTAAAAGTGCCACAGGACTCTGTTGTCTTTCTACAATAGACTAACACGGCTACCCCTTTGGAATATTGATCCAGCAAAGAGTACTTCCCACTCGGAGAATGAGACTAGGATGAAGATTGGGCCGCTACAGTCAATCTGGTTCCTAGTCTGCTCAAATACAACACTTGAGGTACCATGAGATGTCACTGGAGCTGAGGCAGGACCAAATATACCTAGATGACCTGAACAGGTGTTTGCCTAACCTGTTATTAAAGATCTCCAGTGACTAGGGTTCCAAAGCTTCCCTTGGAAACATTCATTCCAGTACCAACTACCCTTATACGTTAAAAGTTTTTCCCAGTATCTAATCTAAACCTCCCTTGATGCAGATCAAGCCTATTACATCTGGGTCTTAATTTCAGCAGGCATGAACAACGATTGATCACTATTCTCTTCATAACAACGTTTAACATATCTGAAAACTTACCAGGTGCTAATTCAGTCTTCTTGTCTCAAAATTAAACAGACCCAATTTATTTTTTAGCCTTTCTTCATAGGTCATATTTTCTAAATCTTTCATCTTTCTTGTTGGTTTCCTGTGGCCTCTCTCCAATTTGTCTACATCTTCCTTAAAATTATGGTATCCAAAACTGGACATAATACACCAGTTGAGGCCTCACCGGTGCCTAGAGCAGAACCATTACCTTAACTACAACACCTATTAATATACGCAAATGATATTAGCCTTTTTCATAACTGCATCACATTGTTCATTCATATTCAATCTGTGATGCACTACAAGCCCAGATGCTTTTCAGCAACTGTCTAGTCAGTTTTCCCCATTTTATAGTCATGAATTTAGTTTTTCCTTCCTGAGTGAAATAGATTATTGAATTTCATTTTGATGATTTCAGACCAATGCAGAAATATGTCAAGAGCCTTTTGAATTGTAATCCCATCCTCCAAAGTGCTTTCTTTCAGTTTATTGTCATCTGTAAAATTTATAAACATACTCTCTGCTGCATTATCCAGTCATTAATGAAAATATTGACTGGTCCTGGACCCAAGACAGAGCCCTGTGGGACCCCACTAAATAAGCCTCCCTATTTGGAGAGAAAACCATTGATAATTCTGAGTAAGGTCTTTCAATAGTTGTGCACAACTTTTTAGTAATTTCATGTGGACCATATTTCCCTAGCTTTTTTTAGGAAAATAGCATGCGGGACTGTGTTCAAAGCCTTACTTTAAAAAAATAAATAAATAAATAAATAAAAAGGATATCATTTCTAGAGGTTCTCCCCTAGGCCAGTAACTCTGTCAAAGACAGGAATTAGGTTGGTTTGCATGATTTGCTCTTGAAAAATCCATGCTCGCTATTTCTTATAACCCTATTATCCTCTAAAGTCTCACAAAATGATTGTTTAATAATTTGATCCAGTTATCTTTTCAGAACAAAGTTAGGCTAACTAGTCTATAACTCGCTGGGTCCTCTATGTTCCTCTTGTTAAAGCTAGGCAAACATAATACAGTTCTCCTGTCTTCTGGGATGTCACCCACCCTCCCAGAGTTCTCAAATATAATTACTAATGATTCTGAGATTACCGGTACTTATGGAACTGGCTGACGCATCATGCAATGAATTCTTTCAGGCCTGGCTCACCTGAATAAAACTACATTATCTAAATATATTCTTTAACCCAACATTTCTCTATTTTGGTTTGCATTCCTCCCGCCTTGTTGTTAATACTAATTGTGTTAAATATCTGGTCTCAATTTACCTCTTTAGTGAAAAGAGATAGAAACACCTCACGGCTTTCTTGATGTCATCCATTATTAACTCTCTTTCCCCACTAAGCACAGGACCTATACTTTCCTTGAGCTTTCTATTGATCCTAACAGATTTATAAAATCTCTTCTTATCTTTATGTCCCTTGCCTGTAGCTCATGTTGCAGCTTAGACTTTCCGATTCTGTCCCTACCCACTCGTGCTATTTTTTGTCCTCAGCCTTAGTAATTTATTCGTGTTTCCATTTTTGGCAGAGATGCAGGAGGCAGGGTTCCATTCTGCTTTTCAGGTCATTGCAAAGCTCATGACGGAACTATACTGGCTTCTTGCTATTCTTCCTATCTTTCCTCTGCATCAGAATAGTTTGCCTGTGGCAAGGTCATGATTCATCCAGAATAGGAATTATGCCAGATGAAAACTAAAATTAGAAATTATTTTATATCTGAGAGAGAGAGAGAGAGAGAGAGAGAGAGAGAGAGAGAGAGAGAGAGAGAGAGAGAGAGAGAGCTTCCCACCCTTGTTCTGTAAGGGTTTCATTATTTAAAAATTAAATAACCAGTAGACAAATCAAGTCTGCTACTCGCAACATACCTACTAAATTCAGTGGTTGACAGCACATCTTGATTTCTTTTCTAATGTACTACTGCTATCGCAGTTGAAAGGCTCAGGTTCACAAGAAAGTAATTAAAACAACAACATTAATGCATTTGTGGCCCATTTGGGGCTTCTCTCTCTCTACCAAGCAACCAGAACTTCTCCACCCATAGTTCAGCATATTTTAGCATATGGTTCTTGTTCACCTCAACTAGTTCTTGTGTCTTGTATGGTACACTCATAACTTGTTCAAATCCACATATTAATCTGATCTCTCAACACTAAGGCCTGTTATGTGCTGCAAGAGAGTCCAACATAATTCAAACAATGAGCAGTGACCATTGTTTATTGCTGCATGAGCCCTCCAATCATGATACAGCAAGACATTTCATACCCCAAAGAGCTCTGTCTTGAATTTCTCTCAGCTAATTGGAGCTATCTAGTTTCCTGAAATCGTAGTGTCTTCAACAAGGCTAAAATTTCTAAATATGATATTTATAGCTTCTATTTGGTTGTCACAACAGTTATCACTAGTACTTAACATGTCTGCACAGAGTGGACAAAAATATTATTCACTTAACATATCCAAGAAAAACAAGAAAACAGTCAACGAAACGTGGATTTTTCCAGCATGAAGAATATAACTCGAACCTCTCAGTCCATAAACTCATAGACACACATTTCCTAGAGGAGGACATATTTGTAACCATAAGCTCTGAACTCTGCCTAATTTTTTTTTTCTTAAGGAAGAGAACGGCTTCATGGAATGTCTTAAGTGTATTTAAAACTGTCTTCAGTTTATCCTGTATTGTTTTGGGCACATTGGAGTTGAGAGAGAGAGAGAGAGAGAGATTTTTTGTACAATTGAAAAGCCCTTGATATTTCTCTTCAGTTTAACTGTGTCATTTGTGCAATATATTTAGCCTTAGGAAGTCCTCAGTATTCTAGGTAGGTATCTGTCAAAATTAATACATTTACTCTGGTTGTTCATTTTTTTCTCTGAAATGTCCCTTTTGTAAAATCACATCCTCAACCAGATAAAAACTGGATTTTTTAAAATTTAAATTGGAATTTTTAATTTTAATTAAATACAGCATATTGTTTTAATTTAACTATTTTAAATTACACTGAAAATTGACAACTTATGTTAAGGCTTAAACTTATAATAAATTAATTTAAATGTTATAATACAAAAAAATAATACTAAGCAGTCCATGTTTGCTGCCACATTTCAAAGAAAGCCAAACCACTGAACTAGTAGAAATCACTTTCTAAGCACCTGGAATCAGTTTGCTGAAGTGCTAAATTAGCTTTTGACAGCAGTGGCCTCTTCCACAGTTGCACCCAGAGGGATATTTTCTTCATTTCAGTGTATTCAAGTAGTTCAGTGCAGTGACTAATTCATTCAAAGTTAAGAAACTGACTGGGAATTGAAGTGTGAAAGCTTTTTTTTCTTGCTATATATACATAGGTGAGAGAATGAGATATACTAGTTGTAAAAATTTGAAGGACATAGTGGCCAGAACCAATTAGTTCAATTCACTAACTACAAAAAATACTTCCTTGGTTTAATAAATTAGCTAGTTTTCAAAGAAAAACATTTTTGGTAAACATTGTAAGTATCCAGCACATGTTAGGTAGTCTTGTTTAATAAACTAATTTAGAATACTGTTTCTGTCCTTTTTTAATTTATTTCCATTTACATCCAGAAATTAATAATCTAATAAATAAGAAATGCATCATTCACCATTTGCTAACTTAATAAAAATGTAAAAATTAGGAATCTAAATAAGAGTAAGTTAAGCTAGATGGTCACTTAAATAAATGTGTAGAGATACAGTGCATCCTCTAGGTTAGCAAAAGCAGCACCTAATTTAGTACAAAGGCTAAATTTAGTTGAAAATTAACCTGTTATCAGAGTTACTAATGAACTAACAAAAATCAACCTCTCTTTATAAAAATTATTAAAAAGCACAAGTGCAAAACATGATTAAAATCAATTATTTAAATCCAGGTTTCCTACTCACTGATTCAAATCATGATTTGAGTCAGTTTGATTTAAATCAACCCATCTGGATTCATGGAGTAACAGCATCATGTGGGTATCTCCAGTGACTTCCAATTGGACTGCAAATCTCTTGCAGCTTGTGTCAGACCGATACTGACAACAGAAAACATGTCAAAGTGCAATGTATCACTGGATTGCAGTTTTTGTAGATGTACAATGCCTAGCATAATGGGGCCAGACCATAAAAGGGCTTTGGACTTCTCGAAGCTATTGTAATGAAAATTAATAATTTAAAAAGCTGCTCTGGATACAAGGCAATGATGCATACACACTCTCACTCCAACACGTGTGAGGAGGTGGAAGGGAAGAGTAGAATGGAGGAATGAGAATTGCTTCAGGGCCAGCGAATCCACTCATCTATGTGGCCAATTATAGCACTTGCTAGACTGAGTCTGAGGTTGAGAAATAGATCTGATGCTGCTTCATGAGACTAGCTAATTGGACAAAGTAATGAGCTGAGGTAGAGCAGACATTACTCAGTTGTTACTTGAGCATATGGGTGCGACTCTCCTGCTTGAGAGAATGAAAATTGCAGGTGGATTTAAAAAGCTTGTCAATTGTTCAGTCACACAGTCAATGTAAAGCCTGGAACTGTGTGTGTAAAAATAAAGCACAGCTTTAATATTAACCAAACCAGAATACATGTCAGAGCTCGGTGGTGTAATAATTCCAGAGGAGCAATCTAAAAAGGAAGAACCAAGTTTCTTCAAAGTCAGTCATAAAAAGACCAACTGCACCCATACATTTTCTTATCGTTTCTACCAAGGACCCAGTGCTGTTTCACAAAAATGTTAGTCACTGAAGACAGTCACTTCACACTGTCTTCTCACATATGTTGGACATGCTGTATTTTCTACTCGCTCCACGTAACCCTTTTGACTGCAGTCAAATCAACGGTAACTCATCTAGAAGCTCTAGAGCAGAGGTCTCAAACTCAAATCACAAGGGCCACATGAGGACTGGGATATTGGCCCGAGCGCCGCATCACTGAAACCTTTTCAGACAACGGGGCCACCAGTTTATTTAATTAAAATTAAATAAAAAATTAATTGAATTCAAAGTAATTATAGATAGAATGAATTATTTGGGTTCAATTAACTGAATTTGAAATCATTTTTAATTTAAATTAAATTTTTTAAAGTTTTTTTTGAAAGAAAGAAAGAAAGAAAGAAAGAAAGAAAGAAAGAAAGAAAGAAAGAAAGAAAGAAAGAAAGATGGTAGGGGAGGCAGCAGCCACAACCCATCTCCCAGCTGCACGCCGGGACCGGGCAGGAAACGGGCTGGCCAGAAGCCCCCCCAGGGAGCCCCTGGAGCTCCCCCAGCAGCACAAAGCCCCCATGAACCCTCCCTACACCCCCAGGCTGCCCTCCTTTGAGGCCCTGTGGGGATCTATCATGCATATATGGATATGGTTACACTGTGAGTGGAAGTTCACAGCCAGGTCGGACAAGGATACTCTATCTCAAATGGCGCTCTGCCATATCAATCTACGCGCCTGAGTGTCTGGAGTTTAATTAAACTTTCCTGGGAACCAAGGACAAGTGAAGCAGTACACAGAAATATAAATCTTAAGGTTGTATAACATGTATTTAACCAATAGTTTAGAAAGCTTGCCTTTTGTATTCATATATGTACCAATCAACTGTCCTGTCATTTTAATGGTGGGACTACAGAAAAGTATAAAAATCTTTACTTATGTATCAATAAATGTTCTTGCTCGCAATCATATTGGTTGTTTGTGCTTAACCGTCCCGCATTGAACTCGACAAGGCCCCACACCTGAGCCTTGTTCTGGACCCAGGACTCTCTGGTGAGCGGTGCGGCTGCCGAGTGGCAGTTGGCTCCTCCCCAGCAGTGGCTGATGATGCTCCTTCTTTTGTGGGGGGGGAGGCGATGCAGCCTGGTGTGTGCGACCTGCCCCGGAAGCACTGCCGATGCCGAGCTCAGCTCGGTCGGGGGCAGGACCCCGGGCGGGAGGCAGGCAGCTGCAGCTTGGAGGTCGGCTCCCAGCCAGCAGAGTGGCTTGGTAATTGAAAAGCCCCGTGGGCCAGGGATTGGGAGCCCCTGGATTCCAGGTCTCATCACGGGCTGCAGGAGGTAAGGGGCCGCATGTTTGGGATCCCTATTCTAGAGAGAGATGAAAATGGTAAACCTCCAGCATTTACTTTGGAGGAAGACAGACATTAGTGTGCAAGAGAGGAGGCAATGGTATACAACCAAGTCAACTTTTCATAAATAAGAGAGCAACCCTGGACTGATTCTGAATTTAATAATTGATTCTAAATCATTCCCCAGCTAGTGCATTCTTCAAATTCTCAGTCACACTCCCTAGTATCAATCATATTTGGTGCATGCTGGAATAGGACAGAGGAGGGGTCTAGTTAGATAAATTAATACCAGAACCATTTACCAGAAATACATATACATTAGTTAAATTCTCTTGTATAGCCTTTACCAGCCAAAAATTGGACCCTGTTGAAGCATTAACATCAAATAAAAATCTGAAGAAGACTTTTTAAAAATCAGATCAATCCTGTGATAAGGATATAAACATTTCTTACCATGAGACCACCACCAAACATCACTAATCCAAAAAATATTGTTTGTTACCTAGTCCATATACCAACACTGCTCTAATGTGAAAACTACTTATTAGCATTTTGTCCTTCTTGGCTTTATAGTGTGCCACAACAAAGCTCAAAGGAAGAAAAACTGGATAATTTCAGATGGAACATTCCAAGAATTATCTTTAATCTTCTTTGGAAAGCAGAACTTCAGACCTGAAAAATCAAATATAAAAAACCACAAACCCACAAAAAACATTTAACATTGACAGATAATTTACACTGCACATTTTTCCTTGGAAAATTGAGAGCAAAACAAACTGGGGAATCTGTCATTCTTTTCTGGAGGTGGGGGCATACAAGGAGAAGAAATGTGCAAGGTAATTTTAAAAAACAGACTTAAAAGATTCCAACAAAGCTTCTGTATACAAAATGGCGAGATAAAAAAATAAGCATTTTGAGCTTCAAAAAATATTTCCTGGGAAAAGAGAGAGAATTTTTAAAGCCATTGCCTGCAAACAGTTTACACAACAATTTTTCCATTTCTTGTTTACAACTTTAGCATGAGTAGAAACTTAAACAGAGCTTCCATGTTTTCTCTTTGGCAGGTTGATCATGACCACAATGTGACGCTATTCTAAAGCTGGCACAGAAGCAGAGTGTACACAGAAGAAATATACTATTCTTACATGAACATCTAGCAAAAGTTAGGAATGCAAGGTTAGTGAAAAACAATACACCCAAAATATGTTGAGGTTTTAGAGGCAGAGGAGACTGAAAACAAATCTTTCAAGACCAGGACCCTCCGATAGCCTCTCCATTAGTTTAGGAATGTTCCCCTCTAGTATATTTAAATTTTCTAATACTTTTTCCTAGTATGGTTCTACTTTCCCACCACAGCAGGGTTTCCACCGCTGACTAATGGATCTCACTCCTGGAGACTTTTTGTAATATGATAAATTTGATTACTCAGTTTCATTCTACTCCTCCCTCCTTATACCTACAGCTTTATAAGAGAATAATTCTCTTTTTCCACCCTCTATGTTTACATCCTTCAAAGTATTTTTACATAACTATTTCCTCTCTTAATTGCTTACCCAATCTATATTTAACTCAATCTTTCCAATTTCCCAGGCTGGTTCCCAAATTATTTGTTGCCTTTCTGTAAATTCCCTCTTGTTTGCCAGTATCCTCCTGAATTAAACACATTATGCTATCAAGAGAGATTTTAAAATCTTTGCCTTGATGATTCCCCCAACCAAACTAAAAATCTAAGTAGCCATTTGGGTTTATTTTAAATGCCAGGAAATTACAGAATTGTAAAGTGCTGAACATTCTGGTAATATTTCAGCACATGCTTAACTTTAAGCAAGTGAGTAATCCCACTGAATGAATCGATGAATGTGCGTGCTCAAAATTAAGCATGTGCTCCAGCAATTTGTGGATTGGGGTCAGAGAGCCTTACATATCGTAATATTGACCCCATAATGAACCAGATTTTTCTGTTCGTTTAGGTTGGAACTCAACTAGTTCTGTAACAGGTATTCAGAATAATCAATAATATTTTACAGTTTTTCAGAAACATCTCTGTAATGTGAAAATATTTATACTGGAAAACTACACACAAAAATCCCACTCAGATATCAACATTTAAAAACCACAAGAGACTCGTAGAGTCCAAAATACCTGGAAACAAAATGGGAAAGGGAAGAGAAAGATGTCGGGGACAGGGTAAGAAAAGGGAAGCAAAAAATACAACATCCTTATCCAGTCATTTCTCTAGTTCATGCCTGGTCTACACTAGAGTGTTTTGTTAATCAGAGTTTGTTTTTGTAGGAAAAATACTGCTGATGTACATACTACAGTCATCATGACCCCACAACTGCCCTGTTTTTTCAACAAAATAAAACCACCTCAATGAGAGGCGTGGAGCTTTTATCGACAAGCATTTATCAACAAAGCATCTCTTAAAACACGGCATTTGGATATACTGCAGAAAATAGCTTCCAGGAAGTGTCCCACAATGTTCATCCTGACCTGGCCATCAGTTTGAATTCCAGTGTCCTTTAGTCATTTCCCCTCTAACGTCCCAGGAATTTTTGAAATTCCAATTCCTGCTTGGTTGGTCTGAAGAGCTCGCATTGCATCTTCCTATCTGATCATGGTAGCTCCTCACACCAAACATCCCCCTTGCTTGGAGCACACCAGAGCTGCTGGACAGGATCAGCATTAACGGTAATGCATTAATGCTGTTATTGCACTCACAATAATGCTACTGATCATTGTTTATTATGCTTCTATAGACATAGCCTTGGCGGTCAGACATCCAACATCTGCCAAGCGGCAGTGGCTGATAAGAAAAAGACCTCGGAGGAGCAAGGAGGAGATGTTCCACTCCTCTGAGGTGGACAAGAAAGAAAAAGGGGCACAGAGACCCATAGCTTGCCAGGACAGAGAGGAAAACCAGGACCAACTGATGGCACATCATGAGCTTGTGATAAAAAACCATGAAAGATCAAATGGAGGATTAAGTTGTTAAGCTGAAATCAGGGGTGTTTGCCATCATCTACCTACCCCACCCTGAAGCCAAACTGCTTCCATGCCCTCCACAGACTTCACTCACACATGCCTAACCAAAGTCCAGGTGCATCTTGATACCCCTTCACTCCACTCCTTCAGACAGCTACAAGAAATGCAGCTGGACTCGCACCCAATTGTGACAGCTCACACTGCCCCTTGCTGCTTCCTCCCCTCCAGCCCCATTTTTGCAGGTCTTGTGTTATTAAATAAAGCCATAATAAAGAGTCATTCTTCAAACATTGTCTCTTGTATGTGTTAGTTGGACCTCTCATTAATACACTGCACATCAGCCAGCATGACACATTTCTACCATAAAGGCACCTCCAGCAAGCCTCTATTCTGCCACACACACATTCAACCGTCATTTGGTACCTCCTCAGCCTGCTATTGAAACACTCCTGACTGCTATCCAAGTTGCCCATATAAGGCTTCATGAGCCATGGCAATAAGGAGTAGGCTGAGTCTCCCAGGATCACTATGGGAATTTTAACATCCCCCACTGGACTCATTGGTCTGGAAAGAAAGTCCCTGGACACAACTTTCTGTACCAGCCAGTCTTCCTGAAGATGTGAATGCGGCATACATCTCCCCTGACCAATCCACATGGATGTTGGTGAAACAACCACAATGATTCACAAGCACCTGCAGTACCACAGAGAAGTACCCCTAACTGTTTATCAAACGAGGAGTCCTGTGGCACCTTTAAAGACCAACAAATGTATTTATCGCATGAGCTTTCGAGGGAGAAAATCCCACTTTGTCAGACACTTTGAAGATGGGGAACTTACAGAATAGGGAGGAAATTAAATGCAGGGAAATGTATGACACGGGATCAGGTCAGGCTCATGTGATAAATAAATTTGTTAGTCTTTAAAAGCGCTACAGGATTCCTTGTTTGTTTTGCTGACCTAGACTAACACGGCCACCCCTTCGGAACTTTCTGTTTATGTACTCCATTGCAAGATGGTCTGGGACCAAAATGTGGATATGTGTACCATCTATCATCCCACCACAGCCGTCCAATATTTCATGAATATTGCCCCAAGTCACAGTCCTTTGTAGCAGGATGCCAGAAATGATCCTGTATACTTGTGAAAACACAAAGCAAATGGTGGACTTCCTGACTCCAAACTGATTAGCTAGCAACCAGTAGCAGTCTAGAGCTGCAAGCTTCAACATGGAGATCACCACACACACTTCTCCACCACGAGGGCAGGTCTCACTGAGATGTCCTTCTATTGCAGAGCGGAGATGAGCGCCGCACAGAGTTCCATGAAGGTAGCTTTGTACATTCAAAAGTTCCATGGCCACAACTCGTCATCCCAGCCCTGTATAGCAATGCAATCCCGCCACTCAGTGCTTGTCTCACATGCCCTAAAACAGCGCTTTACCCTGTGCAGAAACTCTGTAAATGAAAACAGTAATGTGGTGGTGTTCGTTCGCATGGCTCATAAAAGACCAGGCTCCTCAGATTCCAGTTCTAATTGGGCAGCCATGATACCCTGCGCGACCAGCCGCAACGTGCTCAGAAAACTTACAGCAACAGTGGAGAGTACTGCAGGATCCATCCTTTCAGATAGAGATAGTGGGCACTCAGGAAAGGAGGGCCGCTGGAAAATGCCATGAAAGGCAGTCGGAAACCCATGGAATGATGAGATGGAAATCACTAAATCTTGGGATGTACAGCCCACACCCAAGATTCACTGTGATCCTCTCCAAGTTCCCACAAATCCAAATGACACAAAGGGGCAAGTTGCTCAGTGAGATAGCTGCCCACAGTGCACCGGCTCTAATGTTGATGATAGAGGACCAAGTGGGGATGCACTTCGGTGTCACAACGGGGGCTCTGTGTCTGGGCACAAGCACTGTAATCATAGCACTGCTGTAACTTGCATCAAGAAACTTTCTCGTGTAGACAAGGCCCCAGTTTAGCACGGCTAGAACTACCCTTAATACTCCAAGCTCAGAATGTCAACATGTTAAGTTCCTGAAGGAGCTTTTTTAATGTTGTTTATAATGGAGATGAAGGCAACAGAAAGAATGGGAGACTTACAAACCATCTGGAAAGAAAAAGCGAGGGGGTTTGAAAGTATGCAAATATATGCGTGCATCTGTCCCCCATTTTGGGTGTTTTAGATACATACACAAGACAACCAATTCTTTCACAGCCTCTGATGAGAATTCCAGCTCAGACTATTCCAACTTTAGATTATTACCAGTTGTTTGCATAGGGTCAGGCTTCAAAAGGGGAAGACTGACGAAGGCGAAGAACTTAAATAGGAACCAGAGCTCTACAAACTCATCTTCCCACTATATTTCAAAGACAGACCTTTTGCCTCTATAGTTCCAGTCTGACTCACATTGAAGGAAACGGCAAAACACCTGTTGACTTCTATGATAGTCATTAAATAACTACCAGACCCTATCAGAATTTGCTTATGTCCCCCTGCCGCATCAGCCTTCTGCCTTCATGTCAGATATGTCCAGCTGGGCACTCAAAAAAATAGTGACAAAGATCTACCAAGTAAAGGTGGGAAAAGAACATAACTTTCTTGACTTTCAGACTTATTACCCATTAAGCCATCCTTCATCTATTTATAGAAGGTGGAATTACAGTATGCTAGATCCTTAAATTATGTAAACCAGTATAATACACAAACTGAACTAAGACTTGGACTAGAGAAGAATGCTGTATTTTGTGCTTCTCTTCTTTCACCCTAACCCTTGCTTCTTTCTGCCTCTTTCCCTTCCCTTTCCCATTTTATTTCTGAGTGTTTTCAACATTTTTTGTTTAAGACATCATAATTATGGCTCAATGTAAATGTATACCCAAATTCAAAAACATAGTAAGAGGACCAAAAAAGTGCCACCGTGGCTAAACAAAGTAATAGAAGCAGTTAGAGGCAAAAAGGCTTCCTTTAGAAAATGGAAGTTAAATCCTATGAGAAAAACAGAAAAGCTGCATAAGCTCTGGCAAGTGAAGTGTAAAAATAAAACAAGGAAGGTGAAAAGAGAATGTGAAGAACTACTAGCCAAAGACTCAAAAAAATATATTTGATTGATTAATTGATTGGTTGGTTGATTGATTGATAGATTATTAAAGTACATCAGAAGCAGGAAGACAGCTAAACAACAAGTGGGGCTGCTGGACAATTGAGCTGCTAAAGGAGAACTCAAGGAATACATGACCATTTCAGAAAAACTAAATGAATTATTTGCATCGGTCTTCATGGCTGAGGGTATGAGGAAGATTATCCATTCTTTTTTAGGTGACACTTCTGAGGAATGACAATTCAAGATTGAGGTGTTATTGGACATGGTTTTGGAACAAATGTATAAATTAAACAATAATTTATCACCAGAACCAGATGTATCCACCCAAGTTCTGAAGGAAGTCAAATGTGAAATTACTGAACTAACCCTGGTGTGTAAGCTATCATTTAAATCAGCTTCTGTACTAGATGACTGGAGGATAGCTAATGTGACATCAATTTTTTAAAGAGGCTCCAGAGGCAATCCCAGCAACTAGAGGATGGTAAATCTAACTTCAGTACCAGGCTAATTGGTTGAAACTATAGCAAAGAACCAAATTATCAGACACAAAGATGAAAATGATTTTTTGGGAAAGAGTCAACATGGCTTCTGTAAAGGGAAATCATGCCTCATCGATCTACTAGAATTTTTCTGAGAGGGCCAACAAGCAAGTAGACAAGGGTGATCCAGTATATATAGTGTACTCAGATTGATATAGTGTACTTAGATTTTCAGAAAACCACTATCAAGGTCCCTTACCAATGGCTCTGAAGCATAGTAAGCTGTCATGGGATAAAAAAGAATGTCCTCTCATGAACCAGTAACTGATTACGTTTACAAAGCAATGGTAATCCCACCTCTCCAGCATCAGCACTTTCTCCAGAACAACAGTGTCCTCACGGAGGCCAATATCTTCAGTATTCAGACCCGGATTATCCAGCACCAGTTGAGGTGAAGTGGCACTGTGTGTGAATGCCTGATGCAAGCCTACCAGAACAGTTGCTGTATACCCAACTCACGAAAGGAGGAAGGAAATGGGGAGGCCAAAAGAAATGCTTTAAAGACACCCTCAAGGTAAATATCAAGAGTTGTGGAATCAATATCACACACTGGGAGACAGCAACCCAAGATAGGGATAACTAGCAAAAACTTGTCAGAGAAGGACCGATCACTTTTGAGGAAAATCAACTTGCCCTGGTAGCAGAAAAAGGCCAGAAAAGAAAGGACAGATAGCTGACATGCAACAACCCTGGGTCAACTCCACATTCTGCCATCACCTCCAATGCCTGCCAGCAAGTCTGTGTCTCAAGGATTGATTGTACTCAGATCACCAAAAGAGCTGTATAAAATAAAACTTGTAAAAGAGACCATCCTCGACCACCATGGGATCGCCTACAACAATAATAAAAAGATATGAAACAAAAGGTAGGAATAAATAGCCACCTCTTAGAATGGAGAGAGATAAATAGTAATGCCACCACCACGGTCTCTACTGGAACCAGTACTGTTCAATATATTCATAACTATTCTGGAAAAAGGCAAAATTGCAGACGATACAAAACTACTCAAGATAGTGCAGTCCGAAACAGATTGTGAAGAATTACACGGGGATCTGACAAAACTGAGTGACTGGGAAACAAAATGGCAGTGCTGATTAATGCAAAATAGTGCACATTGGTAAAACAATCCCAACTAGACATATAAAGTGATGAGGTCTAAATAAGCTGTTATCACTCTAGAAAGAGAACTCGGAGTCATTAGAAATAGTTCTCTGAAAACATCCACTCAAATGTGCAGTGGCAGTCAGAAAAGCTAACAAAACGTTGGTAATCACTAGGAAGGGGATAGATAATAAGACAGAAAATAATAATATTGCCACTCTACAAAGCCTCAGTACTCCCACATCTTTAATACGGCATGCAGACCTGGTTGCCCCATCTCAAAACAGTAGTATTGGAATTGGAAAAGGTACAGAAAAGAGCCCCACAATTATTAGGGGCATAGAACACCTTCCATGTGAGGCAAGATTAATAAGACTAGGATCTTTCAGTTTTGAAGAGAGACAGCTAAAAGGGGATATAAGATAGAGGTCGATAAAATCATGACTGGTGTGGAAAAAGTGTTATTTACTCCCTCATAACACAAGAGCTAGGGGGTCACCAAATAAAATTAATAGGCAGCAGATTTAAAACAAACAAAAGGAAGTATTTCTTCACATAACCCACAATCAATCTATGGAACTCTTTGCCAAAGGATGTTGTGAAGGCCAAGACTATAACAGCGTTTTAAAAAGAAACAGGTAAGTTCAGGAGGATAGGTCCATCAATGGTTATTAGCCAGGATGGGCAGGGATGCACACCATGCTCTGACACGTCCCTAGACACTGCTTACCAGAAGCTGGTAATGGGTGACAAGGGATGGATCACTTGATGATTATCCGTTTTGCTCATTCCCTCTGAAGTTCCTGGTATTGGCAACTGTCAGAAGACAGGAAACTGGGCCAGATGGCCCATTAATCTGACCCAGTATGGCCATTAATCTGACCCGGTATGGCCATTCTTCTGTTCTTCACTGCACAGACTTTAATAGAACTACGCCAATTCACACCAGCTGAAGATCTGTCCAGGAATGCATAAGTGGTTCATTTTTTGTGAAAATTTATCTTTTTTTATTTTCAAACAATGACTTCCTGTCAAATCTCACTATTAAACTGTATATTTATACTACCATAGCCTGTTTAAGTACAAATTCGGTCTATAATTAGTCCAATCAATGGTTTATAGGTAAGTTGTTAAATACTAATGCTTTTATTGGGTCTGAATAATGACCAAACCTTTAATTAAACACATCTCTTATTTCATCATTGACTGTTTAGCCAAGTAGTTTTCAGTCTGCCAGCAAGATGACGAGTGCTGGCTTGAACCCTGTGTATGCAAATAATTTTTCTCATCCATATAATTGTAATCCCTTGTATGTCTTAAGGGCCAATGGAAATTCCCATTCAGAACCTACAAAGATGAGTTTCCAGTACATACAAAGAACTACATCTAGCATAGCAACGTACACCTGGGATAGCAACAATCTCTGAGGCTGATTTTTAAAAAGACTTGCTCAGTTTTCACTTTTCTAATGTTTTAAAATTGTCCCAGACAATCACAATAAGATAGCAAATTGCTAAATAAAGTATATACGATGAAAAGCAACACAGAAAATCACACTTTCTCCAACTTTCTGAAACTTCTTCAAAGGAGCTTATAGAAGACATATGAAAGCCAACAATGTGTAATGAATATAAAAATTTTGGAGATGCAAAATTTTAAGAAACTAGGTCATAAACTGGCTGAAATTACAAGAGTCAGAAATACAATAGCTGGATGGCATCTTTTATTCCAACTGTACCCCTCAAAAATACTCCACGTATTTAAGTAACAGAGAAGAAAAGAGATGGAAATGTTTATGCTATTTTGGTTTAAGAGGCAAGCTGTTTCAATGCCCTTATATAAGAAAAATAAAACAGAAAAAATGGGCCCAGTCAATGTATTGCAACAAAGCGAGACAGTCTGTTTAAAGGCAATGCCATTTTTAACAAACTGCAACAGCTAAGATAATGCTTATCATTTAAGTTATAACTGAAAAGTAATTTCGCACTTGCAGTTTTAGTTGGAAGCTAGTATTGATTTGATTTAACTGCTTTCGACTGCACAGTCTCACATTTTTACTGTTCCTTGCTTGCACTGAGAGAAAACAATGTTTTCTTCCCCAACACACAAGTCGCTTTCTGCTGAAGCACAGAAATTAAGATGTAAAAGTAAAAAGTGTCAAGAAACCCCTGGGAAATGAAAATGTAAAGTAGGTGTTAAACAATGGGAGGAGGAGGGCAGAGGAAGAGTCAGAATGCTGCTGACAGTTTTCAAAAGGGGGAGGAGGTGAGAAAAAAGGATTGGTTTTTGGTTTTTTAAACAAACACATTACTGAGCTGGATACAACTGAAGGTTGGTTTGTTTTGTTTTTTAAATCAACCTCCTCTCCCCAAAAATTTGGTCCATCCTTCTCTGTTCCATTTTCTACAGCACAGATCAAAAGCATGGTCTAGATAGAGATGTCTGTCCGGTCCCTTTAAACACCGACCTCTCATAAAGAGTTAGTTGGGAGGTTGGTTTTGTGTTTTTGTTGGTTGGTGGTTTTTTGTCTTCTCTGGATTTTAAATTAAATTAAATAAATTATTCGATACTTATCCCTCCTCTCCCCAAAAAAAGAGAAACAAAGGCAGGAGTGGTCATTTTATTATGACACTAAAACCGAGTGAACCCCTCTCACAGTCTGCAGGAAGGCCAGATCTGCATTATAAACCTTTGCCAGTCTGGATGTCAGCAGGATTGCAATGAAGCGTGATTTGTGATCAACATAGATTTGCTGGCAAAACCTCCTAGTACAGATGCACTTATACTACCAAAACTGCACTTTTGCTTGCATAGCTTATTTTGCTTCGGGGGGAAGGAAGGAAGGAAGAACTGAATGAAATACACTAGCAAAACATGCATATGCCAGAGAAGTGTTGCCCTGGCCTAACAAATTGTACACTTAAGGGTTGCCCTTTCCATTCACAGCTGGCAAGAATACTCTGCTCCCTCATGTCAAACACTTTCCTAGTCACCGTGACATGTTAACCCCCATGCTTGTTAACTAATGCTCTGTACCTAGGAATGAAATGCTGACCTTTGATAAATAAATAAATAAACAAACAAAAACACCCTCGACTGCTCCAAAGCATAGCAGCCCATCTCCACAGCCATGGAAGCACGGCATCTCAGTGCTCTGTCTCTTCATTGCTTTCCTATATTGAATAAAGACCACACTGGTATTTCTGTCCTCTCCAAAACTCTAAATGCTACCTCAGCCTTAGCTGAAAGATCCACTTTACATCGCAAAATCATGAGCTCCTCTACCAGCTATTTTCACCAGAAAACTATAAAACTGAAATGGGAGATCTATATATGCAAGAGACAAAGCTTTCTTAGGGTGTGTTCACTGCAGAGTTAACACAAGCTCTCACCCGAGTGCTGCCCCTAACATCCCCCCCCCCCCCCCCCGTCCAATGTTCCCTCTAAGGTTTGGCGGCTTGTGTGCAAAATTTTCAAGCCGTGTGCAAAACTTTTTCTGAATAAAATTTTTGTGTAAACTCACACGACCGAAATTATAGGCATTAATTGAAGTTAAAGTAATTGTAAATAGAATTAATTAATTGTGTTTAATTGAATTTGAATGAATTTTGAATTGAAATTTAATTTTTAGAAAGGTTTTTATTTAAAATTAATTTTTTTAAAGTTTTTTTTAAAAAGAAAGAAAGAAAGAAAGAAAGAAAGAAAGAAAGAAAGAAAGAAAGAAAGAAAGAAAGAAGCCAAGGCCGCTGGTGGCGGAGGACCCTACCGCGGCCCTGGGAAGCCGCCGGTGGGGCAGAGAAGACCCCAGCCCCGGAGGCTGACCCTGGCCCCGTGCTGGGAGGCCGAGGCCGTGGATTAGCCCGGCCCCGGCCCCGGGCCGGGAAGTCGAGGCGGTCGGCGGGTGGGACCCCGGGAGCCCGCCACGGCCGCAGCCACCCCCCTGCCCCGGCCGCGTGGGGCAGGCAGGCAGGCCCGCGCTCCTGACCCTAGCCTGAGCCTGCCTGTCCCACCCTGGGAGCGGGGAGGGCCAGCCCAGAGGCTGGGCGTGCCTCTGCAGAGCCGCTGCCCCTGGGGTTGGAGGGAGCAGCGGGGGCTGCCGGGCTGCACGGGGGTCCCTTACTGCTGCGTGGAGGGTGCGCACCCGCGCAGCTTAAAGGGAACACTGCCCCCGTCCCATCCACACATGAAAACTTCTCCAGGTTTGGTGGTACTTTCAACCCATGTTAGCCTGCCCTGGCTGGGAGTCTGGTTGAGAGCCCAGTTTCCATTTTCACTCAGGCTGATAACCATCCACTTTGGTGCGAGGACACAGCTAAGTCACTTGAGTGGTGATAGTCTCCTATGCCATCCTATAATTCCTCCCTCCCCATCAGTGTGCTCAGAAAAACAGACAAGCCCACAATTCCCTGGGAAAGAATCAGAGTGGCTCTGCTTACTGCAGAACAAAGACTCCATAGAAAGGGCTCCCAGTGATATACCCAGGTTCGCAGTGTAGCCACTCATACTTGGACCGGCTCATGTGGGTGCTGTGAACTCTGCAGTGAAGACATACCCGCAGTAAACGGCCCATGAAAAAGCAATTCATTCTTAGAAGAGCTAGGGATGTCAATGAACAAAATGCGAAGTTCAATTTTGATTATGTTCTCCCACAGTAATCCCACCCCCAACTCTCCCCAAAAAGAGAGAGAAGAAAGAGGGGCAAGAAGAAGTCCATGTTTCTGAAGTTTTGAAGGGTAACTCATCATCACGTTGTTGGACAGAACCTAAGAACCAAGGTTAGATACATGTGTACATTCTGGTTGTCCTTAATGATGGTGGCAGAAAAGAGGAAAATGAGGGATTCTACATGGAACTGGACATTGGTAAAAACAAAGTATAGGGGTGAATGGGAAAAATATTTACCAAAAAAGGACAAAAAAATTTTTTTTTAAGTAAACATTCAATTCTATTACATCATACTAGATATTTGAACAGAAAATACCACCAAATCTATCAAAAAAAAAAAAAGTAGTTGATACCATCCTTAAAAAACTAATTTTCAAACAAAACAGGCTGCACTCATGCACTTTGACAGATTTACACACTGTCAAAATAGCAGCGAGCCATTGCTTTATATCAAGGTTACAATTTTTGTTTATGTTTTCATTATCTGTCACAATTTAGATCAGTTGGGGAATTTACAGTATTATCAATTCTGGGGACTACTTGGACTGATATTTCATTATATATTACTATTTTAAGCCGTAACACTATTACAAGATCCACCCACAACCATTGTTGAAATCATCTGTGTGTGCTGCTGTAGGTTCAGTACTATATAACACAGAAGGTCAAAGACAGTGGAGGATCAGAATGACTAAACATAAATCCATTTAGCTCCAATGACTTGAACTGTGCTTTCTAAAAGGAGAGCTAAGCAAACTTTCATTGGGAGGAGGAAGAAAGAAAGAATTTACACACTTCAAATTACATCTGGGAGTTGGAAAAGCACTTGTGTGTGATGACATGAAAATGATCACTCAAGCATTTCATATAACTCTCTGCCCACACATTTTGTTTCATACCTGTGCCTCTATGACCTATAGGAACAAATGTTTGGTTGAGCTTTGGCATCCTTTTGGTTGAGAATGGCATCCTTTTGTGCTTTACAAGGTGCAACTATGTGGAAAGCATTCCCTACAGTCGGCCTCCATATTTCAGTATGTGTTGCTGTGGACAAGGTGAGGGGGATTTTGGCTAACGTGAATGTCATTTCTGCTTCCATCTCAAGGCTTGCCTTATCAGGTACAATACTTCTGAAAGACTTTCCAGGTCGTATGGAAAACGAAATACAATCTCCTATAAAGTGAAAGAAATTACAGCCATACTAAAGGATATTCTAAACAAGTATATCTTTAAATGCACATACATCTACAATACAAATGTGATAATTTTATATATATACTCATGCAAGCAGAGAGCAGTATTTAAGAAGTCTAGAGTGTACATCAGAGTTTGCTCAAGTGTTTTATAATAGTGCAGTGTACTACTGAGATGTAACCCAGATGATATGCCCAAGGATGCAATTTCCAAAATCCCCTCTTGAAATCAGTGGGAGTTTTATCACTGATTTTAATGTGAACAGTTAGGTCTTTGTAAATCTGACACGTTTTTAAATATGACAGAGCGCCAGTTATTTCTGAAGTTCCTATACATGGATGCAGGCACACACACTTCAGCTAATAAATTTTTTTCCATTCTACCAAAATAAAATCAGGTATGAGTTTTTCACTGTACATCACCTACTAACAAGTGAAATTTTAAATGAACTTTGTGATTAACAGAACCAGACACTAAAATTCAGCAACCATACCACAACGAAGGCATATTCATTTCTCTGTACATCAGCTAAGAACTTTAATTCCATCTTCCTCAGGAACAGCTAGTCAACAAAAAAATGTTATTGGTATCTGACTCTGCTCACTAGTCAGCTATGAGAAATGCATTGTTCTCCTCAGTCCAAACCCTCACAGAGCTGTTCAGATTTTTATTTATGAAAAAGGATGATTTAAAAAATGCTTTGCAAACACTGCAACACACCATGAAGCACATTCCCCACACTGAAGGAGGCAGAGACTCTATCAACCACATGAAGGAAGTGAGGCAGAGGAATGGACATACCTCAGAAAAGTTGCTGAGCCTACAGGCTGGAAAGGGAGGATCCCAAACTAGGTTAAGGCAGACCGGCACATACTTGGAAACAGAAATAGGCTTAGGAGTCTCTGAAGGACAGATTAAGTACTCTCTTTGTGCTGTTACAGAGAAGGAGACGTCTGTTTTATTTACATGCAAAGACTGGTTAAGACAAAATTGTTCATTTCTCACAAGGAAGCCAGCCTTTAACTCTGTCAAGGGACCTGGCTGAGAAAAACCTTATTCCCAGCTCTCTGTATTTTGACAAGAAAGGAAACTCTGCCCAAAAAGAGTTAAAGCAAGAGGATAGCATATTTTGAAGCAAAGCAAAAAGCAAGCATGGAGAGATCAGGTTCTACTTGGTTATGGTCTTGTCTGACAACAAGTACCACACATGAGTTCAGGGTGGACCACCAGAGTGGAAGAAGGCTGCTCCTTTCACAATGACTCTATGACACCAGGAGGAACGATCTTGATAGCACGTGAGCTTTTTTTGACAAAGGCTGTCTGGTACCAGTGCAATTCAGCATCAAGACATTCTATGTAGTGCCACAGAATATATTTCTGAAGTCAGGTTTGGACTGCTGGGAAATTGAGGCCATTGGAATTGTGCCTCCTTCGAGCAGGGTTTGGGTTGTGCCCATTATATGTATGCAGAACACACCCCTCCTCCTGGAATCGGTAACAACCCTACTGCTGCTGTCATAATCTGTCATGGCTTCTTTTCGTTCTGCCTCCATTTCAGCAGTTGAGTGTACCTTCATTTCCATTCTTCCCCAAAGCCCTCACTCTGCCCATGGCAAGGACTGCATGCCCTCACCCCCATCCCCTCACGCAAGGGTCTCCCACACTCTTCTTACACCAGGTTCTCTGAGTGCCTGTCCCCATTCATTGTCCTACCTATGGCAGATGATATATGGCATACATTCCCCTCTCCAACCGGCTAGGGAGGGACTCTGTCCTATGTGCCTCCATTTAACTCCCTCTTCCACCCTCCAAATTATTTCTTCTTTCTGTTTGGGAGATAAATCACCGAGGGTGTCAAGATGTTAAACCAGCGGTTCTCAACCACTGTGTCACTGCACAATAGTAAGTGTGCCACGGAGAGCCGCGGGTGCTGAGAGGATGGTTGACTTTTGCCTTGGGGGTGGGGGCTGGTGTGCCCTGTAGGGTTGCACACACTACCAAGTGTGTCACATTCCGCAAAAGGTTGAGAACCACTGGCCTAGTCCTAGAGGATCTTCTGGCTCTGCCCCACCCTTGGACCACTCACTGTGCTGCTTCGTTCAGCTGGGATGTGGCGTCTTTGCTTGCCAGTGATTTTAGGGATGTGCTCACTCTGTACATTTGTGTGCATGAGCATCTTCGCAACATCCAGCATGCTTTCCACCCACCCCCCAGCAACTTGAGGGCTTGGGGTGGGGAGCCTGGTGTGTCCTGTAGGGTTGGGCATACCACCAAGCGTGTCGCAATCACAAAGGTTGAGAACCAGTGTTAAAAAACTGTATTGGGAGATGGAAGCAGAGATGAGATGCAAGTACTGTTCTGCTGGAAGATGTTAACAGGTGCCATCAATCAGATTTTTGGAGCTATATACACAATTGATTGAAATTGTGGCTGTGCTAAAAAGCTGGTAGAGCAGAGCATTCATGTCTCTCTTGTTTTCCCCTTTCTGCTTTCCAATTTTACCCAAAATCAATAGGGTTCTGGTCATTGATGGCTAGAACATTCCCAAAATTTCAGAATGTGGGGTTCTCTTTTCTGTGATGCTATAAACAATTTATCACCTCCACTTCGTATCCATTACCAATGCTAGGATTTCTTTTGTTCCCAATATGTTTTTAAAACCCCATCTTAGTTCCTTATCCCTACTACCTATCGAATTTTCCATGACATCTGTAGGTTTCCTATCAAGTTTCCACATCTCATAATATCTAATCTATATAGATTATCTATTTCCTTTTCTTTCTTCCACTTTTTTTTTTATTTACTTCTAGTTATTGGCTTCTCTTTGCCAAGATGCAGTTTTAGCTAGTGTTGTCCTCTTTTTTGACTGTGGCCAGCTAATAAATTCTTTTTTTAAGACTTCCCAATTTTTCTACCTAAACTTTTTTCCTCTCAATCAATTTTGCTCATAGTTTTGCCCAGCTTTGGGAAATTAGTACTTCTGAAGTGCAAAGTACATACATTACTGGATTGGACTGTCCTGTTTCCCCATATTGACTCTAATCAGGTCATGATCACTGGCTCATACACAAATAGCAACTTCAAGTCCAGTGATTAATTCATCTTCATGAAGTTCAAGAAAACTACCTTATGTGGGGTGCTATATCTTTTAAAATTAGAAAATCATCTGTAACTTCTATGGACCCCAAAGATGTTTTATTACATGCTGGAGGTCTCATGCAGCCAATGTCTTCCACTCTCAATTCCCCTAAAAATACTATCATTTTTCTCTTTGCATCTTACAGGTGTTTAATGAGTAACTCATCCTGTTCTCTGGTTTGATTAAGTGGGCTGTAACAAACAATCACCCACATCCTCTCCTGAAGTTGCAAGCTAGCACACAGATCTATACACATTCAAGATTCTGAGTTATCAATAATCCTAAAACAGGCAATGGTGTCTTTAATGCCGAGTGCCATCACCACTCCATATTTACCCACTCTACTCTTGCTAAACAGGTTATAACAAATAATTTTAACATTCCATTCATATGAGTCATCCCACCAGGTTTTAGTAATGACAATTATACCACATTTCTCCTCATGGAAAATTTCTAGTTCCTCTTGCTTGTTACCCAGACTCCCAGCACTGGTGTATAAGCAAGTGAGAAATTTAGTCTCTTCACAGGCTTTGTTACTTTGGTTCAATTTGTTTGTGACATGATGAACCTGAGGCCTTGTACTCACTACAAAGTTATCACGCGGTAAGGCTCCTTACCATGCGATAACATTGAGAGCATACACACACAAATCCTTCTTGTTGCGCGGCAACAACCCTCTTGCCGCGCAACATGTACACCACCCAAACGAGGGTGGTAAGGCTTACCACGGAACAACTGTTCCCTGGTAGAAACTGTGCGTACGCTTCTTGCATTTTTGACAGCCTCCGGAAATGTCCCAGAGTGCCAATTGAGGGCACTCTAGGACACCGGAGCTCTCAAATTTGTCAATTTCACTACTCTAACACAGCAGTGAAATTGACAAATAGCGGCTTGAGCCATAGGCTCAAGCCATCAACTGAGCTCCCCCAGCAGGGGCTCAGGGCTCAGCTGGCGGGTGGCTGGAGCCCCCCCGAGTCCCACGGCTCCAGCTCCAGCCGCAGCCAGCTGAGCCCCGTCCCCGGCAGGCAGCAGGGCTCAGCCAGCTGGAGCCTGGCGGGGGCTCCGCTGCCGCTGGTGAGTTGAGCCCAGCTGAGCCCGGTTGGTGGCAGGACTCAGCTACCGCCGGCCAGCAAAGCCCCATCCCTGGCCACCCACCGGGGGGCTGCAGTGGGGCTCAGCTGGCTGGCAGCAGCTGAACCCCACCAGGGATCCGGCCCCGCTGCCAGCTGAGCTCCGCTGGAGACCAGTGGGTGCCGGGGCTCCACTGGCCGCCAGCAGTCAAGCCCCTCCACCCACTGGGCTCCAGCAGAGCTCAGCTGGCCAGCGGCTGGATCCCCACTGCAGCCGCGGCCCCGGCGGGGCTCTCAAGCCCCCACCGGGGCTCAGCTTTGGGGCTCAGAGCAGCCAAGGCCCTGGCAGGGATTTCAAACCCCTGCCGGGGCCTGGCTGTGGGGCTCAGCTGCAGGCACTGGGTAGCCGTGAGGCTCGGCTGCCCAGCGGCTGGAGCAGGGCTTGGCTGCCCGGTGGCAGCCGCGGCCATGCGGGAGTCTCAAGCCCCCCCGGCGGGGCTCAGCTGCCCGGCAGCTGGAGCCCCACCAGGGAGCTGGAGCCCCTGCAGCCCGGGCTCAGCTGCCTCTCCCAGGCTTGGCTGAGCTGGGGCTCAGCTGCTGCTCAGCTGGCCGGCAGCAGCTGAGCCCCACCGGCGGCAAGGGAGCCCCCGTCCATCTGAGCCCCAGGGGCAGGACTGGGGCTCAAGCCAGCACCACTGCCAGCCTTTTGGCTGGCAGGGCAGGGCAGTGCATGGTGGAATAGGTACCCACCATGCACTGCTCCTTCTAGCGAAAATTCAAAGGAGCGTGTGAACGCTCCTTTCGCTAGAAGGAGTGCTGTGTGGACACAGTAAAGTGTTATAATTATAATGCTTGCTTGTCCCGCAATAACTTTTATTGCGGGACAAGTCTGTAGTGTGTACATGGCCTGAGTTTGAACCACCTTGGTGTAATACCCTCCCTCCTGCTCCAGATAGTCTCCAACCAAGAACAGTCCCCGCCCTGCCCCACCTGTTATATACATTAGCACAGCCCAACAGTCAACAGTCCAAAACCTTCAGCTTCGTCCCAGTCAAACTGTCAACAGTCCTGTTGTGGTAACTGATTTCTTCATACTTCATGGACACTCAATCAAGGATCCCCTGTAGCTTTCTGTTCTGTTCCTCCAGAGATAGGTTTTTCCATACTCGACTTGCTGAGTATCTGATGATGTTTCTGTACTTCTACCCTCACTGACTGCCTACTGGCTCTCTTTCCAGTCTTGGTCAGAAATTACTGTTCCAATTCTTTAATATCAACTCTCTTTAATTCCCTTATCACTGATCCATACCACTGTAGTGCCTAAAGCAAGGATTTCCAAATCTGGTTGCCCAAGAAGTCTTCATTTGACCACACATCATCTCCTCCACTAAGGACCCCAGCTTGCATTTCAGACACCAAAAATCTTTTCCATATTCCAGCAGAAAGGACAACAAAAACATACAAGGCAAGCCACAGGATTTGCTCCCTCATTGTCCGTATGAGTGACCTGTTGTAGATCCATACCTAAAAACACCAAACCCTCTCTACACTCCTTTCAGGAACTCCCATTCACTGCTTCTGTTCATCTGGCAGCTGACCAATATACGCATCAGACTTGCTGTTCAGCTCCACCCCAACACTAAAAGAGAAGGCTTAACCACTCAGACTTTAAACACTGCCGGTTCTCTTCAAATACCCAAAGGTCAGAGCCACATGGTCCTCAGTGAAAAAACAAAACTAAAAACAAACAAAAACAAAGAAGTTCTGTGCTTGGACTTCTGTTCAGGGACTAGCCAAACCACTGCCAGAGAGAACAAGCAACAGGCCAAACACACCATTTACTGAGTCCCTCTACCTCCAAAGCACAGGACATGCAGCTTCTCCCTCTGAAACATCCCTGTTTGCTGCTCCTCTTGCGCTGCTTAAACAGTGCACGTTTTAAAAGGAAGGAAAGATCTCAAAATGGCCAAGTTTTTACTCGCAGAAAGGTCCAGGCACTAGTCCCATCTAATTCAGAACAATCTAACAACCAGAGATCTTTTGGGTCACACACGTGACATATATTTTGTGACATGCACCCAGGGAACACCCCGTTCTTTATCTAAATTAATTATTGAGTAAACTGTTAATTGTTATCAAATTCAATCACATTCTACAGTGAATTTTCCAAAACTTCAATCTTAGACTGAGGAGGAATAAGGAACCAGAACTTAATTTTCCAATCCAGACCTAACTACTTGTCTTCCATAATGCAAGATTGGAGGCCTGGTCTACACTAGACTGTTCTGTCAGCCAAAGTCAGCTTTTTGTCGACAAAATCGCGCTGGTGTACACACTGCAATCACCTACAAAACTGCTGCTTTCTCAACAAAATAAGATGGTGTAGGGCTTATGCCTTAGCTAGGGCAACACAATGTCAATGTAGACACTGCAGCCCCACAGCCTACATAACGGGGACATCATACTTGTTAACTGCACCGCTCCAGGAGAAAGAGACAAGAAAGCCTCCCAGGAGGAGAGCAAGAAGCATGGGCCGCTAACGCCCCAGCACTTCTCCACCCACTAATGGCAGGAAGCCAGGGCAGCATTGTCAGTTTCATGGCTGAGCCATGGCAAGAGCTGTCCGGTTCCAGCACAGAACACAAAACGGAGAAGCCCTTAACTTCTTCCCACGGCTCCTGGGCGAGAGGGGAGGGAGAAGCTCTACTGGGGCAGCGGTGTCAATTTTATGGACAAGACTACAGACTCGCAGTAGGGAGTGGCTGGGAAAGGTGAGAAGCCAGAGCAGCTGGATCCCACCCTCCAGGGGCAAAAAGGCGCAGGTAGCTTTCCCCTGGGAACAAGGAGGGGGGAAGCCCCAGTCAGCTTTCCTCAGCTCCTGGCAGGGAAAGGGGAGAGGAGAGGCCTGGGGCTAGCTCCCCAGCAGGGGACAGGAAGCGAGGGAGGGGAGCCAGCTGCCCAGGAACCTGTAGGGCTCCCAACTGGCAGGGAATTGAGAGACCAGGCTCTCAGCTCCCCACACCGCCCCTCTTACAGTGGTGGAAGTGATTCTGGTGAGGACAGACTCCACCGACCCAAGGAGAGTAGTGTGGATATCAGCCATCACAGTAATTTTTGCAGTGGCTGTAAGTCGTGTAGAAAAGGGCTGAGAAACAGTTCATTTTATGCTGCTGGAACAGCTCAGCGGCCTACTTCTGAAACAGAAGCCAGCCACCCTCCTCCACCCAAATATAAACCAAAACACTTTTTTGGAGCAGTGAGGTTACACTTTCTAAAATTAACTTTTTTTTTTTTTTTTTAAGGTACTGCAAAAATCTTTCCTTTGGATACAGTATAAAAACAAATCTTACCTGCAGAGCCGAACAGTTTCATTAAAGGTTTACTGATCAGAAACCAAGCACTATCACTAAAATCCAGTAAGATGTTACTAATTCTTAGCTGAAGTGTGAAATTGTAATTACCAGAAAATATATTATCCACACTGAAATGCTAATGAGTCCCCTTGTAAACAGCTCAGAAATACAAACTGTTTTCAAGTCATTGTTTTCATAAATAGCTCCCGGACATTTTAAAAACCACAGCACTGCTGTAACAGTATCACCTGCAATTCTACCACATGGGTCTCACAGTGCAGCCAAACAAACGAGGAGTCCTGTGGCACTTTTAAAGGCGGACAAATATATTTATCGCATGAGCTTTCGATATATGAGCTCATGGATAAATAAATGTGTTAGTCTTTAAAAGTGCCACAGGACTCCTCGTTGATTTTGCTGTAATAGACTAACATGGCTTCCCCACTGAAACATACCATGCTGTGAATGTATCTGCCCTTTTTGGTCACATGCTTCTTGATTGCCATGGGACATGTCTACCCTACAAAAATAGGTTGCACTTTTTAAAAAAACAACATTAGCCAACATGTTTTAATTAACAGGATTGTAAACATAAGGCTTCCAGCTAGGACGACTCTGACCAGCTGGCATGTTTTTAAACAGGCCTTTCCATGCCTTGAGTAAGTGCAATAACCTGTTTAAAATCATGTTAATTAAAACGTGTTCTACACATTTTAAAAATTCAGCCCGTCTTGACAGTTTAGATTTCCCTCAGAAGTTAGCTGTAACTGTAGAGATTGAAAGCAGAAATAAGAAACATGAGTACGAGCAAAAGCATATCAGCAGGGTAATGTACGCAGAACGGAAATTACTACTTTGGTTTAAATATTTAACCTAAGTTATTGAGCAAACAAAATTGTTGAGCAAACACTGAATGTAAACATCTCAAGTTTGTATTCACTTCTATACTCAATTGACAGTTATTTTATTACTTTATAGAGACCTTATCACCACAGCAACTAAGTGTACTGAATACAAAGGACTGCAAACAAACCAGAACCAGTTACTTTGAAGGTAACTTTATTTGATAGCTGCCACATGTCTTAACCCAAAGGCCTTAAAGAACCAAAACCCAATCAACACATGAAGTGAAATAAGTGGGCTTTATGCCATCCTGCACATTTTCTGTGAGGAGACATGTGCCTGTCATCTATGGATCTGAACACAGGATAAGGAAGATAATTAGTCTTAAAATGTTAAAGAAGGATTTAATTACATGACTATTAATTTACTGGTTTATAACAACTGTGTATATAAAGATTTCCTAGGAAAAGTTAGAATTTTTTAAAATGTAAAAGCAAGTTACTATCTATACCTCTTGGGGTTATTTTTTAATTGGAAAAATGTAATTGCTTTTTGTACAGTTGGTTTCTTTCTTCTAAAAATAATGAAAGTCCTGGGGCACCTTAAAGATTAACAGATTTCTTCGGGCATAAGCTTTCATGGGCTGCAACCCACTTTGTCAGATGCAGGCCATGAAAGCTTATGCCCAAAGAAATGTGTTAGTCTTTAAGGTGCCCCAGGGCTTTAGCTGTTTTTGCTATATACAGACTAAGCTGGCTATACCTCTGGAACTTATCTTCTAAAAATGTAAGTAGGCTTACTTAGAAACTTTGCCAATTGACTAGAAATCAGTGGCATTTAAAACTTCACATTCTGTAACCCATGCCACAGCGTCTTCTGAAAAAAAATACGTTCAAGTCTGGCATCAGTGGGTTCTCTAGAACAGTTAGGACTTAACTTTCCTCAATACAATTTATCAAGACTATCAGCATGTATGTAATTGCTGACCTCCAAACATCTAGTGTGGCTTTGCCTGTACTAGAGAACTGAACAGTTTGTAATTCAATCAGTTTAAAGTACAAATGGTTTACTTAGTATGCCAGCTTCAGCCATGAAGAATTGGTTTACCACTGCATATTCACATTAGAATTGCCCATTACCATTTCAACTGCAAGATATTCTCATTATGTATCCCACTGTTCCTGCCTTGGTGCCCAGAACCATTTCCGTGTCCACACCAACATTAAATTAATCCAGACCCAACTAGTTAAGTTTTAATCAGTTATTATGCCTGTTAAAAAGGCAGTCTTTTCTAACCAGTTATTGGCAGGATAGATAAAAATCATGATTTATAAAATAAAATTGATTTCTTACATTTAAATCAAATTTTTATTTATGTTATAAGTTTTTTACTTTCCACTTTATTCATATTAAATTGCTGTAATGGATGCTCTGTACATCTTTCTTTAATAGTTTCCTAATTGTTAGTTAAAAAAAGACTGATCTCTGAAATTCTAAGAACTTTCATATTTAAAATGATCATCTGTACTGAAAAAGGCAAACCCAGAGCCTCAAAACAATCTGGCTAACATATAGCCTGGGCTGTATCTGCTACTCAGGCTACCTTCTGAAATATGGACCTTCCACAAGTCAGGAAAACTGAAATGCTTCTGCAAGGCTACAATCGTTCATCAGAGTTTACAAATTTTAAATTGTGCTCCTAAATTACATAGGAGCTTTGGAAAATCCCATCCATAGGTGCTTAACTAGACTTTATTGTTCACAGGGAGGCCATGCTGCACGCCCAATAACAGAGATGCATACAAAGCTGCTGCCTAGGATACGTGCAGACAGTACAGAGGGTGCCAAAGATTCTCGTGCCTGCACCAACTGGGGAAAGGGGAATGGTAGAGAGAATGGGAGGGAGAGGGGGAAAGTAATAAGGAAAGGGGAGGGGCACAACAGAGATGGGGCTCAAAGGGTGGGCTTCACACATTTTCCAGCCCCTTCACTCAGAGGTGCTGTGCCCATTACCTTACTACTATTCATATGAACATGAGCCTAACTTTACACACTTCTATAGAAAACCTTGGCTTCCGTGTACATAAAAAAGGTCACAACCAGTTTGTTATTTTACTGAAAGTCTAACTTTTCATTAACACTGAACCAATTTTTGTTTCAAGTATCGAAAATATTATGCCACTTGGAAAAAAACATTCTTAATAAAAAATAAAATTTTAGCCCTGTATGCTGCAAAAGTTAATATATATGCTTAACTTTAAGGCCACAGTCATTGAGACTAGTTATGTGAATAAATTTACACACAGGCTCACAGGCTTCTTTACACCTGGAGTTATTCCTAAATAAACTCTGTATGTGGACACGCTTATTCCACATTAAGAGCAGCACCTGTTTCCAAATTAGTTACTCAACCACTCTGGAAGTGGATTAAGTTAAATCAGAAAAAGCTACTTAGTTCACTTTTTTTAACTTGTATTTTCTTACAGAAACACCTTCCTCTTATCTCTGAGGTGACAGATCTTGCTGATATACCCATATGCCTAGTTTTCACTAGAAAAAATCAAACCAGTTAAAACCACCAGAATGTTTGGAGAACACTTTGCTCACACATATGACCTCAAACGCTTTACAAAAATTGCATATGAAAAATTATACTTCAGTTCATTTTTAGTTCTAACATCTTGAGCAAACACAACCATGAAAACATCATATACTGTATTATGCAGTGCTGTTTTAACTGTATTGGGCCCACAATACTAGAGAGATAACATGGATGAGGTAGTATCTTTTTTGGGATCAGCTTCTGTTGGTGCGAGAGAGAAGCTTTCGAGCTTACATAGAGCTCTTCTTCAGGACTGCACTGTATTGACTTCTCTACTCTTTTTATTTGTGTCTTACTAATTTATGACAAATTTCAAAGGGGTAGCTGGATTAGCCTAGTTCAAACAAGGAGTCTGGTGGCACTTTTAAGGACTAACAATTTATTTATTCTCCCACGAAAGCTCATGCAATAAATAAATTTGTTAGTCTTTAAAAGTGTCAACAAACTCCTTGTAGTCTCCTTGTTTGTTTTACTAATTTATATAGCCCTTTTCTCCATAGGAAAATAACTCCAGAGAGGAGACTGTAGTCAAACATAATTTGAATCAATATAAAGGGGCATATGTAATAACTGGAGGGGTATCATACAGAAATTAGAGCATGAGAAAAATCACTCCCCTTCCTTAAAGGATGTTTAAACTTAAGAGCTTTCCCCAACACACATATCTAGAAGTCAACCTACACTGTCATTAAAAATAGTACATTGCTCTTTTTGTACTCTCTAATTACACCCATTAATTGAAATTTTTTTTACAATGGGAACTGATTACACAGGTTTACTTATAAGGATTTATTTACTATTAATTATTTTGACTCGAGTTAGCTGAACTTAAAAAATACCATTGAAATATAAGACATTAGTCAGAGCTTCTAGCAGACATTTAGAATTCCTTTTCACCTCACAATAAATACCTAGAACTGAGAAAAGCCAACTGGTCTTGGTAACTGTTTTCTCAAGACAACATGACTGACTTTCTAATGTTAATTTTATTTTATTTTTTGGCATATAACTACAACATTGTCTACACTTTCAAATGTTATCACCAGCTCCAGCTGCACCACTGTTAAGAACAGCATAAGTTTTAGGTAAAACACTGTTTCAGAAAGGGTGTTTGGTCAAAGACAGACTTCCTGAAACCGTACTGAAAATTCCCACTGACTTCAAATAACTATACATCCCTTTCCCCTCCCTCTGAGCCACACATAGAGTTTGTTCCACTGGCAGAAGGATGAAAAACAATCTTGTCAAATAATAAACTGCAACATGTGAAAATGAAAACCTGAAGTCAGACCCCCAATGCTTACACAATTAGCTAGCAAAACCTCTTATGCATTTTAAATTATGCTGGCTTTTTAAGTAAAAATACAACATGGCCCCCATGTATAAACTACTAATAATGGCAACACACATAACATTAGGAGGTCTTGGCAGTGATTGTGGGGATACCCCATCCATTTATTTTCCCCACCATCTCAAACACTTCTGACATTCTCTCTGATAGCATGACATCCCATAGATTGGTCAACTTAGCTATGCAGAGGACAATAGCTGACAATAATACAAAGAACCCCATTCCAGAGTTCTTACTGACCTGAAGTAGGACAATGGGAGTAGGGGAGATTGTTTTGCAATTTAACTTCTATTAAATGAGGCACTGCCAAGAAGTCATAATGCAACATCTAAATAAAATTAAATTGCTTTAACTGTCCACAAACATTCAATTTAGTGGGTTTTTGCTGCCTTTTAAAAAAAAAAAATCAATTGTATAAATGTTTCACTACTTAATTCAGATTGACTAGGACACCAGAATTGTCAATATCACCTTTCTGTTCCTAAGGCATTATTAACAAGAAGACTCACAAAATTACTCGAGAAAATTTCTTTAAAAGGATTTGGAACAAACTCAGCTAAAATTCAGGCACTTGTTATGTGTGCCATTTTATACTGGTTGGACTCCATGTTATGAAAATGGTCACTATGCACTAAACCGATTTTTTTCATTAAACCTTATTTAGTTGCCAAGTCATTTTTCTTTTTAATCTGCAAAATGTACAGACTAGTTCATTTGGAGTAAGAAATAACTGTATATAAGAAGAGCCACAGACAGGGATTCCAAGCAAAAGAGAAAGTTTTGTTTTTTCAAGTTTAAATTTTAATATTAGAATGCTGCTGAAAAAAAAGGGTATACTACTGGATTAGATTTATCTATGGATCCTTTAATTTTTCTTTTTACCAGTCTGCCCTTATGTAAACCATGTGAGAAAGTTCAATAATCTACATAATCATGCAGTTCCGGCCACCAAGAATGTTATTGCGCATATTAAGAAAATATTAACTCCTGTTGCAAAGCCTAAATGGCTAGCTAAAGTTTGCTTTCTATTAGTTATAGACAAAACTTCTCTTACATTACAAGACTAATTGCTAAACTTCATTGCCCCATGGACACCATCTTTTATTAGATCAATAGAAACCACCCTAATTTTGACAAGCCAAAAAAGCTTATTAATTCTGTTTTTATACAAACTTCATTCCTGATGTTCTGGATATGAATTCAAACTATCTGTATACAGAAAACACTAACTTCATGTATGCAACCAACAGCTAGATTGCAAAATATTGTGTTTACCTATCCTAAACATATTTGCCTTATTTTTCCATCTTCTCTTTTTTGGATGTGTTTTATATTTTCACTTGCTTCCTTCAATATTTTGATTGTTTTAGGTGTGTAGATGATTGGTGTATTAACTTTACTGTTTCGTTATCAGGTTACAACCTTTCAAAGAAGTTGGGTTGGGGGGGGGCAGGGAGTGGAGAGAAGTCCGTCTTTTCTGCTATCTGCTATTGCATACATTTATTTCTAAACCCTGTTGATATATGCATGTGTGGAATGTGGAGGAAGTATTTTTATTCTTATTATATCTTGTCCATAAGCCTCTCACATGTATATGGGGAAAAAGAACTTGAAAAATGTTTTATTATAATACATCTATGACATTTGTTAATTAAATTTCAGCACATTTAAGTATATAGATTCCTGTACTTAAAAACCACACTATGTCTTAAATAAAACTAAAAATGAGATTACAATTTAAATAGAGGCAATGTGGCTATAAAGACAAATTTGAAATCAGCAAAGTGTCCAACACTCTACCCAGCATTATCTCCAAACAACTGAAAATGAGAAAAAAGTGTTGACAGAGACCCTTTCATAAAGAACACCTTCCCTGTCCATCTCAATACTGCAGATATAGGTGAACTTTCTTGCTTAGTCAAATTAAGAGAGAGAGAGAGAGCGCGAGTGAGCGAGACTTTTTTTTTTTATTTGTAAGCCACTCTGTATTATTGGCCCTATTCACTTTTAAGAAAATTAATGTTGGGTTAAGTGGCCCACCAGGTTATTGCAACAGTCTTTCACCTGTGGAAACCATCACTTTTAGAGAGAACATAACAAGCAACCAAGTTTTTTCGCCATCTCACCCTAAACTTCATTAGGCTTTCATCTACATCACAAAACCACCAAAGAATTTAGCATACTTAATGGCCACCATTTGGGAGAGGTTCTGGAAAAGAATAAATAGAGAGTACTGCAAATCATGAGAAAAGTAGACCACCAGACCTAGAAGTGGGAGGTTGAAAGAAAAAATCTTGTACTATGAATACTTTAGTCAGTTCTACTGTATCAATTCGTTTTTATGACAACATAATTCCCCAGAAGTAGGGTCAGATGCTTCTAATAAATGTATTTTCAACTTGATGCTGAAATGTCTCTCTCATCTAAATCAGAATCAAGTGAATTATCATCCCCTGCACTACTACTACTAAGAACAAGAACAGTTTCTTCTCATGTGGTTTGCTTACACATCTGATGATTTTAGAGAGACAGTCTGTTGGTCATATAGTCCCTGTGCACATACACAAACAATCAACAATACCGCAGATTATTTTCACATCTCACACAGCAAGTGCAAGAAAAAATAAGAACACCATCTGGTATGCAAACTGGTTGAGGACAGAACCATATTTAAAGATCACAGCATAACTGAGAATATTCAAATGTATTTAATGAGCAGAGTGGTAACTGAATTTCAACAACCCATGAACAAGACATCCCAAAGATTGTAAACAAAACAGAAAACACCCAAATAATTTTTTTTTTTAAATCAAACACTTACCCTCTTTCAGGATCTAAGGCAATTGCTCTGGGCTGATCCAGTTCTTGCCAAAATAAAACTTTTCTCGAAGATCCATCTAAATTGGAAACCTCAATCCGATTTGTTTCAGAATCCGTCCAGTATAGTTTCTCTCCCAGCCAATCGCAGGCCAACCCGTCAGGTGACAAAAGGCCAGAAATGACAACATTCTGTACACTCCCAGTTTTGTTAAATTCTGTTCGTTTAATGGCTTCTTCACTTACATCACTCCAGTATATCAACCCCTGGACAAATACAAAGTCCACTGCGGCTGCATCTTCCAAGCCACCCACTACAACCGTAGCATTCTCTTTCCCGTTTGCAGCGTCCACCAATCGCAGATCACGTCGGTTTGCATACAGCAAGAGGGGGGCAGCTTTAGGTGGTGGGGAAAAAATGACACACATTAATATAAATCAGGCGATTACAATTCAAGGCATTAGTAATTTCACAGACATAGGACAAAATGACTCCAGAAAAGGGCGCCTTTGGAAGTTGACTGGATAACCTGAAGTCACAGTTTCAAATGTCAGCAAGTTCCAGAGAGATAGCCATGTTAGTCTAGCTCAGCAAAACAAACAAGTTCTGTGGCACCTCTAAAAAGTAACAAATTTATTTACTGCATGATCTTTTGTGAGCAGAATCCCACTTCGTCAGATGCATGAAATGGAGGGTATCCTCTCAGCCCTTTCAAAGAAGATAAAATGACTAACATGCCGTTCACTATTCTAGGTTTTATATAGTTCAAATAAGATCTTGAAAAAAATGCAGGTCTCAATACATTCACTGAAGATCACATGGACACCTTTTCCTAGGACAGCAGTGTTCAAACCGTATCAGAAAAGGAAACTGAGGCAGTGAACTGTGCACCTTTTCCCTACCTGCTGCTGTCCACCAATCTAAAGAAGACTCTTTTTCAACCGTGTTGCACGTACACAGTCTGAAGCAGCTTGGAATGAAAGATGTTATATAACACATTAATTAGCATTAAAGCGAGGGGAAAAAGCAAGGCTACAAAAATGTGTGACGTCTTCTTTCAAACTGAGGCCCACCATGTGATGTTTAGTTATCTGAACTAATATCTTTACTTTTGCATAGCAAGTTTCCTTCAATTTCTGCAGTCAGTATAACTTTCATATGAAATCCATGAGAAAAACTATTGAAAGGCAATAATCATGAAGAGATATTTTGAATGTAACACATTCATTTAATTGTACTCAACCATCAGTGTATCATATGGCATTATGAACACTCCAGTATCTCAGTACTGCAATTAAAGTCAGTAAGAACAAGATTTAAAACAAAGAACAGCACAAATGAAAACCCCTTTTAAATTGCTGTCACAAAACACAACTAGCCTCCTCTGTGGTTGCTCATGTACTATTGTGATGAGGGCACATAAAATACCTAGCTAGACACTGAGGTTGGCCCTCTATACATATTCACATGCATGTCACTATACCACAGCTGTTAACTTAGCAAAAGAAGTAGACTTACCCATAACTATGAGTTCTCTATATGGGATAAAGTAACTTATTAGGTCACCAGAGAGAGACTTGCATTTATGGAGTCAAAAAACTGCATGGTTTGATGATGAGTGGCCATCATGTCTGTAGATTCTTACAAAGAGTCCCTTTGTTTCCAGAAGAGTGTTTTTATATAAAGGACATACACTGAGACTAGAAATCCATGTGCCTGTTAAATCGATCTACACTTTAAAATATCTCAGAAACTTCAGCTTTCTCAAGATTATTCATTGCATTTCTACCATACCATGTCCTTCAAAAACTCTTATGGAGATGGAAAGGGGGAGGGGAGGACACAGAACAGAAAATAAATGTTTACTCTGTGTCATTCTGACTCAGCTACTGTATATAACTGTGGGGGAAAAATTAATAATCCAAAAATCCAATTTAAACTTTTTTTTAGGTTTCTTTTACAAACGCTGTATCCCCTTCACACTAGGTCATTTAGATCTCCATGTAAACTTGAAAGGTGGTTTATTCAGGGTTTGTTTATTTGTTAAATCAAAGTTAGATATTAAACTTAACATCTTTATCTACCCAAATATTTAATTTACAGCAAAACAGTTTAGTGCAAGCATAATACTTCTATGGGGGGGTGAAGAGATTTTTACAGAATGAGAGAGGATCCCTATTTTAAGTAACAGATGTGTTACCTTATCTTTCCATGTTCCTTTCTCTCCTACCCTCTCACCCTCAAAAGTCTAAAATTAATGTTAATGATCTAAAGAAGGATTTCCCAAATTTTAAGTATAAAGTTGCTTGGACAGGCCACAAGAAGTCTGATACCCCCCCAAAAAAATAGACATTTTCCAAAAAGTTATTCAACACACTTAAAATGATGAAGATAAGCAATATAATTATATGTACCTATAAAATTACCATACTACCGTAATCTAAGACATTCAGCTCTTGGTAAAGTACAAAAGCGTGTACAGCAGACTGACAAAACCGTTTCTAATCAGATAATATGCCCCATGTTTGAATAAGGTAAATCCAGGCACAAACAAGTACAAGCTCCATTATTATGTACAACACGAAACTAAAGAACCCATGCACACAGCATGCACTGAATTGGAACACCAGGCATGTCAAGTGTAATCATGGAGGCACTGCTGAGCCTCACACAACGTGCATAGGTTGTTCATTCTTTGTTGAAGCTCAGTTCTGGCTGAGGAATAATTCGGAAAGACGTCCTTTTCACAAAGTGATGCAAGTTCTTCGAATTACACTTCAGAATGAAATATGACTACAAGCATGAGACACAGTTTTATACAGCCAGTCAAAAATCACAACTTGTAGTGCATTCTGAAGGGCTGGCTGATGAGAGCATTCAGCCTTCCAAGATGTTGTGACATTGAGAAACCAAGCATCCATCACTGAACAATAAACCTGATGATTCTCCCCCCACCATTAAACTTGAAGCTGTGAATACATCAAAAAGACCTGATTACTCAAACTGGCAGCATCAATAGGGAAATGTCCTTCAAGCATCTTATTCGGTACACATCTGAATTAGATAGCAGTGGAAAGAGGAAAACTGTTCCAAAAAAAATTAATCTTTCCCTGCATAACTGACACGGTTTTGGTTTTTTTTAAGAATGTAGGATCTGAAGAAGCTACCAAATTGAAAAGCATGCTTTTGTCAAACAACGCTGTTCTGGGCCATATTAGAGACCAGGAAGAAGACGTCCAAGAGCAACTGCTCTCAGAAACAGCAGCAACTACTTAAGCCATTCAGCTTGATGAGTCAGCCGGTGTATGTGCGCACACACGTGCTTTGATTGTTTGCAAGATATGTTTCTGATAGTTTTATTGAACACTTTGTTTCTGTGTATTAGCTAAAGCCATGTTTGTGATGTTACAGCAAGCAGTCTGAGATTTCTGCATTTAATGGGCAGTGTTTTGCAATCTACCTGTCGAGAGCCATACAATGACTGGTAAGAAGAGTGGCCTGATCACATCAATGCAAATCATTACACCTAATGAACGCCTTACAGCTTCACTGGTTCCTACACAAGCTTCTTGCCAGTAAGGAAGTGACTGAAAACCAGCACCTTATCCTTCATGAAGTTGTAAAAGCAATGCATTCAATTAAAAGGCCAGCCAATGAACTGTGGTTCTATGCACTGCTCTGTGATGATATGGGTTTCCCAGACCATTAACTAACTCCTCTTTCATACTGACATGCAGTGGAAGTGCTAACAAGATTTGAATCATGACCAAAACCACTAGTTTTCCTCATTTCTTTGCTCTCTCCTTTTGCTGACACCTTCAGTGACTTACGTCGGTATGCTTAGTCTGAATGCTAAAGGTGGATACAGTAGAAAACTTTATAGTTTGTTTCTTTGCACTTGGGAAGGCAATCAAATGACTTCCTCCTCTTTCGGATTTTGAAGAACCTGAGGGACCTGTCAGGAGCTATAAATCCAGAAGGTAACATGTAAAACCCAGCTGTTGGATTATTCTCCTGATGACCCCCAGAGCAGAAAGATGTCATTGAGCTGACAGCACAGATTGGACCACTGCAAGACAAATTGACAGCCCTCTTCAGGGACAATATACTACTAATGACTTTTGCTGAAGGAGAAAATGCCCAGTTTTAGTAACATCACATTTTCATCCTCACTTCTCTGAAACTCAGGGTTTTCTTTAATGGTGATGAAAGAAAAGTATCCATCACCCAATAATCCAAAATGACTTCATTCTGCTATCCTTCCCAGTTCAACTTGGTACACGGTACCTTTTGTCAGCTCATCCATCACACTGAATACTGAGAATTAAAATGTTGGACTTCCTTTACTACTGAAGCTCAATTTCACAGTTTCACAAGACTTCATTTTTGTAATTACTTATTTTCTGTGTGACACAAGAAGGCCATCTTTGACCACTTCCTTGGAGCCTCAAGGACACACCAGATTTGCATGCAGATTTACAGGGGGGGGAAAAAAAAAAAAAAAGAGAGAGAGAGAGAGAGAGAGAAAGAAAAAAAACTACTGTCAAAACAAAACGAACGTGGCCCAAGTTCAAAAATAGCTTTCTGTAACTCAAACCAGTCCAAAGATTACATTGCAATGCCACAAAAACATTAAATTTGCTATGGCAACATATAACATATGCTATGGCAAATTTAGGGATCGGCGTTTCAACTCCAAATGAACAGGTACAGGTTTTTGAAGGTGAGGAAAGAAGAATCTACTTTAGCAATTCTGATAACTTAACAAGAAAAAAAGCAGCTAGTAATTAATCAAGTAATACAAGATGTATGCTCAACTGTATTTCCAGTGCATACATATAAATCAGTTTACACAAATGACAAACGAAGTAAAAATTAACAGATAAGTAATAATACTCTAAAACATGTAATTCACACCGGTTTCTTTTCAGATTAATCACTACAATTTCAAACCCAGTTTTGAGACGGTTTAAATATTGCATCTACTTATATAAGATTTGCTGTTTCACATGGTGTACAGTATAATTATTAAGCTTCAAGTTGCTTAAACTGCTCCTTTATTATAACATCACTGATTTTCCACATGGACACATTAAAGTGAATACATGGCTTCCAAATTCAATTATGTGTTCTAAACTTCACTGACTATGTTACTTTCGCCATTAATCCATTTTTGCACAAGAGAATTCTTGGATTTCCACAATGAAATAATAAATAATTTAGCTAAGAATAATTGGAAGTACAAATTATTTTCTTCATTGTTCTGACTGAGTAAGAAAAGTAGAGAAGCTGAAATTCAGAATAACTAAGTTTTTGCTGCTTTTTACATGCATTCCTTTATCATGTATTTACATTACTTTTTAAAGACATGTATTTACATTACATCCAGAATTTGGCCAACAAATGGCCAGAACTACAGCAAATGTATTACTCTCTCTAAGTATTCTGAATCTTTGACAACTGAGGGCAACTAGGGAAAATATTTGTTGCTAAAAAGCAATCAAACTATAAGTAAAGATAACAGTATGAAGCAGATATTTTTCCTCCAAACTTCCCCCCCCCCCCCCAACACACACACACACCCCTTGTTTTTGGGCAGAAGGCCATGAGGAGAGGAGGCTGAAGGGGGAAATTATGTTTCCTTTTATTAATACACTTCTCTATTTGAAAAGTGGAGAAAATGATATTTTTTAGTCAAGTGACAAAATTACTATTAGTAGAATTATTCATGCAGTTAAGACTGTAGATTCCCCTTCTCTCCTCTCTGAGATGATTCATTTTCAAATTTGACATACAGTGCTTACACATGTCCCTCAAACAGAATTAAAATAATATTGTCATTTCTGTTACATTGATTTCATTGTAATATAGATTAATTCTATTTGGGTAATGTAATCTCAAAACAAAAAAATATTTGCAGATGTCCATGCCAACATTCATTAGCACATCAGAAGCCACTGAACATTCTAGTTTTATAACAAACAACACAAATATGTTAAAACTTTAGGGACTTCTCCCCAAATTAATACAAAAAGTTTACCAACTAAAAAAATGTTGCTAACTAAAAACTGATTTTCTAAACTACAGTTAAAATGGAATAAGCCCCAAAACACATTATTAATCCAGTGGGAAAAAATAATATAAGTATTCACACTCTACCCTTAGATTTGTAGGTTTGACTCCATTTAAAAGTCAGCTAGGGGTCCTCCCAACTGACCTGAAATTTACAGCCCTATATTTTAGCTAATTAATTGCCCTAAAAGAAACGAACAACTTTAGTAAGCAAAACACACAAGGACATAATGCAAAGGAGAAAACAATTATGACGAGCAAATTTTTAACACAAATACATTTTTAGTGCAACTCAGTTCTGCCTACTTGGAGCAAAGAGCTAATCTATTCTCACACTGTGAATTCCTTTCCATAAATATTTATAAACTACAAGCACATTTGGACAGTTAAATTAAGCCTTCATACGTGTGTTAATTTGCCTGCCAAGTATAAATAGCGAAAAAAAACTACTTAATTTTCAGGTGAGTCATCATCACCTTGTATTTATAGATACAAAGCTTTCCCTCCCTATACCTAGAAAATTGTACTTTTTCAGAACTATGCTGAATCTCCATTTACAACACTAGTAAATGATTTTCAAACTTTCATAGCTGCCCAGTATGTTTTGTAAATATTGGCAGTTATTTAAGAGGGCAATGAATACTCTTTTCATCCAAAGCAACTATTAGTAATGAACAGTTAAAGAACAAAGACAACCTCCAAAAAGCTTGTCTACAGCAGGCTCAAAAGAATAGTAAATAACCATCACATGCCACAGCTGTACTATTCCACATGTGTCCAAAGCCTTGAGTCCATACACAAGAGTCATCCAAGGTGTGCTGCAAGCATTCACTCAGTGGCTTAGCTGGGCTTTTTTAGATGAATAAATACAGTCTGCCTCATGTGAACAGAAAGCCACCACTGGTGGAGCAGCATTCCTTCTTTTCACAGTAAGCACCTTGCACCAAGCATCCGTGGGGTGAACATCTGAGGTTATGGGAAATCTCATACCAGTATTTTTTTTTTAATTACTTGTAGCAAATTGCAGGATATTAAAGCATGCCTGTGATATGCTACCTCACAGAAACAGGCAGCAGCAAAGAATTTAGCAAGTTATCCACAGCTTATAAAAACTGTATTAGTGGAATCCTTAAGTTGGCCCAACCCGGATGATGGTCCCCTGCTGGGACCTAGCACGACCAATCTATTCAGATGGTCGCAGCTCTGTACATGAAGGCGTCAAGGCTGCTTGCCAAATTGGGAGTCGTCCCATACAATAAGGCTGGGGATAACAACTCCACTTCTGGTGCCACTCCAAAATCATCACGATGAGAAACTGGACACTCTAGCAGAACAACCCACCAGCAAGCAACTCCACATTCACAACATTTGCCAAGAAGCTAATGAGGATGAATATGCTGGGGACAAAGAGGACAGTGTTGGAAGTCTAAAGTCCGGCTGCCAGAGAAAACGGATGGTGACAGATCAGGAGATAAGTGTCTCTGTGTGAGTGTCTCTCTCACTCACTCACACACACACACACACACAGTGTACTATGCACTTCTTGACTCCCAATAAAGTGGTAAATACAGGAATGTTTGCACTGAAGTGGGCATATCTGAGATACTATATTAACACAACAGTGTAAATACTTGTCAGAAAGGATAGAAAAATCTCTGATTCCCAGAGGTATGAGAGTAGGAACTGAAGCACAGGAACATCTTCTATCTTCTAGCTGAAAAATTTGCATACTGCAACAAAACCCCTACCCCAACTGCTCTCCCTGCAGTCAAACTCCTATTTCCAACTAAAACAAGCGAAGAGCAGACACCACCTCCTAGGAAGTAAGGGAGGGAAATTTCAAAATTATTAATGTCACTGTCACTGAAAAATATTATGATTACAAGACATTCTTCTGTTGAATAGCATTACAGTAACAGGGGGCTATAAGTACTGCACCACCTTCATAAGCCACTGACAAAGTAAATGACAACTTTATCCAAAAAAACACAGCACACCGCATCACATCTGAACATGCTTTGCCATAATGCTACTTCATTTTAGCTGCCACTCACATTAAACTCTGCCCACAGGTGCTATAATCACCTCCCTAATACTTTAGTTAAAAAAAAAATAAAAATCTTTCAGTGATGATTTGATGGAGGTACAATGTGTTGTGGGGAATACAGCTATTGAAACTACTATATTAATGATGGTGTTTGCAAAACCTTTTTAGATCATGCTGGATCCAGAAAGCTCTCAGCTGAAACATGCCAGTAACAAAGGCAAATAAGGAAAGCACGGCATGCACAATGCCAGACTGATCTCTAAGGAATAATAGATGCCAATTTCAAATGGGATACCTTTTATACGTATAAGATAGGTACTAGGGATAGAGGAGGAATGCATTGTGATAACTTGAAGGAAGAGCCTCCTGGGTCTGATCTCCAACACTGGGCGTCCAGGTGCTGAGAAACCTTTATCTGAAGAACCAATGGTGCTATAAGGCCTTGCCTAGATGTTTCAGAATAGAACAAGATGTACCTCTTCCTCCCTCTCTGCTCGCTGGTACCAACACATGCTGTCTGGGCAGCACCTTTAGTCTCTGCTAGCCTAGGAAGCATGGAACCTATTAGCCTTTTTCTAAATTAAAAACAAGAATCTTCACACAATGGTACAACTGGGCAAAATAAGCTAAATACCAGTTGCTTTGAAGGAAAAAAAGTATTTTGCGCACATTAGGAGTTCATGTCAAAATATCAGTTACCCAACAGGCATTTCTATTCCTTCAACAAACTGATTCCAAATTCAGCGACAGATCTGTTATGATAACTTTGCATAAATGATAACTTTGCATAAATTTTAAAAGCTTCCTAGTAAATCAATTTTTGATGCACAGTATTGGGAGAAAGGTGGAGATGGAAGAGCAACTCACTTATTTATCAATGATGATTAGGAAGTTTTTTCCCTGAAGGCAGACCATCAGTTTCTACAGAATCTAGTATTTTCTTTTGCAAAAGAGAAATTCAGTTTCTAGCACTTAATACTCAGATAACTTTGCAAATGTGAACCTATCTGGAGTCAGTCTCCTTAGTTCGGCAAAGCTACTGCCACGGCTACAGCTCTCAAGCAGAACTAGATCATCAAACAAGCTTCTGATCAGTTTCACAGCTATTATTAAAAAAATCTGTTGTCAACAGTAAAACAAAGAAGGAGTCCTGTGGCACTTTTAAAGACTAACAAATTTATTTATCGCATAAGCTTTCAGGGGAGAAAATCCCACTTCGTCAGACACTTTGAAGATGGGAAACTTACAGAATGGGAGGAAATTAAATGCAGGAAAATGTATGAGACAGGATCTGGTCAGGCTGCAACAGCAAATCAGAATAGGTGTTGGGATTCAAACACTGGGGAACAGCACATAGAGGAAGGTGAGGTCAAATCACTTGTAATGAGAAAAAAATCCGTAGTCCCTGTTAAACCCCGAGGCAACAGAGTCAAATCTAAATATGAATTCCAGTTCCGCAGTTTCTCTTTGAAGCTGTGATTTGTTATTCATTTGTTTGAGCACCGCTATTAACAAATCATCAATGCAGTGAGCAGGGAGATTGAGCTGTCCCCCTATTGCTTTTTGAATGTTGTGATTTCTGGTATCAGATTTGTGTCCATGTAGTCTTTAGCATCGAGACTTTCCTGTTTGTCCATTATATGAGTCAGAGGGGCATTTCTGGCACGAGGGCATAAATCACATTGGTGGACAAGCAGGTGAATGAGCCCTTGATAGAGTAGCTGGCTTGATTAGGTCCTGTGATGGTGTCTTTTGTGTAAATATGTGGGCAAAGTTGGCAATGTGATTTGTTGCAGGTATATGTTCCTGCTTTAATGTTTCTGTTGTTTGGTCTGTAGCTGCTGGTATCTGTTTAAGGTTGGGGGGTTGTCTGTAAGCAAGCAGAGGTTTGTCTCTCAAGGCTTGAAACACTGAGGGATCATCATGAAGAATACACTGTAGAATAGATCCTTGATGATGTGCTGTACAGGTCTGATTTGGGGGGGTGGTAGGTGATGACCAGTGGTGTTCTGTTGTTTTCTTTCTTGGTCTTCTCTTGTAGTAGTTGACTTCTGGGTACCCGTCTGGCTCTGTGAAACTGACATGTATCAGGTCAATCTCGCACCTCTGTGCCTGGGGAAAGCTCCAAGCAGCAGGTGGGATTGTTGATGTACAGAAAAGAGGAAGCCCCAAACCCAAAAATAAAACATAAAGCTCTGGGAGGAGTAAATGAGCAGTGATGGAACCAGCAGTCAAGAGGTTCTGGGACAGGGATGGTGGTCTATTTTCCCCCAGACACTTTCAGTGCTAGAACTGAGAGATCAATGTGAAAGATAGAGTCCAGGGGCATATCCACCCTACGAATGCCAGCACCCTCCTCACAACTGGAAGTGAGACCAAGCTACTCATCAGGGTTTTGCCGCTGGGGAGGGCCTACACAGTATGCATCATCCTCTGACTAGTAGGTGCCTGGTATATTTTTCCCAAGCCCTGATCATGAGCGTATCATTTACTAATTAATTGGTTCTTTTATTTAAATGCTACTCGTATTAAACCAGCCAAGACTGGTAAACAAATTATCAAAAATTGCTAGCGTCACCCGGCTCTTAAGTAACTTTTGATACATTAGTGGTCCATCATAAACTGAACTGAGACAAGTAACCAAATCAAAGATTAGCAACAAAACTAGCATCCCTGTTCCCACTTTTAGGAGACAGAATGCTACAAATTGACATGGCAAAATAATTATGTACTCCAGTCCCTTTTTTGTATGTAAAAGAGGGGCTTCAGTCTCCAGTACTGTTATCTTGGTACCTTCCACAGCACCAAATTCATAAACCAACAAGTAAAATAGATGCACAAAAATCTTCACCCTTACTTGTGTAAAAATGTAGTCTTACGTGTGACAATATTCTACGTGGGCACTTGCCTGTCTTTGCCTCATTAAAGGGGCTGATGACTCTTCCTGGAAATTGAACACAATCTATTCCGAACCAATTCTGCTTGCATATCATGTACGTTTCTTTCTTTTTCACAGAAGACATATACATAAAAATACAATCTTTGCTTTTTCAGAGTTCAGCTACTCCTGCTGTTTACCCCTACCTGAAGTAACAATTAACTGTTGCGGAAATTACTGTAATGTCACACAAATAGAAGACTATGATTTCAGGTCGGGAAAACAAACAGCAGGAGCAGATTAACTCTAAAGAAAAAAAGATGCTTTTCTGAGGCAAATATTTTCAGCAAAAGATGAAGGGGGGTAGGGGTGGGACCAGCAATCCAGAATGGATGAATGTCTTTCAGAGTTTCCGACAAAGCGTCAGCAGGTCTGTAAAGACTTGCAAAGAATATATAACTATGTGCTGATTGATTTGGAAAAATGACAGTCACAGTGAAAATACCCCAGTGACTCCCCTTCTCCAATTGCAATTTAAGGGGAAAAAAACAGAAGACTCTCTGGTTTAAGGCAACAATTACAATGCTAGATGAATTTTTATTAAGGAAATGTACAGTTATTAAATAATAAAGTGTGCTAAAGTGTGCTGCTCAGAATACATTATTTTTTCTACATGCCTGAGATCAAGTTACTTAATTGAACTTTACAGCCACAAGTGGGTTATGAAATGTTACATAGCCTATTTAAATAAATATACTTACATTTCTCCAACAAAGTGCAATATGGCAAACAGATGCATGGGAGTGGGGGGGGAACAGGGAATCTTTCCTCTTCCAGAGTAGTGAGTAACTGGCTATCAAGCTCTTCCTCCAACCCAAACCCCTTCCCCCAAGCTCCCATGGAAACAAATTAATAGTTGCAGGCCAGTTTTTAAATCAAAATGTGATTGCTTTTCTCTCATATACCAAAGAACCCTTTCCTTCATTAACTATGGAAAAGGACAGTGATATGACAGATATAAACGTAAGTCTCTCCCCCCAAAAAGATGATGTTAGATAAGTAGAAATTGTTACTGTAAACAAATTTACTACAGGCAAAAGCATCAGTTTTCTTTTTAAAACAAAGAAAAAGGAGAAATTAAATGTTATGTTAGCATGTATTAAAAACATTGAATGCCTGTTGGCAGTTCTTTATTCTGAATACCTTATTTGAAAAACATAACATTCCTCCAAGTCTGTCAACATTCATTCCAATCAGCATCTAAAATACAAACTTCTCCCAAGTCCCAGAACGGCCCCAACAGAGACCAGAAGAGTGTTGTTCTTGCCAACTATGCACTTAATCTAGCGTATGTAAAATTCAATGAAACATCTGATGAAGTAGGTTGGAGCCCACGAAAGCTTATGCCCGAAGAAATTTGTTAAATCTTTAAGGTGCCACAGGACTCTCCTTGTTTTTGCTTTACATGGACTAACACGGCTACCCTCTGGAAAATGAAACACTGGCTCATCATTAAAGACACTGTTTTCCAGTGAAACCTGCAGGACTTAAATGGTCTCCAGGCGCTTTCCCAAGTGGATGGGGGGAGGCTACCAAACAAAACAACAAACCAACCAACCCACCACCCCAGTGTTTTAACCCTCTGCTTATTGAAGCGAGCCCCCCCACCCCCGAGAGAGGCTCATCCACCCCGCTGCCCCGCGCCCTAGACAATGTGCCAGGATTGCAAACACTCCGATTGCTTCAAGTTTGCAAAACAAAACGTGTTGAGAGATGCGCACACAGGCCGCGGAGCAAACCCCCATCACCAAACCCGGCGCACACTCTCCACCAGGTGGGTACCCAGGCCGGGTGCGGTGCAGAAGCACGCGCGGTGCCACCCCCCGGGGAACTGCAAGACTCTCGCCCGCCGCGGGAAGTTAGTTGGAGAGACGGGCTGGCTCCATGGCACGGCAAAGCGGCTGCCCCTTCTCCTGGGCCCCTCTGCGCTCCCCCTGCCCGGCAGCCGGGCCTCACCCCCCGAACATGGCCACCGGCCCCGCAACTTCCCCTCCCCGCTCACCTCGCAGCAGGGCGCAGAAGCTGCAGAGAAGTACGCTGCGGAGCGCGGGCCCCATCTTCCCTCTCGGCTCGCTCACCGGCGGGGCGGCGGCGCGGGAGGGGGAGAGCAGCAGCCCGGCTGCCCGCTCATACTTCCCGGCGGCAGGGAGGGGCGGGGGTCACCTGCAGCCCCCCTTCGCGGTCTGGCTCTAGCAGGCGCCTGCGGGCCCCTGTGCATCAGCGGCGCAAACGCTCTCCTCCATGCCGCCGTGCAAAAGCGGCCGCGATTCCCCCATCCGCCGCCTGCCCTCCTCGGCCAGCCTCCGCCGCCCCCTCCACACTGCGAGCGCAGCGGCGGCGCAAGGATACACGCCCCCCACCCCTTCACTGCTCGGCGGCAGCCGCCTCCTCCTCCTCTTCCCGGGACGGCTCCTTGCACCCGGCCGCAGCGCCCTCCTCCGGGCCTGCACGGGTACAAAGGCTGCCTCGCGCGCCCCGACCCAGGTGGGCAGGGGGAGCGCGAGCCAGGCGGCGCGCGGCGGGGAGCGCTCTGCGCTTGCAGCGTCCCCAGAGCAGGAGCGCTGCCGGGGGGGATGTCGCCGCCGCCGCCACCGCATTCCGAGGGGACTATTTTTCCCTCCTCCCTTTTTTGGAGGGGAGGGGGGTGCGATGTCGATACCAACGCTGGACCTGGGAGAGCCGGGCCTACTTTCAGCCCCAGAGCTTGAGCAGCAGCAGCACAAAGGAAACTCACTCATTCACACGCAGCTGCTGTTGGGTGCCTGCGCTTCAGGTGAAGGCAGCCTTGGCGAGCTACGTGCTTGCACTGAGAGAGGCTGGGGGAGAAAAGTAGACGGGCCAATATATGCCTCTTTGCTTTTTAATCTCCCCCCCACTACTGCAGCAAGACATTACACAGACACCCTGTGAATGAGTCAGTACTAATGGCCCTTGAGCCAGCAAGATACGGGCATCTCCAATATATAATTATATGGGACCCCCCCAACCCATCTCTCTTACACAGCAAAACTTCCACTGACTTCACTGGGAGTTTTGCCTAAAGACTGCAGGGTCCACTAAAAAAAAATCCTTACAGGACAGAGTTCCACATCAGCCAACCCCCGCAATAAAATCTCTGACAGTCACTCATGCAATAAGGTTGGAAAATGTTGATATTTAAGTATTTATCTCTTCTAAACTTTTCCTGATCCGGCCTCCTGATTGAATTAGAAACCCCCCAAGGGAATGGCCAAGTTATGTAATACTAAGTTCCAAAGGAGTAGTCCTGTTGTTAGCCTAGTTCAGCGAAACAAAAGAGCAGTCCTGTGGCACTTAAAAACAAACAAATTTATTTTTTGCATGAGCTTTTGTGGGCAAAGTGGATGAAGTGGGACTTTGCCCAAGAAAGCTCATGTGAAAAATAAATTTGTTCGTCTTTAAAGTGCCACACGACTGCTCTTTTGTTTTTATGTAATATTACAGCATCAGTATCACTTGAAAAAGTTGAGCAACATTATAAAATGAAGCTACAATGCAGGATTGTAATAAATATGGGATGAAGCTCTTCTTAATCTTTCCCAATGCAAAAATATTATTTCTTTTTCACAGAACTTTGCTGCCTAATTGATGCAATGATGCATATCTCATTTCCCAAAAATAGTCACTGTTTTTTGCCCCTTTCAGATAATGAAATGTAATAATCAGTTGTGGACAAATATAAAGAAAAAGCACAAACATGAAACAAGTAGTCAACATTTCATATTTAAACAATTATTTCCCAAATAATAGCCACTTAAACACACCCCTTCCTCTATCAAATATTATAAAGAGATTCTTCACTAGTCAATAATTGCACTCTTTGCTACATCTACACCGGCAATTTAAGTCGACTTAGGGAGACTTAAGTCGACTTATATTAAGCCACGTCCACACTAGGCTTTCATTAAGTCGACCTAAGAAATTCCTTGAGTCGACTTTGTTACTACCACTCATTAGATTGACTTAACCCTTAAGTCGACTCCATAAGTTCACTTAAGGACAGTGTGGACATGGAGTAACACTTAAGTCGACTTTATTAAGTCAACTTAAGGGTGGTTAAGTTGACTTGACAAAGTGGACTAAGTCGACTTAAAGCTAAGTCGACTTAGTCCACTTTGTTAAGTCAACTTTTATAAGGTCGATTTAAAGTCGACCTTATTAAAGTCAAATTCCAAAGGGGTAGCCGTGTTAGTCTATTGTAGAAAGACAACAGAGTCCTGTGGCACTTTTAAAGACTAACAGATTTATTTATCGCATGAGCTTTCGTGGGAGAAAATAGCTATCTTCAAAGCGTCTGACGAAGTGGGATTTTCTCCCACGAAAGCTCATGCGATAAATAAATCTGTTAGTCTTTAAAAGTGCCACAGGACTCTGTTGTCTTATTAAAGTCGACCTTATTAAAGTCAACTTAACTTGTCTAGTGTAGACATAGCCTTAGAAACTTTTTTAAAAGTATATTTCACTATATATTTTGCTCCTTCTACTTAGAAACAGTGAATGGAACTTTTCTTGCATTTACATGGTGTCTTTCATCCACTTTACAAACTCCACTTAATGATTTGTACTTAGAGACACTCATACCACTTTGCTTACCAAAAATGCAAGAAGCTGTTTAATAGCAACAGACATAATATGCAACAGCTTAGGGCAGAAGTTGAGAGATACCATATTAAATTTAAAGGGTCATATTGTTCTCAGATCTACTACAAACAGAGGAAAAATAACCTTTTAATTTCATAGTTTACTTTGTTCTTTTTGGTGATCATTTATAATAGGATGTCAGCACCAGAGACAGACTAAGGGATAGGGCTAATAGACCCTTGCCTAAGGCCCCTGCTTCTTGAGTCATGCGATTACATCAGAATCTCACTTTTCGTTAAAAGAACAAATTAGGCATTGTAAATTTCTAGTCCTTATGATTGCAAAGGAAAGCTTAAAAATGTAAACAGGAGTGTCACAGGAACAGTATCTGCCCATGCCTGCAGCAGCCTGAGCTGACACAACAGCTCTGAGAGATATGAACTGCCTCATTCATCTCAATGGAGAGGGAACTTCAAGACCTTTTGCTTTGCAGGATCCCACCAACACTTCATCCAAGGATGGATTCTTTGTGTGGCCTAACCACCAAGTTGATTTCTCCATCTGCCAGTGTAAATATTAGGAGGTCCCCTGCCTGTCTAGAAGTTGGAGTGGAGGCCCCTGTTGCTGGAGAGATAAGGAAGGGGCCTCATGTTGCTTGCTCTCCCTGCCTCTCTGCTAGGAGACCTAGCCTCTCCTGCTTCTGCCACTCCAGTTGGGGGATGGGGCCATGGAGGGGGGAGTGCGCATATCATGATGTAGCTAGGCATTGAATTGCCTTAATCCAGACCTAGTCAGCATAGTTAACTGAGGCAGAAGCCTGGAGGGGAAACATAATATTATTTAAGGTGGTCCAGAAAAATGATGACTATAATTTTACAATATAATGTAAACTGTAAAAGCAGTGTTGTGTAATAGTGATTAGCCTTTTAAAACAAGTATGTAGAATCTGTAATGAATTCCATACTATAATCTCATAACTTGGGGGCTGAGAAAAACTTCTACTTGAGAGCTATCGAGCCTGATCCCTTGAAGCATGACAACAGAGTCCTGTGGCACTTTTAAAGACTAACAGATTTATTTATCGCATGAGCTTTCGTGGGAGAAAATCCCACTTCATCAGACGCTTTGAAGAAGTGGGATTTTCTCCCATGAAAGCTCATGCGATAAATACATCTGTTAGTCTTTAAAAGTGCCACAGGACTCTGTTGTCTTTCTACAATAGACTAACACGGCTACCCCTTTGGAATTTGACCCCTTGGAGCATGCAACACATTTCCCTCCATTATACCTTTTAGGATCCTTATCTAATCTTTCACTGGTGAAACTCCAGTGTCTTGACTACCTCTCTTGAGAGTCTGACCCCCTGCCTAATTGCTCTCACTCTTAAAGACATCTTCCCTGATGTCCAGGCTAGTTTTATTTGTAGCATGATTAGACCATTACAGCATTCCCTCCCTTCACCATGTCATTGTAACACAAGTCTTTCCTTTCCTGATATTATTTCCTTGAAGACATTTAATTAATGTTACAGGCTTCTCCTACCTCCGCTTAGCTCTCTTTCCCCACAGCATATATCCCCACCCCAAATTTTTCTTCTTATAATGCTGGGGATAGAACTGTTAATCTAGGTGCAAAAACAGCAGGATAATATAAGAAAGGCAAGATTAGTGAGGTCGAATCTTTTATTCGATCAGCTTCTGTTGGTGAAAGGAATATAGTTTCTCTCTTTTTCAGGAAAAGCTTTGTGAAGCTCGAGAACTTGTCCCTTCCACCAACAGAAGCTGATTCAGTAAAATATATAGGTTCACCAACTTGTCTCTCTCATATCCTGGGACCAACATGGGTAATACAACAGTGCAAAGATGATAAAAAACAAACAAACAACAAAAAAGAGGCACCTTCTAAGCTTCATTTGCAATTCATACACACAGAAATTAGTTTTTCAGATGGACCACAAAAGGAAGTAGGTGAGACAAATTACTTCATGTACACTTGGAGGCTTGACATACTTTCTGTAGTATAACAAACAAGGAGTCTTGTGGCACTTTTAAAGACTAACAAATTCATTTATTGCATGAGCTTTCATGGAAGAAAATCCCACTTTGTATTTTCTTCCATGGAAGCTCATGCAGTAAATAATTTTTTTAGTTTTTGAAGGTGCCACAAGACTTCTTGTTTGTTGTGCTGAACTAGACTGACATGGCTATCCCTTTGGAACTTATCTGTAGTATGTTATTTCATTTGAGCTCAGAATCACACTAAAATAAATGGGAGTAAAGAGGATACATTTGAATTTTAAGTTACTTCTTATATTAATTAATATTTAATCACTGCCTCAGAGCAGAATCTCTGGGTCACAAATTCAAAAACGGTCCGAGACCCTAAACCCACAAAGAAATCAGTGTAGGCTAGTAAGCTTTTAAACTGACACAAAGTCCCAATGAAGTCAGTGGGATCCTTTGTAGGATTGTGGCTCAAGTCAGTAGTGATTAAAAGCCCTTAATAGATTATGGTCACTCAGCAAATGGTTACCAAAACCCACCATCAGAATTGATTTCTTTGCTGACTGTTTCAATGAAGCTAAGAATTCAGTGGGCACTGAGGGTGAAACTGCCTCACTGAAGTCAATGACAAAACTCCCACACACTTCAGTGGGTCCAGGATTTTGCCCCAAGACTCTAGTTCATCCCTAGAAATGGGACCACAGAGGCAAAATACTTTACATTAGGTGGGGAAGGCTTACACTGATGTTTCCTGTGCTCTAGTTGCTTGGTGCATAATCAGAAGGTTCTGGCTTTCAACACTCTAAGGCTATGTACATGACAGGATTGTCCCGCAAGAAGTTCCTTGTGCAATAAAAGTCAGGTGACTTTTATTGTGAGGGAGAGTATACACACTGTGCTCCTTCTAATGGAGCAGAGTGTCCACACTATTTTTTCTTCTTGTGGGATAAAGAGCAGTGCATGGTGGGCACCTATCCTACCATGCACTGTAGCAGCCTGAGTTCCTGGAGCTCACAACCAGAGTTGACAGCTGCAGAAACTGGGTAGCAGCGGGGCTCAAGCTACCAGCAGTGCTGGCACTCCTGATGGCTAGGGCTCCGCTGCCACAGGGGACTCCCTCTAGCTGCCAGGCTTGATGAAGCCGAGCGGCTAGACGGAATCCTCAATGGCAGCAGAGCTCTAGCCGCCAGGAATACCGTTGGCGGCTTGAGCCCCACTACACCGAGGATTCCCTCAGGGCTTGCCGGCTCCTGGGTGGCAGTGGCTGCCGCCAGGAACCAGCAAGCACGGTGGCTTGAGCCCCGGTCTCATGGCTGGGGCTCAAGCTGCTGTTGGGGCTCAGCTGCCTGCCATAAGACCAGGGCTCAAGCTGCCTGCAGTTCCAGGGCTCAAGCTGCCCTCAACGATTGGGCTCCAGGACAGCTACCTCCCGGCGACAGACCCTGCCACCCCCTCCAGCCCCAGCAGCAAGGTGCAGGTCACCATGTCAATTTCACTGCTCTGATAGAGCAGTGAAATTGACATGTTTGACAGATCTGGTGTCCCAGAGTGGCCTCGATTGGCACTCTGGGACATTTCCGGAGGCTGTCAAAAGCAGAAAAAGTGTACACACGAGCTTGTTCCGCGGTAAGCCTAACCACCCTCGATTTGGGTAGTTTACCTGTTGCGGGGCAAGAGGCTGTTGCCGCACAACAGGCAAAATGCTCGTGTGTATGCTGGAAGCTTTATTGCGCGGTAAGGAGCCTTACCGTCCAATAAAGTGATCGTGTGTACGTGGCCTAAGTGTGAAACTTTTCACAATCCCTAAACTCAGAGTTTAAAAAGAAACAGGCTTAATTCTTATCCTCCCTAACCCCAGTTCAAGTGTAAGTGCATTCACCACCCCTTCATGAGAAATCTATCAGAAGATATTTGCCATGAGGCTACCTTTTGAACTGAAATAACTCTTTAAACTGTGCTGCTCCGTCAATCAGCAGGTAGGAAGGGGCTCAATAGATTATCTTGTCCATAACTAGGGTCAACGTTAAGGGGAGACATTTTGTCCCTCACCTTCTTCTCTCCCATACCATGGGGAGGCCCCTTCAAAGGAATTAAGAAGCTCACAAACAGATTTCTTTGAATTAAGAGAGAGAACATTTTGGCTTTCTTTATTTCTAAGACATCACCTCTATCCATGATCCTTAGAGATCCTCTCAGAGCAATCCTCATCTCCTCTCTTTTTCAAATCAACCTTGAGAAGGGAAAAACTAGAAGCATCTCTCTCCAGAGACCATCAGCATCACTGCTGTTACCAGATGGGCCACTTATACAGCAAAGCAAATAACTGTTCCCTTCATAATCTACAGAACCCACCTTTTATGGCAGATCATATGGCAAAAGGAGACTTGAAGGTCCTTTTAATTCACATTTTATTTTCCCCCCGTCTCTATACATTTTTGCCCTTCCCCATTACCACAAGAGGTTGTGAGCTGCGCAGGATAAAGTCTAAGCATCTATTTGCATCTCTAGATCAGGACATATTACTGTGTCAACACACAGTGGTACGTGTGTCGCCGAGAGCCAGGGTGCGGGGTTGGATTCGGCCTGGGGGGTTGGGCTGGTGTGTCCTGTAGGGTCATGCACACCACCAAGCGTGTCGCAACCAGCAAAAGGTTGAGAACCAGACCACAAGCTCCCACAGTTAAGTACAGCAACCAAAGCAGCTGCCTGGGCCATGCATTAGCCCACAACCCTATAGGTAACTAAGCCTGTTCAGTAGAAATTCTATGGGGATACGCTGAAAATAGCAATGAAAACCTTCCAGGACTTGCCCATCACCTTACTTGCATCTGGGGAAGCATGTTTGTAATGGGGGCCGGGCTGGATTTGAGGTCAGGTGATTTTCCACTCCTCTCCCCTCCTCCTCTAACTCTCGAAGTTGAAAATTCCCTGCTCTTTTCCTTCCCCTCCCCCAGGCTCACAGTATGCCTCTGTTGTAATGCTTTCAGCTTCCCCCTCATGCAGGATCCTGATATTAGATTTACACTTTCCACTAGATCAGAGTACAAGCCCCAATAGTTCCTTTAATAATGGTGAGCATGGCTAAATTTCAAAGCCAAATTATGAAAAAGTCATTTGGGAATGTGACAGTTGTTGTATGTTTAAGAACTTTAATGCTGTGTTGATGAGCTAAACCATCCTTTTCAAAAGGATCACATTTCACACTGACATGCACTAAAACATTGTTTTGTTTTCATTTGTTAAAAACCTCCAAAAACAGTCAGCATATGGGCCCCATTAAGCATAATGTGCATGCATTTTAAAGCAAAAACAATTTAAAAATACTTTTCAGAACACTTTTATAGAGTTCAATATTTTGTAATACACATCCTCAGTATTTACCAATTAAGTGTTGCATTGCATCCTTTGAAGCTTAAGAATTAGCTATTACTAAAACATTGTACATGTTGTTCACTCTATTTTAGTCACAGGGATTGGTGGCTGAAGTTTATGGCTATGGTTGAGAAAGGGAGGTCACCATTTCAAAGAGTAGTTAAACACACAACTTTCATACAGCAGCTTTCAATCCTGATGTGCCTTAAAAACTAAGAAATACAAGCTGTACACAGGTAATGTCTTATCTAACTAATAACACAGCCACTTCTGAGATTAAATGAAATAGTTAAAAGTGTATAGCAACACTCTTGTTTAGGACAAGAAATACTTTATTCAATTCAAATTGCAGAGTGAATGTAGGTAATCAAACATAATCACTCAAACTGGAATTCATCCAGGACACCAGGACTAACACCTTTCCCCTCAAGAAAATTACTATGAGATTTTCAGTAGCAGTTTCTCACCAAGGGCTTGGCTTTCTACATCCATTCTACAGCTGTAAGAGCCCTGCAGTACCCCCTAAGCTGCGTTATTGGTTTTATATAGATTCACTAGAGAAAAGAGTGCCCCTACTGGTTCACCAACACCATTACCTACAGTGCCTCACATCTCACACAAGCCATCTCTGCTTAGATTGTGAGACAGGATCACAACAAAGAGAAAATACTGGAGCCCTTCATCTTTAAAGAGATGCCAAGATTTTCCTCCACTCAGTGCTCTGTAACCAGTGATAAAAATAAAAAAAATGGTGCATTCTCAATGCATTCACAGGAATTTGTGTAAACTAAATTTATACACTTGACAATGCCTAGTTGCCACTATTGAACTCAAGAGGTTTTTATTTTATTTATTTTGGGATGTCCCAAGTCCTGTAAGGTCATCTTATAGGACATATACATTCCCAGTTTTTCATAGGTGTATAAAATGCTTGTGTGTACATTGTAACTGTGTATATGCCACCTGCTAGTTGTTCCATTAAGGCAAATTCCTTAAAACTTTTTTATTCTGCTTTTACGGACAAGCACATACTCAAAATGCTGATAATAAAGTTTAAAATCACTTTTGCCCACATCTTGACAGGGTGGAACTAATGAAACCCCCTATTTAATTGTTAGCAGTGGATTCTGTACTTTCTCTTTTCTTCCCCGGAGTCGACCCATAATTTTGGGCCTTTTGTCTCTTATTTTACGAGGCTTCTATTGATTTCTGCATCAGAACCATGCTACTTGGTGAGGCTGAGAGCTGCATTTTTCCCTCTCAATTAGCAGTAGTGTTGAGTGCAATATGTAGCATAACCCCCTATGCCTTTTCCACAGCACAAGGGAAATCCAACGTGGTAAACAGAGGACAGCAAAAAGTTAAGAGACACAAATTTAGCCTTGTCATAAATTGACACATTGACTTCAAAGGCAGTTACAATTGCTTACAACAGGAATTAATCGGGGCCCTGACGTTTGCACTGATTGTGTAGATAATGATTTCCACCGTTTTATGGCCTGTAACTCATTCTTTGTGAGATGAGAGGGCGGGAGAGGCAATTATATACGGTTGAAGACTCATTTACTGTTTTTCCATGTCCATTAGTTACTTTGAATAATTTCCTTGTAGTGCTGGGCACTGATGAAGACTGTTCAAGTACAGCTGGGCATAAAACAAAGAAAAGTAAGATAGGAGACACTGAAAGAGATCCCAAAAGATATTAATTATAACAATCACACATGCTATAAAGGTATTAATATAGAATTGGTGCATTCAGTTTTGGAATAAATAGATTCAGTTTACTTCTTTTAAAGAAAAATGCATTATTACAGCAAGAACATCCATTCTGTCCCTCTTACCCAGCCCATAAATAGTAGTTGGTCACATGAGTCCTTGTAATTCAAAAGACAGTGAGTTGTGCCTAAATAGCCTTGACTTGTAAAGCCCCTTCCAATGCGTTTTCCAGTGTCAGAGCTTTGCTTTTAATGCAACTTGTACTAATTTTTCCTTACCTCAATTGTGAAAAACCTAATACCTTTAAAATGATCTGAAAAGAGCTTACACAGAACAAAATCCCCGTTTAATCTTGGCATATTAAGAGATCTTTGCTTTGAACAATACATTTAAAATGCTATTTTTCCCACCAAACCTTTCTTTAAGTAAAGCTCCAAAAAGAAAAAGAAGCACAGATTTAGAGCTACATCTTCATGTATAGTTTATGAATCTTGGCACTTTAAACTGCCAGAATTGTTAATGAGGCTATGGGCTTCCTATGGCCCATTGTGGCATTAACTTGTTATATGAAAAAAGTGTCAAAGTCTTATGGGATTATGTTAAAAAACAATGGAAGGCTCAGGCCTCTTTACTAGAGAAAAGACAATATGCGTGAAATGTCACACAAAATCCATTTTATTTAGTCACTGCCCCTCGCCTACTCCTCTCATACACATTTATCATATACTCCCCATTGGCTCTTGTTAAAAAATATTAAGGCATATGCTTGCTTGCTTTTTTTATATCTGGTCTTCTTGACTGGGTGATCACTGTACTGGCAGCCTGTGTAAGTTAGAGATCCAGCTATTACCACCGGTCTAGTTCAGTGTCCCATCAGCTCTGCACAGTGAGGACATTTACATAACAGCTGCACAACAGGTAAGTATCTCTCTTGAACAACTACATTATAGCTACCCCAAGAAACATAAAACATTAGGAGTCTGAATCTACATAGTTGACGGACCACTTACAGTGATATACCACAGCCAAGAAAGGATAAAACCTGATTTCATTGACGTCAATGGAACTCTTGTTTTTTAATTTCAGTGGGCCTAGAATTTAGCTGCAAATGCACAGGGACATTAAAATTATGAGCACAATTCTTGAGATGCAAAACACCCTCATAGCCCATTGACTTCAGTTGGAGGGGAAGGTGCTCAGCATCTTATAGCATCGCCCCTTGCGCCCCACGTGTGAACTATCCATTAACTATCTTCATAAAATATAACTTACACAAGCTATCTCAGAACACCTACATTTTAGAGCCCTTTAATCCGAGTTCTTCTTCCTTTTTTGGCATAGTCTGGACCAATATTCAAAACATGACAGACCCATAAAAGGAATAAAATTCAAACACAAATTAAGGACATATCTACACACACTTGAATGTGCTGAAACTAGAGGGGTAGGAGGTGCTGCGGCAACCCGTGGCTTGAAGTGGTTTCCATTATATGCAAGACTTACAGTTTGTTTCATTGGCTTTCAGCACCCTCACTATAAAAATTGTTACAGCACCCCACCACACACACACCTTTCCCTGCACAGAACTGCCATTTACTGCCCAGAATGCCTATGGACAACAATGGGAGCAGCATAGGAAAAGAGGGGTGAATGTGCCCCCTAATCAGTGTTTAAACTGATGGCAATAGGGAGTTACATACAAAGAACAAGAGGGAACATTTCAGACAAGCTGAATTTGAGACAAATTCAGGTTTAGACAAAATTTGGCCATTAGAACTATACTTCACAGCCAATTATTTTTGACCTTTTCCAAAACAAACAGTCCTCAATAAGGGCAATACGTAGCATATGACAAATCTGAACTTTTCCCAGAAACAGTGATTAAGTTATCTGAGTATGAAAAAATAAAACACATCTGAACAATTTATTTCATGTCTTGAAACAAAACAAAAGAAACACTGCCATAGTTTGAAAATCAGAAACAGTTGGGCAGATTGTATTTGGAGCATTCCAAAAACGTCACCTCTGGGATGAGGAGTCATGTCCTCCCTAAAGGCAATTGTTTTGAAAGACTTGACATTCAGTGGAGGGACTTGTCTTAGGGGCTTGAATTATTTGCTTATGGAACTCCTACTGACATAAATGGAAGATGCATATGCAAAGACAGAGCAGCACATGGCCATTTGAATGAAAGGGCCAGCTCATCTTTAACTACTCATGATGCAAGATGAGAAAGTAATTAGTGTCAGTGGGAGCTGGATGTAGAGGGAAAGAACATGCCCATTAGACAAACCAACCAGGAAAACTCGCTCAAAACACACACACCAAATATCTTCCATGAAACCATTCAGCAGGAATGTCCTAATGAAGGTTATTCTAACACGTTCCTAGCCCCAGAACAGACCATAAAATCTTGTGAGTATGTGAAAGTAGTTAGTTAGAAGGCACTGAAAAAATATTATAAAATACATGATCTACAAGTTTGGACAGTGTCCATCAAGGAATTTACTCAACATAGGGATAGGCAAAGAAAAAAAGTTGCTCCTTTTCCCTATTACTCTTCAACATTATACCAGATCCTGTGCCATAAAGATCAGGTGCCCCTGGGAAGTAGCAGGTATCAAAACTGCATACAAAGATGATCTGTATTTGATAGAGGCAGACTGCATCTTTGGTTGCTGACTAACATTAAGGATACTGCTCTCAACCTGCTAAAAATCAGTCAGTCAGTAGTTTCTGTAGAAAGACAAAGTAAATCTGGGAGCGACTCTAAACTCATGAACCTAATAACAAACGCCTTTCTGTGCCAATCTCAACCGATCTTTCAAATCAAGTTAAACAGAGTACCTATGCATCGGTCTCATCCCAGACCTATTAAGTACCTCATGTGAGATATCAAGGGCAGCAGGCAGTCTTAGGCTATGTACACACTACAGACTTGTCTCGCAATAAATTGTTGCAGGACAAGCCAAGCATTATGACTGTAATGCTTTCCCCCATCCACACATTAATCCTTCTAATGCAAAGGAGCGTTCACACGCTCCTTTGCATTTCCGTTAGGAGCAGTGCATGGTGGGCACCTATCCCATCATGCACTGCCCAGCCAGCCTTTAGGCTGGCAGCGGGGCTCTCTTGCTGCCAAGATTGGCAACAGGGGAGCCCCAGCAGCGGGGACCCCAGCGGCAGTGGGGCTCTAGCTGCCTGGAGTGCTGGCGGTGTTGGCAGCTAGAGCCCCGCTGCTACAGGGGGTCCCTCAAGCCGCTCAGTTTCCCGGCAGAGAGCTGGGAAACCAATCGGCTTGAGGAAATCTGCATGGGGGCTCCAGCTGCCAGGACTCCTGGTGGCTAGAGCCCCGCTACCACGGAGAGTCCCTCAAGCCGCCGGGAAACCGAACGGCTTGAGGGACTCCCTGTAGCAGCAGGGCTCTAGCCGCTGTGAATGCTGGCACTCACAGCAGCTGGAGCTCCACTCCTACTTGTCAATTTCACCGCTCTGCTAGAGGAGTGAAATTGACAAGTATGACAGCTCCAGTGTTCAAGAGTGGCCTCCATTGGCACTCTGGGACATTTCTGGAGGCTGTCTAACTCGCAATGAGTGTACACGCACACTCTATTGCAGGACAGACGATCTGCGGTAAGCATTACCATGATCGTCTGGGTGGTTTACCTGTTGCGCGGCAAGAGGGCTGTTGCTGCGCAACAGGCAACATTGTCGTGTGTACACTCACAGCCTTATCGCACGGTAAAGCTCCTTCCCGCTTGATAAGGCTGTAGTGTGTACAAGGCCTCTGACTCCATGTAGGAATGTCTGTAAGCCTCAGAATGCTAAGAGCCTTGTTCCCTAGTGATTAACCAGGGCAATTAGGGGCACCTGAGATCAATTAAAGACGTAGCCAGGTGACTGATAAAAGCCTCCCTGCTCCAAACAGATGGGGCACAAGCTTGAGGGGGAGTAAGGGGTGTGTTGTGGTTTTGAGAAATAAGCAGAGAGGAGCCTGGGGGAAGGTACCAGACCCCTGGAAGGGGAGATTTGTGAAGCAGGACTGTCATACTTCCCAGGTACTGGAAAATGGGGATACCAGAAGCTGAAAAGGTGGGGTGGACTAGCTGAGGGGGAATTAGTGCAGCTGTGGACAGAGCAACCGCAGTGAATAGCTGCTCTTTGCCCCTGGGCTGGGTCCCGGAGGAGCAGGCGGGCCTGGGTCCCTACCACCTCCCTAGCCTCGCTGGAACCCCCACTGGAGGAACTGCTGTTGTCAGGGAGATGAGGTTACTGTAGGGCACGCTAACCCCGAGCAGGAGACAGAAGTGCAGGACCGTTTGCCATACTAACTTAACACAGAAGATCTGTTGTCTTCACTGGGTCTGTGCATAACTAAACGCTTGCGGATGCAAGTATGGATTACACAATCTAGCCCACAGTCTCTTCAGCTGGTGCTGAACAGTAAAGATTTTATTTTCTTGCTCATTTCATTTAAGAAAATACTGAGTGCAATAATTCTTTAGAGATGTTTTTCTGCCAATCAGATGTATTGTCAATTTTCTATGAATAAAAAGAAAAAAAAAAGTGGGCAAGTCAAATATCATGTTGTATGTTCACACACTGGGCCTAACTACCTACTCATTTACACCAATGTAAATATGAGGTAATTCCTGGGAAGTCAATGGCATCACAAAGGCGTAAAGGAGGAAAGCAGAAGAACAAGTGATTTTTAACTTGCCAAATGTAAATCTTCTCACACACGGAACCAATGGATGAGTATACTATTTTACAGAGGATCATACAATACAGTAGTTGTACTGAAACTGGAAAAGAATATCTAATCCAGATTATAAATGAAGAACACAGTAGCGGCCATTGTGATTGATGGCTACATATGAATTTATGGTCTGCATGTGAATATCCTTATGAATTACATATGGCGGTAAAATAACTCCCTTTCTCAAGAACGAGCTAGAGATTTTCTATAGACAATGACTTCCTGAAGGTGGAAAAGGAGAGGTCTAGAACGAACGCCCCAAGAATGTGGACAGAAGATAATACAGTGGGAAACCAACTCGATAAGGGGTATGCAACACAAATGAACTTGCATTTAGAGAACCGTGCCTTTCAAGGTAATTGCAGACTTTCAGAGAGATGAGATGTGCTGGTTTTTCCAGAGCAACTGGTTACAAACTGGGAGATGAAAAATGTAAGGAAAAGTAACCAGAATTTCTCCAACCTGGCTATGCAATGGTCACAGAAGTGGCTTGAAATGCCTATAGTCCATGCTTTAAGAGGTACTACCACGAGTAGGAATATCATTATCATTTCCTTCTAACTGGGAGGGAAAAATCCTTCACTGATATCTGGTGTTTGCATCAAGCTCAAAATTATGAAGTAGAGAAAAAAAGAAATGAACCAAGATGAAGTTTTCTGATTGCCTTTCGATGTCATTCTACATTCCTTTTTAGTTGGTGATTGGAAAGTTTGTATTACACAGGAAGACTGCTAAAGTACCAAGGTTTCCTACTTGGCACAAGGTCATACAAGAATTATGAGCAGCTGAATTGCTAGTCTATGAAAACATACAGTCTTGAACTCCCAATAATTTGAAGTGTTGTTTCCCAGCCCCCAAGCAGACCTGGAGTTCTGGCATAAATTCTATTTTTGTGATTGTTTGCATTGGTTATTGCACAACTAAATTTTCTATTTGCCTTTTTATATGGTACCCTACAACATCTGAGAGTGCTAGTCTATATAACATGATTTTTTTTTGTATAATTAAAAATAACAATGTGAAACAATCCTGGAGGCCAGGTTAATTACTATATTTCTCATGTGATTCAAGTTGATCAGTTTTTGACCTTGTGCTGCAACATAATCTGAGATCTTCTAAATAGTCCCAGAAGTAGACAGATTATCTTGTTATATTATTTGATGGTAAATCTTCATCTGGCTCTGGTATTGTTATCCTCTATTAATGTAGACAAACCCACTTTATTTTCTCGCCGACCTCCACTGCCACCTGATGTCTTCATCCCTTGGACTGTCTGCTGAAGTGTGTTGCAGATTAGCAATATATTAACAAGAAGTGGGGGGCACATGCCATATTTGCTGAGCATGCAGTGTGAAAAGAAAGTAGTCTATAAAAATCTAGGCTGGAAAGCACCACATAAATATAATGGATTTTTTTTTCAGCTACATTTACACTTTCTGATATCCAAGAAAAGAAATTAAGTTTAAGTCTAAAAAGATGCATATTACTAAGCAGCTTAAGTTATTTATGCAATTAAAATGCAGTTAAATCAAATCCTCTCACCCTTGAAGTATTAACATTTTTCAATTTATTGAACTACTTAAACTCTATTTAATAAACTAATATTGCCCTCTAGTGTCCACATTTAGCTTCAAAATGCTATAGAAATAGAAGAATGATCCCTACAAGTTATTTAATGGCTTCTCTTTTGTACCGGGAACCAACTGAATCTAGTAAACTGCACGAGGTTTTGTCCTAAAAAACTAAGAATTTTTCAAATAACTTCTTCATTTCATGTAGAAGCTTACAGTTCAACTCAATTTCCTGCAGTTTATTTCCATGTTTCTGCTGCTAAAATATGAGATGCCTGTTTACGATCTCGTTTAAGTGCAATGTTTTAAGATTGTATTTTTAGTTGCGTTAACCAAGCACTTGAGCCAGAGCCACCCCTAAATCACGCATACTGTCTTTACCAACTAGCAGCTTCCTTCAAGAAAGGATGATATCAATTAAAACTCTGCCACATTACTACAGCTGAAACTCACACTGGGATCTTCATGGCCGCTCCAGCAAGTGAACTAAAAATGAGCTTCCTTCTGGCTCAGCCAGTAAAAGTTAAGTTCTTTCCACAGCATTGTATCTGAGTAAATTGTCTGGTATTAAGAGATTATTATTAGACTAAATAGATATTACGTATTAACAAGGTCTGCTGACACAGATCATATTCATGGCTTCCCACAGCTACTGACTCTCTTTTTAAAAGGAATGCAATTTACTTAAAATTTAGTCAACCAGTTTAAAAAGAAAGTTAGAAGTAGTTTTTTCAGGCACTACTGCTGCCTTCTGACTGTATCATTTCACAAACACATTTTCCTTTTTCGCTGGGTAGACTCCCATAAATAGTGGAAAAGTAAACTGATTGCAGACAAAGTGCTGTCAATTGCACAAAGTAAGGTGTTAAAAAGGCGATCCTATTCTCCCTCTGATATCTTTCATTTATCATAATTGAAGGCAGTGGTTCCCAACCTGTGGCCTTGAGGTGTTACCTACTGTTACAATTAAAACATTTTCAGATTTAAACATCATGGAGAAGCTGTTCTTACCTCACTACAATGAATTTCACTTAGAGAAAGTTTTCAGCTTCTTTGCTTTGCATAAATTATCTGTGAACAACTAAATTTTATGCATAAATAAGTTAATTAGTTTGAGTTAAAATTAAAGATGACTGCTTTAAGAAATGTATTTTGAGGAAATTATTTTTATACCTCTCTATTCATCCCTCCCCTCCCAAAATATAAAATCTCACCTCAAGCTCCAAATTTCACACATGGCCGAAAAAGATGTTGGATATCGGTTACTTTTTGGATTTTAAAATGAGTTATTTCCCCTTATTAAGGATAGTTCCCTGGTTTTTGGTTGTTGATTATATTGGCAGTCAAATGGTTACTTTAGGACCTAGGCTTTCATTTAATGAAGTAATTCTAAACTTCATGGTTGTGATAAGCCTTGAACATGGGAACTACATGCTACAAACCCTATCGTTCCCCCCCACACACACCTACTGTTGCTTCCCACAGTTATGCCCCCACATATGACTATTCACCTCCATATTCTCGCTTATCCATTGCTCCATTGCCAGGGGCAGGGAATCCATGTATAGAGTGACTGTGGGTGTTAACAGCCACAAAGTGGAGGCATGTAGGGTTTCACCTGTTCAGGTTTTCCCAGGAGCATCCCTATTTTGAGGTAGCTGTCCTAGGAAATCTACAAGGACAGCGAACCATGCCACATACTACCATTGCCTGTCCAGTTTTCTGGGCTCAGGGTCATTTAGGAGGTCCTGGGTTTTTGTATCTCAGAGATGGCAAGTCTACATGGGAGATGAATGAAGATGCCTGTGTGGAGGGAAGGCTAAGAAGGAGTGACACGGGGTTAGATATATGGATGTTGGGAGTGAGGGGACATGGTTATGTAGTGGGTCTGGAAAGGATGTGAGCTCAGCAGCAAGGTAGCACTGCTTCCTGGGTTCCCCAGAGTACTGAGACAGCTTAGAGTGCTTTCTTCTGCTAAAATCAGAAGATACACACATTTGCTGAAACATGTCTATTGATTGGAGACTGGACATATCTGTGTGATGTAAACATACTCTCCTTTAAACTTGCTCATTTACCTGTAACTCTTATGAAACTGAAGACTACATCTCCCACTCGCCTCTCTATGGGTGCGTCTACACTGGTAAATTAAGTCGACTTAAGCTTGCTTAAGTTGACTTAATTTACTCTGCATCTACACTACACTTTCCTTAAGTCGACTTAAGCAATGACTTAAGGAAAATTTAAGTCGACTTTGTTAAACCTACTTTTAAGTCAACTTTCTGCTTAAGTCGACTTTCTAAAGTCGACTTAAGCCAGTGTAGACGTGGAGTAGCCCTAACTCGACTATAAGTCGACTTAGGGCTCTCCAGGACTTCCCCACTGCTCTCCCAGTCAGGGTGGCTGGCACAGGGAGAGCCTGGCATGCCCCGACAGGGCAGGGCAGAGCCTGCCCACCCTGCCCCACCAGGGTCCCTGTCCCCCTTTGCCCCATTATACCCAGGTACAATGGGGCAAAGGCTGAGCCCCCTGGCACTTGGCAAGGGGTGCCGCCCCTGCCACCGTGGGCCAGTCCCAGGTCCACCTAACCCTTACAAGTCGACCTAGGCATCCAGTGTGGACGCTCTAGGTCGACTTTGTAGGGTCCCCTGAAAGTCGACTTAAAATTTAAGTGTGGACATGCTAAGTCAATTTAGAGTTGACTTTGTTAAGTCAACTTAGGTAAATCGACCTAAATTAACAAGTGTAGACATAGCCAAAGGGCAGCAATCCTGTCATCCCTGTCAACTCCATCAGAAGCCTCTGCGTGCTTTTTGACTAGGCGTTGAGTCACACCAATTCAGGAATTAGATGGAATAGAGCGGAAGCTTTTACATACAGATGGCAACTCACAAGGTTGCTTTTGTCCTGAAGAAATTTGAATGCAGCTTGCCTTACATTGCTAAGACAAAGTAGGTTCTCTCTCTAGCACTTATGGCAAAAATCAGGAGTCAAAGACTAGTATCCCTATGGTCAAATTCCAAAGGGGTAGCCGTGTTAGTCTATTGTAGAAAGACAACAGAGTCCTGTGGCACTTTTAAAGACTAACAGATTTATGTATCGCATGAGCTTTCGTGGGAGAAAATCCCACTTCGTCAGACGCTTTGACGATAGGAAAGTTACAGAGTGGGAGGAAATTAAATGCAGGGGAGTGTATGACATCGCATCAGGTCAGGCTGTAACAGCAAATCAAAATAGGTGTTAGGATTCAAAACACTGGGGAACAGCACATAGAGGAGGGGGGAGGTCAATTCACTTGATGTAATGCGAGAAAAATCCATAGTCCCTGTTTAACGCCTCCCTTGACGACTTGTTAATAGCTGTTTTGAAACAGATGAATAACAAATCACAGATTCAAAGAGAGACTGCAGAACTCAAACTTATATGCAAATTTGACTCAGTTGTCTTGGGGTTAAACAGGGAC